>OV725078.1:42887484-43032484 GCA_928085145.1 Nezara viridula
CCCCAGCCTGGACTCTCTACTGGCAAGGGTCTCCAGAGCTTGTCTACACGAGAATGGAGGTCTTGAAGGATTCTAAAGCTTGAAGAGCCGACCGGCTATTAGAATATAGAGCTATGCCGGCTTTGTTACAGTGAATAACTACTTGGGTTGTAGCTGCTGCCAAGATGGCAAACAGGCAAAAAAACAGCCTGAAAAATGGTGGAGAGCTAGCCAAGTGGCGTGAATAATTTTATGTCTAAATTCTCTATGTATAATCCCGCCCCTGTAAGATCGGTTAAGTTTTTTTTTTTGAGCCATTGGTGAAGAAGGTAGTTTACTGGAGTTTCTATTAGACCTTTTATGTCCAATCCAGTAAGTTTGGATATAGAGAGCTAATTTGAGTATCTAAAATTAAGCTTCTATGAAGAGGCGGTGAGTGGTACTATAAAATGGGTAAGCAGTAATTAAATATTTTGTGATAGTAATCATGTGTCAATGTTAACAGTATTGCATAATTAACTTCATAATAACAAAATACTCAACTAAAGTCCCCTAGGACTTCTTTCATCTACTATCCAGTAACCCAATTCCCAAAAAGTTGTAAAAAGGCATTTCTGTAAATATGTATATAAATTCTTAGTTTGTTTTTAATTATTATTATTATATTATTTCACATTTCATTAATTCCTTTAATTGACCAATATTAGAAGTAAACTTTATTTTTTTATTTTGCTATTCTTTGTTATATAGCTCTGAGGCTATAATGCCCTCAATCCTATTATTTTAGTATATTCTAAATGGACTAGTCCCAGAATAAATAAAGCATAGCACGGAATAGTTAAGTACTTTAAAATGTTCTGGTCCCAGTATAGTTTGACATGCTTGGTGGTATGCATAGATGTCCCTTATACTTCACTATTCCCTTACTGTCCCTAACTGGCTGAGATCAGAGTCCATCCCTTTAAGTTCCCTTCTACTATGCAGGGACATTTAGGCGATATAAAGGGCCCTTTCTTATTCCCAAAACTCCCCTTTACACTCACTACAACTTATATTTAACTGATAGAAAATGTTATTATTATTATTTTTGTTATTGTTATACTTCTGGATTTATTATTTTTGTTATTATTATACTTCTACCTAATTAAAATATAGTGAAATGAAATTTCTTGGTTCAAACTATTTTATGAATATTTAAGAGGTAAACTGAACTCTAAAAAAGAGTTTTGATTGAGAACGTTCATTTTCTCCACTCCACTCGAAAGTAGTCAATAGCAGGTTACACTACTGTTACCATAAAATAACTTGTTTTATTATTATCTAGAGTGCTACCAATGGGTAGTTTCTCAACAAGCGTGTTTCATGTTATTTTATTCCTCTGTACACATTTACTTGATGTATTCATACTAATACAGTTGTAAATATCATAACAAAAGTTTTTTTTTTATTTATTTATACATGATATTTACAACTGTATTAAAGAATTAAATACATTAAGTAAATTTGATAACAGAAAATAAAAACATGAAATGACTTGTTGAGAAACTACCCACTGGTAGCACTCTATATAACAAAAGTTAAATAAAAAAATATTATCTATGGGTGACTCAATAAATATTTAGTGCTGAGGATATACATTTTCTCACTTCACAAGTTTTAGAAAGAGTGTCAGTTCTGGAAAACAAAAAAACTTCTTGGAAAGTATGAAGTTTGCTGTAATGTTTTTATCAAATTTATCAGTGTTCATATATATATATATATATATATATATATATATATATATATATATATATATATATATATATATATATATATATATATATATATATTTGTTGTTATGAAATCTAATATCATGAATGTTATAATTTCTTTGTCAATGCTATTTAAAAAAATTAAGAAAGAAATTACTTTTTATGCAATCTTATAAATATTATTTAATGTTATTTTTAAAGGGCCAACCCCAATATGGTTTATGTAACAAGCATGTATTACTTCATACAACAAATAAATTCTATCTATCTATCTACTTTTTTAATTGACACTAATGAATTTTTAAGATAGGTTGGAAGCCAGAAATCTGTATAGCAATCCATCTATACCCATTCCAATAAACTTGTGAAGGAGATTCCTCCTCCAAATCCTATCAAGAGCTGTTTTGAAATCAAATTCAGTTGGAATTTCTGGTGTGGAGTCTGGTGAAAAAAGTCATTTTTAGCTATTATTTTATTGATTTCTGTTATATAATTAATCAGCTTCTATTAATGTTAGTAGATAACGTTCCTCTTTAACCATTTTTACCATATCCACCCTCTTTTTTTCAGCTTCTATTTTAAATAAAAGATTTGATCGTTGTTTTTACATTTGAAGTCAACATTATTATTAACAATGCCATAATATCATTCACTATAAATTAAATGAGAATTGAGAAACAGAAGATTCAATCAAAGATAACCAATTATACAGACACAATTACTACAGGTTGTCTTTAAAAACAAATTGATGCCCTAAATAGGACATAAAAAATAAGTTTTATAACGAACCTTCAAGGAATTCTGTTTGAAATAATATTGCTGGTAATATAGAAATAGTAAAAATAGTATTGCTTTGTTTTACAAATCAATTGGGAATCTTTAGGAATACATTATGTGGAGGAAAGTGGTAATGAGTCAGGAACGGCAAAGTGGTAATTCAGTTGGCATGAAGAAACAGGGTAGGAGGTTTTTGATTTTACCACGGAGAGGTTTTTAAGGATTTCCCATATGCACTTAGGATCTGAGGCTTGTGATAAGGAAGGATAAAAGAATTGTACCTTAGCACATAGCAAGAAAGATTGTGTAAGGTTTCGAAGAGTCTTAAAAGAGAAGTAATCATCCGGATTACGTGTTCGTCTGAAACGCCTCCTTGCAGCATCTCTACTTTTCTTCAACTCTCTTATTTCTGGATTAATCCAGGGAGCTGCAAGCCATCTGAAGGTCGGGGTCTTTAAGGGGGCGTGCTGATTTAGGAATAGGAGAAGGTTTGAGGATAGACACTCCACCATTTCATCAATAGAGGAGTAGGAATAGATCGGATCTAAGGATTGGGCTAGTGATTCGAGGAAAGGATTTAGTTTTTTCAGAAGTCAATGAGTCAAGATTCCGCCATGTAATTTGCCTGGGAGTGAACTTAGGAGGCGGGACATTATAGGAAATCTTGATGAGATCATGATGTGAAAGGAAAGAAACAGAGTTCTGAGCGGAGGATAATAAGTTTTGAAGGGAATCAATTTATGAATAATAGATATCATATTGAAATTCGGTTAAGTTGGCCAACGTAACAGATGCAAATGCTGACCAACTCCATCTCACATTATAATCCTTGTTTAAGCTTTCATAAAACTTAATAAAATTGTTTGGCTCATTAGTGTTTTGGAGTTTAAAGGGAAACAACTATTTTTTATTTGAAGCTTTAATATGGTTTTTGGGTGTATTTTAAGTTGTTAAAATATTTTTCAATTCTGTAATTATTTAACAATTTTTCTGTCATTATTTCCTAATTCAAATTAGCAATAATCACCAAGCATTATTAAGTTTCACATATTTATTTCAGTTTTATTACCTATCTTATACTTTTATTTTAAATATATTTGAATCTTTCAATTGTTTATCATTATTAATTTAAAATATATTTATTTTTATCCTTAAAATGTTTTATATTGGTTATGTGATTTACGATTACTTACTAAATATTATTACAATACTGTCCATTTGACATACAAAAATTCTGAGGATGACTGCATGTAGTTGAACTGAATATTGCAAAGGCTGTGTAATTTTCTTTTGTAGGATGAGTTTGGTGTCATGAAAGCAGAGATCCTATCTTATTCCCTGAATTTGAGTCTTCTGTATATTTTGCAGTGTGTTTTAGTAAAGTTGGTATACATTTTCAAAATAATTCTTAATATTGTGACGGTGTTTTTTTTTTTTTTTTTTTTTTTTTTTTTTTTGTAGGGTTTGGATAGCTATAGATTTATTTTAGCTTGTGGAGGTCCATGGAGGTGTGCTTGTTTCTGGTATATTGACAGTTATAGTCTTTTAGTTGGTTACAGCTAAGGATAGTCTTTCTATAACAGGCAATGTCATATTTGTCTTCTGTTTAAACTGTCTGGAGAATTTTGGTTTGGAAATATATTTGTAAGTTGGATGTGAAGGTTATTGGTATAATTGGGAAAAATAATTTATGGCTACTTCTTGTTTCCTCAATAATAAGGATGATATTCCAAATTATGTCATAGGCTTGAGATGGAGCTTATCCTAAAGGTACCCCCGATATGGAGTCCAGTATTATACTGGACAGTTTGTTTGTTGTTGTTCATAGCCGTGAAACCCTCATGTCATATGTCATCAATGCCTTATGAATAGTGTTTTAACTTGGCCAAACGTGCAAGCTGATCTGTACACTGAACTTCCATAGCCCAATTTGGAACAGATCAGAGCTTGGCATATTTTCAACATTGTTTCCACTTTTGAGAAGACTCATGTTGGAATCCAGTAGTGTATCAGTTTCTCTCCGGGATACTACAAAGTTCTTAATCCGATCGCCTCCTTTGATGAAATATTCAAGGTCACCCATTACTCCAGTAAAGGGTTCTAGTTGACTCGTGGATAAATGCTGAGTTCTGCATTCCTATTTTCAACAGTACCAGCTGCGTCGTTTTAGTCACTTTGGTCAGCAAAAAATTCTAACTTTGAACACTCAACCACCGCCTGGGCCAGTTGATATTATAGTTTTACCAATTGTTCTTTTTCCTCCATAATTATCTACAGTATCTAAAGCTTTAGATTCTGAGATCACTAACTACTTAAATCACATGAATGTATCACAGAAATTTTCAGGTTTCGGCACGAGTTATGATTAGACTGAAGACATAAAGACACAGCTCATGGAAGTGAACTGAATTTATTTTGAACTGGTATATAGGTAAGTTTTCTATAGTGTATTACAACACTGTTGCAACCTTTTTTTGTGTTATCTATTGCATTCTCTATTATTGACATGTGATTGATAAACAGACAGTAATAACATATTACTTGCTTTTATTTACATCCTATATACAGTTTTTTTATTTATTTATTATAATGGCACTACGGCCCTGAAAGAACCTGGGCCTCCTCCACTGCAGCCAACCAATCTCCACGGTCTTGTGCTACTTCCCTCCATCTTCAAATGTCCAGCTTCCTCAGATCATCCTCCACATCCTCCAGCCACCGAGGGCATCCTCTACTTCTTTTACCATCCGCCTTCTCATACAGGATTCTCTTTGGCATTTTTTTCCAAATTCCATTCTCACGAATTCTGCTCCTTATTCTTCTCAATAGTTTCTCTCCATTATATATACAGTTTACTTATATATAATAAAATAAATTAATCTTCTGCACATTTATAAACAAAACAAAATTAAAAAAAGAACAATTTTTTACTCCAATTATAATATAGTGAATAGAGGAAAAATATAATAAGAACAGAGTAAGCTTATCTATCAGAAGGAGTCTTGAGTAGAATCCTATCTAGAGCCCAAACAAACAATATCATACACATGCTGTCTTTATCTAATTAATATTCCTGTATTTTTATTTGTACCATCTCTTCTTTTTACTTTCTACTCAGGCATTTTTTAAATGACGGATTTAATTTTCTTCTTTCTTAGTAAATACTTAGAGCTTATTTATTAGAAGAACTTAAGTTATTTTTATTTCTATTTATTTCTTTGAAGTGGCTATGTATACTATTTTACCATTTTCGACGGATTTAATATATGTTTTGTTCATAAGTATTTTCTTCATAGTTTTAAGTGTTTTGTAAATAGTTCTATTTGTTTTGTACATAGTTAGTTTACTTAATTTTTCTGTTTTTTTTTTATTTTACTTGGCTAGAAGAAATCCATTTTTTTTTTTTTTGGATGATTTTGTTATTCTTATGGAACTTTGACCGAGAATTCAATTATTTTTCTATTCTATTCTGTTAAGTATTAAGAATATGAAACAAAATAAATTACCTTCATCTCCACTTTGAACGACCCCAGGAGCAGTGCATCGTCTTCTAGAGCATGAAAAAAAAGTATTATTCAATACATTATATATGAAGTTTGTAAATAAAAATAAAACTAATAGAGACCTAGAGCCAGGGCCCAAAAAGTGATTTCATTGAAGGAGAAGGTTTGAATGTAAATTACAAAGTGCATATTTTCTAAATAAAATTAATCTTGTCTGCTATTCCATAGCTGATAGTTTCAAAAATAGTGGCCGATTTAAAGAATATTAGACTAGTAACTTGAGGATTGAAACAAGAAATATATTGTGAAAAACGTGGTAAAAGTTTTTAATTTTTTAACTTATATGCATGGATTTCAACATGTAAAAAACAAAATTGGTAGCACATGCTACCAGAGGAAAACTTTTACAGCCAAAAAAGCCACATTTTTTTTTTTTCCGCCTATAACTTTTGAACGGTACTTCAAAGCGGAAAAAATACTCTTTTAGAAGTTAAAGTACATTGAATCGTGCGCCAAATGATACCTAAACTTAATAATTTGGTTAAGAGATATGGTAAAAAACCACGATTAATGAATGCTGATTTTTACCAATTTTGTCAAAAACTGGGACAAATTACTATAAATGGCCCTGCAGCTTGGAAATGAGTTCTCTAAGAGAAAAAACTCATAAAATCAAAGTTGTAGAGCATCAATTGAATGAGGATTAGTTATTTCTTCATGAAATTTGGTTTCTTTTGACACCTCGTTTTTCAAAATCCTTCGCTGCTGTGAGGTTGAAAAGAGACCTATAAAGCATATAACAGACTCTAAACAAGAATAACTCAGTAGAACAGAAACCTACTTAAAAACTGTTAAAGTATTGAAAATCATACATATCTTCATTACCGATTTCCAGCCATCAGGAAACTGCCGATTTTGAGCAGAGTAAGTGATCTTAAAACTTTTGTTCCTCAGTTCACAAAGAATTTGATAATTTGATGCTCTATAACTTTTATTCTATGAGTTTTATCTCTTAGAAAACTGAATTCCAAGCTGCAGGACCATCATTAGCTGTGGTTTTCGACCATACAACTTAAACAAATTAATAAGCTTTGATTCTCATTCGGTGCAAAATTTAACGTTATTTAATTTCTTAAAGAGTACGTCTTTTGGTTTGATGAAACGGTTAGGAGTTACAGACAAAGAAAAAATATATTACATATATAGGTAAGTGAGAGTAAAAAGGTCATAAAAATCTGACTTTTTTGGCTGTAAAAAGATTTCCCTTGGTTTCTTGCATTAGCAATTTTGTTTTTTACATGTTTGAACCCATATATACAAAAGAAAAAAAACTTATCCCATATTTTTCACAATATATTTCCCATTTCGATTCTCATGTTAAAGTCTAATATTCTTTCAATTAGCCCCCATTTTTGAAAGCAGCGGCTTTGGAATGGCAGACAATGTTCATTTTACTTAGAATAACATGAATTTTTGTAATTTACATTCAAACCTCCATCTGTGATGTGGTCTCTTTTAGAGCACTGGTTCCAGGGATATGAGGAAATAAATGAAACATTTACTAAATTATTAATTTTATAAACATTATTTTCTTTAAAAAGAAATTTATTAGTTACTTTGACTTACCGTAAGATGGGCTAAGTTTGGGACAGCGGGTAAAATTTAGTTTGTAGTGATTGCATGGTGGATACACTGTGTTGGTGCAGTGAGCATGGACAGCGCATGCACTGTGCTACTTTCTTGCGTCACACTACTCTTGTGGCACAAGGGAAAGCTTCATGAAAACAAGAATTTTTAAGAAAGCAATGGAAATAAATAAAACCTAACTGCACAATCAGTGTAGTGAACAAGGGTTCTCAAACTGCCACGGTGTAGTAGCGCAGTACATTACTACACAAAGCACGTTTTTGCAGACTGAACCAACACAGTGTATCCACCACAAAATCACCACAAACTAAATTTTACCCGATATCCTAAAGTTACCCCATCTTACAGTATTCATTTTTCAGAAAAATAGGAAATAGAAATAGATGAAATATATACTAAAACAGTTCATTTCAAAGTCACTAAGTAATTTTTTGCTGGAGCTAAAATTTTAAATCAGTTTTTGAGAATTTCAACCTTATTTATTGATACACACAGTATGGCCCTAGCCTTTGTACAGATAATCCTAGACTGATGTATCACAGCAATTAAAAAAGAATTGGTTCTGTCATTCATGTGTAAAGTCCCTTATTAAGAATCAAGCTATGAGGGCCGCTGATATTTCAGAGGAGAGTAATACTTCTGTATTCTCCAAGGTGAGAAGGATTGCTGGAGATAAAAAGAGATAAAGTTATCACTCGGGAAGCAGTGACCTAGAGTATGAAAATAGCGAGAGACTTAAAAAGATAGAAGAGTTGGAACTTAAACAAGAAAAAGTTATTAAAAATTTACTGAGAATAAAACTTAAATCTCAAATAAATATCTATAGGCAAGGCTTAATGAAGCAGAACAAGCTCAGCTGGCAAACAACTTAGAAATAAAGAGTATCACTGCTAAACCAGGAGAACCGACAGAAGGTCTACTTTGTTCCATAGAGGCAACTCAGGATATGAAACTGAGCATTGAGGACCTGGACTTTGTTGAAGGTTCGTCTGCCAAACTGTGCCTACGCAAAGATAAAAGAGATTTTTCAAGAAGACATCTGTGCAGAGAAACCAACGAAAGAATATAACCTGAGAAAAGAGATGAGTCCAGGCAACAAGCATCTGTATTGGTTCGTAGCAGGAAAGCTGAAATATATTTGGTTCGTTAGAGGAAGAATCTGATCCTGTCGTGTGGATGGCTCCCCCTGTCAATATTATTTAGAATAAAATAGGTTACAGCGTTCACCCCAATACTTTTGTTTTGAGTGTCTTTTATTTTATTTTTTAAAATATTTTATACTTGTACAGATTTTTATTTTACTTTTTACAACTATTTTGAAAGGTAGAAGCTCTTTATTTTATTTTCAATTAAATCATATTTTCTTTCTATGCCCACTCATGCTTAAAATTGTTACTTAAAATTTACATTTATTTATCTATTTTTTTTATCTTGAACTATACTGTTTAAAAATGTACCCATCCCCCATTATACTTAACACCGTTCTGTCCCACTCCACTGTATATCCTTTATTTAATTCCTTCATGACTAATACCTTAATATCCTGCCAAGTTAACTCCCAATCCCTTCCAGTACATTATGAACAATTCCTTGATAATTTCTCCCATTATTTCTATCATATCATTTCCATCTCTGAAACCTGGCTCAAACCTGGTATTCCCTCACCATCCTTTTCCATACTCGACTAAACCCTCTTTTGTCATGATCCGAGATATCAAACTGGAGAAGATGTCGGGCTGTTCATTCATGACAGCCTGAAAGCCAAAATTCTTTTAAAATCTTCTTCTGACATCCCGAATATTGAATATATATTTGTCCAAGTTTCCTCTAAAACTTTTTCTCTACTCTTCATCATAATTTACCGCCACCCTCATGTCTAATTACCTACTTTATTTCCCTCATGTCTAATTTGATCCTACTTTAGAATCCTCTATCCTTATATATACCCCTCTGTTGAAAAATGTTATTATTGGAGGTGATCTCAACGCCAACCTCCTTTCAGATTCACTGAATAAAACATATCTTATTGACCTAGTTTTCTCTCTAGACCTATTTATTGTACCTTTTCAACCCACTCATCAATCTCAATCTACTGATTCCTGGCTACAATTATTTTTCATCGATTCCTTCCAAAACCTGTCTTCCTAGCAAATTCCTTACTTTTATCTCACAATCTTATCGAAATATCATATGTCTCTACTCCTATACTTATTACTTACCAAGAAAATTTCCTAGAGAGATATTGATTCCTTAACCTTGTTGATGAACTTCAATTCCTTAACATTGAAAACATCAATCCTTTTTTTGATTTCCTGTCCATTTCCTAAGAATCCATTTATATCCTTTCTTTTATCTATGACAAGGTGGAATACCTTTATTTTAACATCCTAGATTTCCTTAAACATCATACACCTCTTAAAACCCATATTTTTATACCTCCTCATGCTCCCTGGATCAACTCAGAAATTAGGGAATAAATAAGAAGACAATACAGACGTACAAAACTGCCTCAGCATTATTTTATCTTTAAATCCCTATGAAACCTCACACAAATATCCTTACAAATATCCATGCCTAAGCGCAATACTTTCATAATGTTTAATCCAAACCCTAAATGCAAATTAACAATCCTCAGGAATCTCTGTCATTAGCTCCAAAACTTTCCCACATTATTCACTTGATCCAAAACAAACTAAATCGTTTTTTTTCTGAACATCTCCTTTCTGCATTTTCATCTGACCTCTCGCTTTTTTCCATCACTGAAACTTCTTTTGATCTAAATAAGTTTTATTTTTTTGATGTTTCTCTAACTGACCTCTCTACCATCTTTAAATTTAAAAGCGAGTGAGGTGAAAAGCCTCCAGTATTACTTTCTGCACTTTTACACCTATCACTACTGTTAATGCAAAAGGTCTAATGTAAAAATTGAGTTTTTTACAGATACATAAATTACACAAAACTGATTATTTATTAGTATAACTTTATATTTTATTTTTCTATATATCAGATTACTTATAGCTGTTGCAAACTTTCCCCTTTAGTGTACAGAGAATAAACATGTAAAATTATTTCTTATGACCTTTAGCACTAACAGCAAGGATATACAATTTCTCTCTCCAAAATTCCATTTTTTCTAAAGTCTAGAAAAAAAGACATCGTCCAGTCACTAAACGAAGTCCCTGCTCCTTCCTCAGCTTCTGACTCATCTCTATTTTATCTAAGCCACTGGAAAGATTAGTTCACTCCCAGATAAATAACTTTCTAGAGCAAAACCATCTCCTCAATCCTAAACAATTCAGTTTTTGTTCCCAATATTTTACCCAATCTGCCTTATTCAAAATTACCCAAGACCTCCAATCCTCCAAAGATGAACATAAAATCTCCATCCTAATCGTTTTCATCAATTTTATCAATCCCGTTATCACTTATAAGCCAATATTTTCCAAATTTACCAATCGTTTCAAACCTCAAAGATGCCTGAGGCTACTAGAAGGCTACAAGAGGATTTCGACAGTATCAACAGATGGGCAGGAATAAATTAATTGAAGCTTAATGAAAATCAAACTAAGGCTATCCTTTCTTCCAGACATCACATTAGCTCTCTTCTCTTCCTTACTCTCTTCTACTTTACCTCAATAACTGGCCCATCAATTTCCTCCAGGCAGTCAAATGAAGTTACAAATATAATATAATATTTATAAATATAAATTTTTGTTGTTTGTTTATAAATGAAAAAATAGTTACGACTTTCGGTCCCAGTACCGGAGGGTCTTTTAGTCCCTTGGCTATTAATCCCCCGCCAAATTGAAAAGAAATATAAAATATTCTACATCTGTAATTTGTTAAATGATGCCCGGGAGCACTATATCAAATCCGACAATATTTTCATAAAAAGTGCCCCCAAAAACTGACAGTCGACTCTGATATCGATTAAAAGCAAAAAGTCGATGCCCGGGAGCACTATATCAAATCCGACAGTATTTTCATAAAAAGTGCCCCCAAAAACTGATAGTCGACCCTGATATCGAATAAATCCGAAAAGTTATTAAAAGTCAATAGAGGGAGGAGGCAGGGGGCACAATAAAACATAAAAATCGACCCTGATATCGATTAAATCTCAAAAGTTACAAAAACTTGATGCAGGTGGGGAAAGGGGGCACTATCTCAAATCCGACAGTATTTTCTTAAAAACCGCCCCCCACAACATATTAGTCGACCGTGATATCAGTTAAATCCAAAAAGTTTCAAAAAGACTATGCGAGGGAGAGGAGGGGGGGGGAGGCAAATTCAAATCCGATAGAATTTTCATAAAAAGCTCTCCCGATTACATTACAGTTGATCCTAATATCAATTAATGAAATGAAATGAATAAATTTTGCTCCACTGTTAGCGTTAAATTAGCTTTTAGTTAAGTTAATAGTTAATTTAGCTATAGCTAAAAGTTAGCTGTTCGTTTCCGCTAATAGCTAATTCAGCTGTAAAGTTAACTTCGATAAAACAGTTAGTAGCTAAATTAGCTTCATATTTAGTGCTGCTAATTTTAGCGCTTTAGCTGAACGTTAGCTAGTTAAAAATTAGTTCGCTTATGCCTAACTCTGGCCTGAAGGCACCTACGCCAGTACCGCTTTTCTGCTGCTTAAGTGCATTTTCTACGGAATTGATACAAATATTTTAAAAAGAAATCAGTTTTTTAGAAAGTGAAATATATTCTCCAGATGTTTTATTTAAACACGATTTGCGTTACTGTTGGCCGTTTAATTACAAATGACACTTGATTTTCAACTTTAAATTTTTTTTGTTAAAAAAGTTTATTTTAACAGTATTTTTTATTGCTTTAGTCAATTATTTTTTAATATTTTTTCATGTTTTCTTATTTTCTGACTATTCAACTTTAATAAAAGAGCAACTATAATGAAATTAAGCTAAATGCCGATTCTCACTAACCAGAAAACTAAATAAAGTCAAAGTCGTCAATCTGCCATGTTTGGGGCTGTGCGTTCACTTTTTTTGTGGAAACATTGGATATTTTTTTAATAAATAGTTACAAGGAACACAACGATATGCAATTTATAGGGATGTGGATGGTGAGAGGGGGGAGGGTGCATGGTAAGAGAGTCTGGCCCACAGACTATATTGCCATACACCAATCCTTGTTCTCAAAATCCTTCAAACAACTCCTATTCCACCACCTAATTCATAATCAATCTTTCCCAACCATATAAACATTTTCAAATTTGCCAATTACAATTGTTTATTAATAGTTAAATGACAAGTACCATTTTATTTTATTTTTTATATTTGTTATATTTCTATATGCCAGTCTAATGTGCATATTTCTTGAACTTTGTAATTATTCTTAGGGGACTTTAGTCACAGAATAAAATTATCTTTTAATCATTCATTAAGTGTATTAAAATGACACAGGCCCTTTTAATATAGCAAATATAGCTACAAGAATTATAACAGAATAGCATACAATTTTGTAATGTAATAATGTTAAAAGATTTCTGAGAGGGAAAATTCGTTTTCAAGTTCCGAAATGTCACTTAATGACTTTTTGCAATAAACCAATGTATATTAAAATATAAAAATAAGTTAAACAAAAGGGATTAATCATTTTTATTTTTCATTATAAAATAATAAACCATATGAATAGTGGTTCAACCATTGTAGAATATTAGGAATATACCTTTCAAAATCTTTGTCATCAACTTTCATTTCATAAATTTTAAGTAGTTCTCTAAATATTCTTGCATTTTAATTCAGAATTAGGCCTAAGAAAAGACTTAGTTTAGAGCATTGCCTTTTTTATCTTTATAAGTGTAGTGAAATGGTGACCCTCTGGACCAAGTCCCATACAGTACACATTCGCTAGGGAACCACCTCGGAGAGGGATGAAGGTCAGAAGATCGGCAGTTTTAGTGATGGCATTAAGTACCATTTTGGTACATCATCAAATTAGGGTAAAAGAGAGGGTGGATAGTACCACTACCATAAAAAACACCAATTGTGAAATCCTATCCAGCCTCTGATGTGATTAGTCTTAAAAAGAAATGACCCAGGATTCCCCCATGGAATTCTTAACTTTGGATACTTGAGCATATTGTCTCTTATGTGAGCACAGAGCATTACAGCTATAATAAAAATAATCAAATGAATACCAGATTGAAATAAGTGCTATTCAGGAAATTAGATGGATTATTCGAGGAATTCTTGAATAAAGGTGCCACTCCATCTACAACAGCTGTCATGAAATTTTGTATGAATTTGATACAGAATTCATAACAAAGGGAAAGTACTAGCAGATAATAAAAGCAAGGTTAAAACCCGTAAATCAAAGAATCTGATTCATGATAATGCAAAAAAAAATTCTACAACTGTAGCCTCCTTAGTATACAAGTCATTATAGAGGTGTCTGTACCTTTCATGAGCTCCTAGAAAGAACTCTATATTGATACTAAAGGAATGATGTGAAAGTAATCACTGAAGACTTTAAAGCGAAGTTAGGAAAAGAAACCAACAAAAATGGACAAAGGTTTAAATCTTTGACAGTAACTTCATTGTCATGAAGAGTTATCATGTAGAGTCCACCTGAACTTTTGACTGGCAGGATTGGAAAGTTGGACACGATATTTGTAAAATACTTTGCATAAAGTAAGTCGAGGAAGCATTGTTTGTAAGTATTTTTCTTTCTTAATTGAATTTGACCCGTCCTTAGAAAAATCCTTAGAGTGTGATTCTAGTTGGTTTGTTTTGGAATTAACTACCTATCTCCATTAGTAAACCTCCCTTACTACCCTCATTCAAACACCACTTGTTTCTTCATCCCCTCAACTATCAATCTTATATGTAAAGAAGAAATAACAATGTAAATGCATAAATCTAAGTTATATATATATATGGAAGATGGATTATCATCAATGTTGTTCAACTTAGCCCTGGAGAAGGTAATAAGAACATCACAGGAAAATGGAGGGGTCAACATCGGAATGAAGCATAAAATCCTTGGATACACAGGTGATATAGCTGTCCTTGAAAGTAATCAAGAGGACATTGAGAAACTCGCTAAGAATATGATAAGAGAGGCAGACCAGATTAGCCTACAAGTAAATGAAGACAAAACAAAATATATGATAAGCCGAAAATTCCACCCCAATAACAGGATCTGCATAGAAGATTAATCATTTCCGGGAGTAGAAAAATTCGAATACCTCGGCTCCACAATAACCTCAATGAATGACCAATGGGAAAAAATAGACCAGTGTATAACTAGCGCAAAAAGAGCTTTCTTCACACTTTCAAGGATATTAAAATCCTGAAAAATCTCAAATTAAGGATGTACAATGCTATGATAAAGCCAGCTTTAATATATAGCTGTGAGACCTGGACACTAACCAGCACCCTAGAAAAAGTGATGAAAGATTTGACCTCTCAAAATTCTCCGAACGATAACCGGAGCAATCTGGGATCAGGGTACTAACACATGGAGAAGAAAGACCAATAAGAAACTGCTTACAGAAACTGATTAATCAATATCCCATGATATGAAGGCACGGATGTTAAGATGGGTGGGGCATATAGCCCGTAGCAATCCATCTGGAAGCCTCTACGTAACAATGAATGCCTCAATTGAAGGCAAAAGACCACATGGAAGGAGGCATTATATGCTGATTGTCCATCAGAAAGTATTTTGTATTTGAAATAGATTTACTGAAAACCATTTAAATACATTGTAATTAAAACACACTTTATTTTAAAAACACAAAATACATGGTATTTTAAAATAATATTTAAAATACATTTTGCCCAGGTCTTATATAAATTTTCTCAATTTGTATTCATTTTAACTATTTATTTTCTCTTATATAGCATTTCACTCACTCCATTTAAAATTAAAATTTGTTAATAGAAATACAAGTTTTCGGAATCTCCTGTCCCACAATTTTCTTTTATTTTATAATCTTTATTTTATATGTTTGTTTCGGCAATAGGCCATCATCAGCATATCTGAAAAAATGCTCATTTATATCATGTACATAAACATAGTAGAGAGAATAAATTATGTGGAATAATGAAAAAATGGAATGATGATTTGAAAAAATTTAACAAAGAAAATCGGAATTTAATAATTGTAAAACCAGATAAGATTAACAAAATAGCCATAATAATGCAAAATTGGATTTACAAATGATAAGATTAACAAAATAGTCATAATAATGGAAAAGGAGCTCTAAATAGAAAAAGATAATGAATTAATAAATGATAAACAAACATATAGGAGGAAAATGATCCAATGGATGAAACAAAAAACAAAATTAGTCTTTATGTTAAACAATTAACAAAACTTGGATTACAAATAAAGATTCGCAAAAATTAATAGAAAAAATGGTTAGAAATCAATAACCTGGGATTTCTAACCCACTTTTCTATTTGGTTCTTATTCCATGGATTTATAAAATAGAATAAGCCAGGCCAAGTTTTTAGACCCATCGTAACTAGAACGAAAGGTCTAACTTATAAAATGTCAAAAATTTTCAAATTATCATTAGATTTTAAAAGGGAAGATAATAAATATGATGTTAAAAAGTCAATACATGTAAAAAAAACCAGAATAAAAAAATATAAAAATTGAAAAAGACAAAATTTTAATAAGATTCTATGTAAAATCTCTTTTTACCAGTATACTAATATAACTTTACAAATTTCAATAAATGAGGAATGGGAAAAATTGTTATTTTTATCCTTTTCTTTATTTTTTACAATAACCTCATTTTGATCAATTTGATGTTGATACATTCTTTTTTCTAATGTTTGACCTGTTTCACCTATATAAACAGATGGATAACCTGAACATTCTAGTTTAGAAATCACATCGGAATGTTCTTTTAGTGGTATTTTATCCTTCATGTCTGTATACCAATTTTTTATTTTATTTTTCGGTTTATATGATAGACATATTTCCTCCAGATCATATTTCCTTATTGACCTTTGTGTATTTTCAGAAAGTCCTTTTACAATAGTACATTTAATATAATATATAAATATAATATAAGTATATTCTTTTTTCTCAATTTGTATATAATAGTATAAATGTACACATAGAGCCTTAATGCCCAATGCCTTTGATTGTGGCAGATTGTATTATTATTCTTCCAATAAACAGATTATTATTCTAATATAAGTTTTTGATTTTTCAATTTATTTTGCTATTACTTTGCTTTTCCCACGCTTATTATTTCCATATTTTTATATCTTAATTTATTTATGATTTTCTTTGCATAAAAATTATTCTCTACAATATTTAAATCTACAATATCTATCCATGGTTTATCTGTAATTCTAATGGCTTATATTTGTATATTAAATTATTTGATATATTGAGTTTGTGATGTTGGGGATGATTGGAATAAAAATTCAACAGGGTTTCACTTGTCTTTAGTTTTTTAGTCCATTGGGTGGTGAGGTTACCCACCTTGTATTTTATAATTTCCATATCTAAATGTGGCTAAAAATTCCACCCACTTGATTTTTTCATGTTTTCATCTGAAAATATTTCTGCTTTGGATTGGTCTATTGTTTTTAATGAATAAATAGGTAATCTTTTTGTTTGTTTTCAATTAGGAATGTTAATACAGAGGACAATAACCCTTAATCCTTAATTCAATGAAATTATTCTAGATTCCAATGTTTACTTTCTATGGAATCAAATGTTTATTCAGTATCATTATTTCAGTGCCGTTTCTTGCAGCAAATTTCTTAGTCTCCGGCTTTTAATTTTTTCAATATTAAGTTTAAAAATGCCTCTTAATGCTGAGGATGTTGCGCGTGGTGTGGCACTTATTGATGATGGACGTTCCATTAGATATGCAGCTTATGCCATCAGAGTTCCATATGAAACTTTACTTTCCCAGAGCCAACATTGCCAACGTGGTTCCTTAATGGTGTGGGCTGGGATTTCAATGGAGCGCCGCACAGAATTGGCTGTTGTTCGTGGAGGGTCTTTGACGGCCATTCGCTATGTAGATGAGATTTTGGAACCTCATGTGTTGCCTATCCTCAACAAAATCGGCAATCCTTCTATTCTAATGCACGCCCACTTGTCGCCCGCTGAGTACAGACGTTCCTTCAACAGAACAATATTGAGGTTTTAGCCTGGCCAGCACGTTCTCCAGATTTGAACCCCATTGAGCATTTATGGGATATCCTCATAAGATGAATAAGAGAACGTGCAACACTTCCTGATACACTGCAGGACCTTGAAAGGGCTCTTCGGGAGGAATGGGCTATCCTCCAGCAAAGGGACACTTCCCGACTGGTGGAAAGTATGCAGATGCTTCTTCAAGAAGTAGTGAAGGCAAGAGGAGGAAACACGCGCTACTAAACGATGATGTAATTAATTTATTTTAGAATAACAATGGTTCGTTTTGGAATCTTGGAAACATTGGAATCTTGGAAACATTGGAATCTAGAATCATTTCATTGAATTAAGGATTAAGAGTTATTGTCCTCTATATTAACATTCCTAATTGAAAACAAACAAAAAGATTACCTATTTATTCATTAAAAACAATAGTCCAATCCAAAGCAAAAATATTTTTAGATTAAATCATGAAAAAATCAAGTGGGTGGAATTTTTTGCCTGCCAGTGTATGTAAAGAATGCAAAAATGGTTAATATATTAGCAGATTCTATAAGAATTCTTTCCCTACCCTCCATTAAGGTTAAAATATATCTAAAAAATAAAAAAAAAGTTAAATTAATAGAAATAGGTCATTTAATTGAATTATTTTACTATGAATAAAACAGTAAAATAAATAAATGGGATAAAATATTGATTATATATAATGTAACAATTTATACTAGAATAGTTTATAAAATAACAGGTTTTAATTGTTTAAATTTATTTAAAGTGAATTAGTGTTTTTGAATCCTTTAATTTATTATTCATATGTTTTTAATTAATTTGATAATTTTTATGTGAATTAAATATAATTTGTCTTTTAAAATAAAGTGACCATTGTTTATTCGACATATAAAATAGATGATAACAAAGCTTGAATTGTTTTTCAAGAAAAAATACATTACATAAATAGGAATTGCAGGTAATTGTTGTAAATTACATACTTTTTTTTTTGTTTTAAAGATAAATAAGAGATTATATAGTTAAGCAGAATGCATATATATAAATGGGCATTTTTTCAGATATGCTGATGATGGTCTAGCACTGAAACGTACATATAAAATAAATATTATAAAATAATAAAAAAATTTCGGATAGGAGATCGAGAAAACAAGTAATTTTACTAACATAAACTTATTAAAGTCCCATCCATTCTATTCAAAAATTAAAATTTCTTTTTGTTAGTATCATGCATTAATTTGTCTTCAGTTTATAACTTAATTATTATCACTACAACCAGGGAAATGATGGTCCAATGTACATTTTGTTATTCTTAAAGGACTAACTATCCCAGAATAAAATTTAACTTTTCTTCTTCTACAATTAGTGTGTAGAAAAGCTAAGCTGCTGTCCCACTGTTGTGACACAACTAACACAACAGACAACTGTAAATGAGTAAACGAGATTTTATTTAGGATTACTTCTTGAATTCATATCATTCTCTAAAATGGGTTGTAGTGGGCAACTAGCCAAATCTACCAGCCTATTAGTTCACCTTACCGCTACCTGGTAGCGCCAGAGGTGCAACCTCACTCATTGTATCCAAATATTGAATTTTTGTTTCTTATTATTGTAATGTAAAAAACTGAAGTTCTATCTCGTAAATACTTTTTAATAATAAATTTTAATGGTTATAAGGTATACTGATCAACGCTTTTAAATAACAATAACTGTAACAACTCTTGCTAGCTGATTTAGTTATGGCAGAATGATTACCCGCAGTTCTCATTACTAAACCAGAGATCTTGGACCTTCCCGATAGTTTTTCAGTATATTTTATATATGCTTTTTGGTTCTACATCAAACTGGCTTCTTTTTCATTATGCTTCTTTAACCTTTTCTCCTTTTCTCTCTCCAAACAAAGTCTGGATGCTCATCCATCCGCTTGTACTCCTATATAGTAAGTTTTAAGGCTCATCCTTAGTTAGTATTTCATCCTCCCTCAAAGTTGTCCTTCATCCCCCCACAACCCAAGTTTGTGGTTTCCATCCTGCGGTGTTATAAGGTTCATCCCTTAGCCCGCAGACAAAGAGTGATTTGGGTGCTCATCCACCAGACACTTGAGGTCATCCTGTCTTAGCCTTTCCCTTCATCCACTAAGTCATTATACCTTAATTTGAACACCCTCTGTTGAGACCTTCTGATCACTATAATCATACCTACCTCAATAGGGTTTTTGGGTATTAAATAGGATTTGGATATTAAATTTTATTATATGTTTGGTAATTTTATCATTCTTTTTGTTATTAGGGTTCTCCTTCTGGTCTCATTTCATGTATCCTCCTCATCAACAGCAGCCTCGTATCACCAGTGATGCGATATCCTCACTACTATGGAATAAAACACTGTTGCCTGGGTCCAGAACACGTAGTTTTCACTATTTACGAACACATAGTTTTCAATATATACTTATCAGCCCAGTGGCTTTAACAAATGGACTTAGGGGCGGCACTTGTGAACTGGTGAAGAAACAAAATGGTACTTAATAAAGCTACCAGTGGCATAGAATTATAAAGGATAAGTTCTGCCTTATTTCTTATTTTTATGGCATGAGACCAAACAACCAATTTTTCATATTTTTTTATTCACTAACATACATTTTCGATCAATAATTAAAGGAACTTTTTCAAAATCAAATAATTTACCTCTTTTTAGGAGAGCAAACTTAACAAGAGATTTTAGGAAATAAGTTTTTTTACTATTATAACATTGTGGGGATCTACAAGTGGGATATACAAATATGAATGCTACAGATTCACCATTTTTACTCATCAGTAGAGGTGGGTGTTTCTGCTACTTTTGAAAAACGTAAATGAACTGTTCGTTGACAAAAAACAACAGTTCTTAAGAACTGTTGAAAAAAAAATAGTTCATAGAACAACGCAACGATTCATGGTGTAAGACCTATTCGTTTGATAACAGTCTTATTCGTTTTAAAACGGATTCAATTCGTTTAATGACAAGTCTGGAAATGAATGAAACGTTTTATGTATAAAGTTTGGCATTGTTCGAGCTTGAAATTGATAACCTTTTAATTTATTTTTAATATTAACCGAATGCTTAATCTTAAAAATTACTTTTTAACTAATTAAAACTGAAAATCATTTTTTACGCATAGAACACTTTTTATTTTAATAATATTTTAACTTTCTTGTATTAATCTGGTGGTTGTGATTTTGGACAAGTTCCTGAACTCTCAACGATGAGCTTATTGATGACATCCTTTCACCCAGCGTAAAGATGGATCTGGTGCTATCGATGAGCTTAGGAATTTTTCCTTTTACAAACAAATTTGTTATAAATGTTTTTGCATATTTCTTTATCAAGTGTTGTTCTTAGTTTGAAATTACGCTGCTTGGTCATTATAAGTCTTTTAACTGTAGTTCAAAAATGTTTTCAACTGTTTGCCTTTTTCAATTTTTATAGAATATAATAGTGTTTATAATTGTGGATTAATGGTTGACTGCAGTGAATAATTGAAGAGAACAATGTTTTTGCTTTTTTTTTTACTGATCACCCCAACCATTCTTCCCTTCCATAATAGTATTGAATTTCATTTATGCACTTAAATTGATATATGTAAATATGTTCAATCATAAAAATTATTTTCGGCCTGCAAGACAATAATATAGATAGATACATCTAAAAATATAAACTAATTTTGCCTACAAATATGCTTAAGTTAATTTAGTAATGTAATAACTATAATGAAAGTTTTTATATATTCCTAGCCTTCATTAATAATGGGAGCTAAAAATTACATCCCTAAACATAACAGTTGAAACATGTCTTATAAAAAAAAACGGGTATTTTCATGATGAACTGATAGGTTAGTTGGAAAACAGAAAGAGCTTCTGTTTCGTTTGGACAAAACGAAACGAAAAACAGATCAAACAGCAACTCGACTAGTGGCAAATGGGTTAACTAAAGAAAACAACTGTTGTTATCCGTTAGGGAGAACAGTTCATTCGTTTGAGGTCAAGAACTGTTCTTTTCAAATGTTTAGCGTTTTCTCTCCCATCCTTATTTATCAGTAGCTATTGATGCCAAGATAATAAAAGATTTGAAAGTACTCAATTTGTTGAATTAATTCTTTTTACACTTCATCAATAATAGATCATTTTTATCAATGTTTTATGATTGAGGCATTTAAAAAAGTCACCAATACAAGGAAAAACAAAAACAAGAATGAATTAATACAATACATGCTGAAGACCCAAATACCTTGGAATCCAAATAGGACTTGCTTCCACTGTTGGAGGAGAAGGTTCTTGGGTAGGAGAATGTAGGGGAAGTGTTTTGGTCCTTTGCAGGGTTAGCCTGATGTCTTTCAATGCAGCTTCAACAGTCGGATCTCCTAATCCAACCACTGTAGTAGGACTTTGAGGAGCTGGAGGAGGTGGTGTACTTCCATCTATTATTAAAATACAAAACAAACATAATGATTATAATATGAACTTGATTGAATCAATAAATTAATACTTAAAAATATAAATAACATTCTGATTACATTATAGTCTATAATAATAATAATAATTATTATTCCTCACAAGAGGCAACTGATAGGTACAGTTGCAGGGATTTTACGATCTCCCGGTTTCTTGAGTACAGTATACCACCTACAGATGCACAACAACAGTCCACTAAATTATTTACAATGACACTAAGGACACATCATACAGTACACACCCTAGGGGTACCATCCCTAGGTTGACCTGGCAGTAGGTATAAAATGCATCTACCCAACAAAATGGTGCGAACTAGGAGAAAAATAGCCTTGGACGAATCCAAAGTAAGGGCTGCTTAGGAGAGATTGGATATTCAGCCTTCCACATCTGCAGGTGGTGCCTCGGTGACGTATGTTCCCATAAGACCAGCTACTATAGGACTTTCATCATTAAACTCTGAACCGTGCTTGGATACCATCGAGTCTCCCGTGCGAGGAAGAGGAATCATTGGCCAAATAGGTAGGCAACGAAGGATGAAGTGAGACCACAATAGAAGAAGTAGAATCCTCGGCGATTATGCAATTGGAAACGACTTCTACGAAAACCCAAGAAGCGCCACACATCATAGAAATGGGTAATATACTGTTGAGAGAACACATAATGTATGGAGGAATACCTTTGGATAATAGACCATCTATACCAAAGGTACCATATTCCAAAAGAACCTTATTCACTGTCAATACCGTCAACGAGATACTTGCTGAGCATATGTCGATGGGTATAACTCTAGAAGAGATATGTCATAGGATATAAGTAGCAGCCTTAACTGTCTCGATGGAGCTAGGTTTGATAAAAGATGAGGTGAATTGTAATAATACTGATGAATACAAAGATCTTCCCTGGAAGAGAAGAATTAAAAAAAAAGATTGAAAATATATGGTGTAAAATCGGAATTATTACTAATTACCTTCGGAACCCTGAAAATGTTCTTTAAAACTAAAGAAAAAAATTGATGAAAGTATTGTATTCAATATTGGAGAAGTAGCAAGAAGTGAGTTTAATAAAAGACTTGGTGTTTATATGGAAACACTCAAGCAGAAATTAGCAGTGTTAGCAAATAGAATCAGGAGGTATACGAAAGCTCATGATCGAAGGAGACAAAATTCAATATTTAATAAAAGAGAACAATATTTTAATAAAATCTTTAAAACCTAAAAAGTAAGATAATAACAATGTCTAGCCAGATCCTATTCAAATATCTGAGTATTGGAAAGGTATTTGGGAAAGTAAAAAATGTTTTAAAAGTGAGGCATATTGGTAGGAAAATATTCGCTATGACTTATCAGGTCTCCAACCTATGGAAGCAACCAGTATTACTGTGGAAGATGTGACTAAGGCACTCAAGCAAGTGAAAAACTGGAAAACTTCTGAGCCAGATAAAATACAAAATTACTGGCTGAAGTCCTTTAGCAGTGTTCATAGCCTGTGGTATCTAGCTGTGTGGTATCAGAAACTATTGTCTGAAGAGATTGACTTACCAGCAAAGTTCTGTATCGGTATGACTTACTTAATAAAGAAAGGAAGCTAAAAAAGGATGGAGCCGCAGGAATTGAGACCCATAACTTGTCTAAATGGTTTGTACAAATTAACAACGGCTGTAATCAGGAATAAGTTGACAGATTACATTGAGGAAAAGGGAATTATGGCAGCGGAACAGTTAGATACTAAGACAGGTTCAAAAGGTTGCAATTTACTTCTGATTATCAATTCTTTTATTGCTGCCCAAATTACAAAAAGATTGATTGCCGTAAAGCCTTCGATTCGATTCCCCGTAATTAGCTTCTGGAAGTGTTGAAAATCTATAAAGTAAACCAGGCAATAATAGATCTATTAGAACCACTGATGAAAATTTGGAGGGTCTTAATCAGCACATCAACTTTGAACAGAATGAGTGCCAATGAATACATATCTATACAGAGAGGTATTTTTCAAGGGGACTCCCTTAGTCCTCTATAGTTTTGTTTGGTGCTTAATCCACTTAGCAAATTATTGGGAGATACCGAAAAAGGGTACCTACTTAACTCTGAAATGAAGCTCTCTCATTCATTCTATATGGATGACCTAAAGCTTTACGTTAGGAATGAAGATAAAATCATGGCAACATCACCCAAATTCTTCAGTGAGAAGACTATATTTGCCTAGAAAACATGGTAGAGGACTTATTAGTTTAATGAAGGCCTGCCATGAACTAGAAGCCAGGTTTAGAACCTACTTCATGAATAGTACTTCAACGATGCTATCGACCATTGCTGCCCTTGATCACAACTATATAGCACTGAATATGCTTCGGCAAGGACCAATGACAACGCCAACTGAGGAGAGCCTCACAGAATCATGGAAAAGTAAATCACTTCATGGAAGATTTCAAAATTCTCTGAAAACACTTGGCATAAATTTAGAAGCGTCAGCCCGTTGGTCGACTACAGGAAAAATGTTCCCAGAGACAGAGGGATTCCTTCTGGCAATACAAGCTCAGGTAATGGCAACATCCTCCTACAGGAAATATATTCTACATGAAGCAGTCGATGACAGATGTCGTCTAAGTAAAGTTATAAATGAATCGATTCAATATGTTACCTCTGGCTGCCAGGAATTAGTGAGTAAAGAATACCTTGTGAGACACAATAATGAGGCAAAAATCGTGCATCAGGCTCTGGCACAAAAATATAAATTAATAACAGGCCATCAGCCTTTTTATAGATATCAGCTATTAGAAAAAGAGAAAGTCAAGCTATATTGGAATCAAACTATGATAATTGACCATAGTATTCCCCACAATAGACCATATATAATAATACCTTATTTATTCTGTGATGAGTCCCTTTATAATAATACATGAAGACAGAAATGTGGGTTAAGGAGCCTCAGAGATAATAAATAAAAATACTGAGTAATTAAACAGTCTTGGTGAAAAAAAAATAATATAAAAATTATATATATATATATATATATATATATATATACATACACACACATATACACATATACATATAAGTTGCTTTCCAATTTTGATCAGTTGATAATAAAAAAAAATAAAAAAATAGATTAAAAAAATTGGAGTAAAAATAATGAAGAACGAACTAATAATTTATGTACATATTTACAGTAGTATCTATTTACAATTTTATGGGGACTGGATGGATAAGAAATGATTGAACAGGCGGGATTTAAAGGTAGGAAGGGTATTGGATTGACGGATGTGGGATGGGATGGAGTTCCATAGGGATGAGGATCGGATAATGAATGATTTGTCAAAAGCAGCGGTTCGGTGGGCCCTTATAAATTAAAAGACTGGGAACGAGTATTGCGGGAACGAACAGAGGATTTGAATTGAAGGAGCTCGGAAATGTATGAGGGACTGTGGGATTGGATGACTTGAAAGAGGAAGGATGCCAGGAAATACTTACGACGGTAGGAAGGATAAAGCCACTTTAACTCCGCATGAAAATGGGAAACAAGAGGCGTCCCTTGGGATCCCGAAGATGAATCGTACAAAGCAATTTATCAAACGTTTTAGTTTCGCCTCGAGATCCCCAGAGAGGCCCCCATATACTGTACAGCAATAGTCAAAGTGGGGAAAAATTAAGGAAGTGACTAGGAATATACTGCTATAATATAATATATACTGCTCGTTGACAAAGAAACAAATAAAGCCATTATTATCAAAGTTGGAGTTCCTGCTGATGATAATGTAGCTAAAACATTAAGTGAAAAAATTTGGAAGTAAAAGTACTACCCATTATTGTAACCAGCAATGGCCTGATTCCTGAAGGGACTCTAAAATCAATGAAGGTACTTGGATTAAGCTGGGAACTTCAGGAAATCCAGAATGGGGTAATGTTGGAAACCGCCAGCATTGTTCGAAAAATTTTTAATACTTAAAATTAAATATTCAATAAACTGCACCCTTGACCTCGGTCCGAGTCAGTGAATTTATCCGGCATAAAGTCGAGAATTGAAAAAATAAATAGTAATAATACCAAAAGCGGAAAAACAGGAACTCGTGCCAAAGGACTTCAGACCAATTGTATGCTTTAATGGAATATACAAATTGCTAACATCAGTGGTTCATAATAAGCTAAAATTGCATATATATGAGTATAAATTAATTGCTGATGAACAATTAGGGATGAGAGAGAATGCCAAAGGATGTAAAGAACTGCTTATCATTGACAGCTTTATAGCTTCACAAGTAAAATGCAAGAAACGTAAAATCTCTGTTTCACGGATTGACCACCAGAAGGCCTTTGACTCAGTACCACATGATTGGCTGCCGAAATGTTTAAATATTTATAAGATAGACAAAACCATTAAAGTAAGGGTTATCAACTTGATGCAGAAACTGTTGTTTCTCATTTTTAATATATAGACAATATAAAGTTGTATGCCAAGGATGAAAACAATATGCAAAGCCTTCTCAAAATAGAATGGATCTTCAGTGAAGACATCAACATGAAAATGGGTCAGGATAAATGTGCATATCAACAAGGGAAAGATTAAAGATGCAAATGGTATGGAGTTCTAATAAAGCAGTGATCAACAGCCTGAACGAAAATGACTCTTACAAGTATCTTAGTATTTACCAGCTTTAAAATTTAAGAAAGACATTAAAAAGCATTTCAATGATAAATTCAAAACATATCTTTCGGGAAAAAATATTATAAAAGCTTTAAATCCATAGGCGATTCCAGATTTATCCTATTCCTTTGGCATTTTAAAATGGACCAATACAGATCTGGATCCTATAGATTCTTATCAAAGAGTGCAAATGACGAAGTCCTGGAAACATCATCTGAAATCATCTATTGTAAGAATGAATCTATCGAGAAAAGTGAGAGGACGAAGCCGCGAGGAAGAAGCAAAACTCCGAAACTATTTTAGAGCCAATGGTTCATCTAGGGTCATCTCAGGTATTGTGGCACTGGACTCTGGTTATACAGCTTTGAATCCTCAACATGAAAATTTTCCTCCACCAATAAATCAAGTGCTTCTGCTTGATACATGGAAGTCCAAAGAGCTACATGGAAGATTTTACCATATTTTATCAGCAGCAGGAGTAGATAAGGATGTGTCTACGCAGGGGTACATTGTTTCCAGAAACGGAAGGAATCGTTATAGCCATACAGGACCAGGTCATTGCTACAAAGGCCTATAGGCACCGTATTTGTGGAGAATCAGTAGTTGAATTGTGTCGACTGTGTAAAACAGCAACAGAATTGATTCAGCATATCACAGCAGGATATCAAGTGCTTGCTGGAAACGAATATCTACTTAGACACAACAACATGACTAAGATTGTGCATCAGGAATTAGCCAAGAAATTTGGAATTTTAGATGACCCTTATCCTTATTACAAGTATGGACTCATGGGATCAAACTCACACCGTACTGGCCTGAGTACTTGGTAGTATGGTATTATTATTATTTATTTAATTTAATTATTATCTGCCGAATCTCCGGACTGGAATTCAACTCACAACCATTCGGTTTCCAGACTGGTGGGTTTTTGTAACCACTTTAACCCACTCGGTCACCCCGGCCTTTGCTGAGCCATTAGAGGTTATAATAATTATAGGAGTATGTATAAATATTAGAACAAATGTGGGTTGACACCCAAAAATTAAATATAACCAAAACAAAAACTAGAATTTGGCCACTCTGTTCTTAACCATAAAGAGCCAGAAGTTTAATAATATATATTACTAATTGATTTTTAAGAATTTCTAATATAAATCCATGGTATAATATATTTTCATCCAGGAGTAAGACTAGAAGAAAGAAAATTTCAAACAAATAAATTTTATATAAATCTTTATATATTGAAAAAATAAATCCTATCACATATAATCCTAAAAAAACTCTTATCACATAAATAGAAACAAAATATAAATTATTTTTACTAAAATTAGTAAGACATATTAAATTGACAAATATGTATTCAAAACTCATATTTAAGAATTAGTTGATACAATGTATAAATACATATATGCATATGTACTTACATTTACATACATTCTAGCCATAAATTAGACTTATAATGAAAACATTCATTCAATTATTATTTAATAATCAATTATATTCTTTTATTTTTAACATTAAATACTAATTAAAATAAAATTGAAGTTTACTTAAAGGATCCAGAGCATGTAAATCAATGTCTGGAGAAATTGGACAAGGAGTAGGCAGTTTTTCTTCTTCAGTGAAAGCAATAGAACTATTGTTTTGAGATGGCTTGATATTCCTTTCATTTATTTCACGCTCAATTTCACTGATTTGCCTCTTCATTAGTAGCACCTATAAATAAATAGTGAATTAACTTGTAGGTAACACAGCTTGAAATGTATTAAATACAGGAAAGTTTAATTAAATTGTATTTACTCATTTTATCTTTATCAAGGTAATTTAAACCAATTAAAGTTTTACAAGTTTAATAATAAAAAAACTTATTAATGAAATGAATAGTAATTTTCATAAAGTGAATCAAAATTATAACAGTGTTCTTTTAATTTACCATGAGCATATGTTAATTTATAAAGTTTAAACTTAGCTAAACCTAGAAAAGTAATAAAATATTATGATTGTACAAATATTATTTAGTATCTATTCTTAACATAAAATTGTGAATTTATATTAATTATTATTTATACTAATTATCATACAATGTTTTTTTTTTCTAACTCCCCCTACCCTCAAGCCTCAAGTTTTCTTCTCTTACACTATTTTACATATCTCATACAATAAATGAAACCCTTAACTAACAACTTTTCTATAAATATGGGTAAAATTTTGTCAGGCCTTAGAAGATAAAATATGTCTTATAGATGAATGACAAGTTAAATTACACTTTATTATAATTCCATAAATAACCTAAGTTCGGTTTGCAAAATATTTTATAACAACAAAATATCTTCTATTCGCACTTAAGTGTGTGCCTTAAGGCCAGTTTAATAAAAACCAAAGTTAGCTTTTGATAGTTATTTGTTGAACGTTTCGGGGAAACTGTGTCTCCTTCTTCAGCAATATTTTACTCTCCCAAAAAAACTGGGTAAATAGCAATGATATAACAAGTTTGGTACAGTGTCTGATTTTCAACTTTGATAGAGTGTTTAAAAATACACTCTTTGATCAACCAATTTAGGACACAAGGTATGACCACCTTAGGAAATCTGTGCCTTACCCTAGTGAGCTACCCTCTCTCACACAATACAAAAGCTAGAGGAAATAGGATTCTATTGGAGGAGCTACAGATTAGTCTGTCTAATGATAACAGGTGCAATGAAATCCACTCCTACACTAGGGAAGTAATGCTTAACATACCACCATTACAAATGGAGGTAGAATCCCAGCCCTCAAAAATAGGTTTCAGGATCAATAAACAAAAAATTTGTTCTGATATTCTAGTGCAGGAGGGACACTGTAAACCGCTTCCATGAATTGGATCTGACAGAGTGCAAGCTACGCACATTAATAAATAAGTGGAGAGAGAGAAATATAAAATAACGTTAACAAAGTTAGGAATAGAAATGGACTCGGAGATTATTCCCTTAACCCCTGAACCAGTATACAGCGTAGGCTTGAGCTGTGCCAAAAGGAGGATCAGGGGAAATTATGTTGCTGAAGATAGACAGAATGTTTATTGTTAAACAAAACTGAATAATACATATCTTACAAATACAGTATTATAAACAAATATCAATTGATCTTTGTTATTCACTTTTTTTTTTTAGCAAGAATAACATGGACTACTAATTTTTTTAACTTATACGTATATATATATATATATATATATATATATATATATATATTATATATATATATATTTTTTTTTTCGGTTGGCGTTAGAGACCACGAAGATCTTTGTGGTCTTCTAACAGACGGATATTGCTTGAAGGAGTACAGATAGCCTGGAGAGGGTCACCTAACCTCATGTTGCTACGAACCATGGTCTCCATGGTGCAGCGGCAGGTCACCCATAGCTCCATAGCCGATCCCTTTGGGCCCAATCTGGCAATGTCCTACCCACAGACTCACACAGGTTCAAGAACAGTTACAAATTGATCTAAAGCCATGGATTATGAGTCAGCAGACGCACGAGGACCTATATTTCTTTCCCTGAGACAGATCGCCCATAGACCAAACCTTAGGGGGGCTACTGACATCCTGGTAAACCACATCCCGATTCCTGATTTAAGTACACGGCATAGAGGCATCAGTCCTACACCCGGTTGGTGTGAGTTGCCTCCATTAGGCTGATGGGCTTCACATATTCGGGAGGGAGGGAAGGAGAGTCTCGGGCAGTACGGCTTTCCTTGGAGGGCGGTCACCCAAATTAGACAGGCAACCATCCAAGTACTAACCACACCCGACATTGCTTAACTTTGATTAACTATTGCAAGCGCCTAAGCCCGTACGGCTACCCCAGCCTCCCATATATATATATTGTATAATAATGATAATTAAATATATAATAATAAAATAACATACTACTTAGTAATGATAATTATTACACCAATTTTAATTTTACTTAATAATGATAGTTACACAGTGTCCCATAAGTAGAAATATTTAAAGTGGTGATAGCAGATCTCAAGCGCTACAAAAAAGTTTATATAAATAATGGTCTCATTTTCATTAGAGAGTCTGTGCCCACAAAGTGATTAACTACTGGTGAATTAGTGAACTTAAGTGTGAAAAATTGACATTTTCAACTGAACTTAAACATGGTGGGTAACCGCTTGTTTATTAACATTATAACATTAATAAAGGACAACCGTGTAAACAATGATAGTTTTAGGGAGAGACCATTCACTCAGTAGCCCTAGGGCTTTCAAAGCGAACCCGTGTTACTTGGGCCGCTAAAAGTCTGCATAATTATTTACATACTAAATTTTAATTTTCCCTTTCTCATCTAACCAAATGAAAAGCAATGTTATCATATGATAATGTCTAATTAGAACAAAAGATTTATAAGTTTAGGCAATAACAGCTCTCAAAACTCACAAGTTAAACAATTGCAATTGATTACCAATTGAGATTTATTGCGAAATCAGTTGAGATTTGATAATACCCTATCACCTAGAAGTACCCGTGTTTTCAGCAAAAATGACTACAATAAATTATTTCTAACTTAAAAAATTTTTAGTATTATAATAAATATAAATTCATAAATAAATATTTTATTTACAAAACAAAAATAATTATTTTTTAAATATTTATAATCTAAATCTAATGAAGTAAACAATGACCCATCAATTGCATCCCAAATGCTTCAATCACACACAATAAATCTTGAAGAATGGTGTCAAAACTGGAGAATTAAAATAAACTCCAATAAATCCCACCAAATTACCTTTACTCTTTGTCGTAGACCAATGACTCCAATAATACTCCACTAATCCCTGTTGAGCAAATCCGATACCTAGGACTTCACTTGGATAAACGACTAACTTGGAATCCTCATACTAGACTGAAACGACAAGAAACAGCTCGACGTTTCCAATTACTACAGCACTTACTGGACAAACGCTCTAAACTCCCAATAAATTACAAAAGACTCATATACTTGACTATAATAAGGCCTATTTGGACTTACGGAGTTGAGCTATGGGGCTCCACTAAACCATCAAATTCCTCTTGTATCCAATCCTTACAATCCAAAATCCTTCATAAAATCCTCAATGCTCCCTACTCTGTTACAAATAAAACCATCCATAATGACCTTAATGTTTCTTTTGTTTCAGATCTGGCCCAATTCAGATACCTATCCTTCCATAACAAACTTCAGAATCATCCCAACCCTCTCGTTTCTAACCCTGCTTCCGTTTCAATTCCTGATGACCCTCCGAGGCGTCTGAAAAGAAGATGGCCCCCTGATCTCCTAATGTAGACATATCATTAGAGTGCTACCATTGGGTAGTTACTCAGCAAGTGTTTTCATGTCATTATATCCATTATGTTCAAATTTACTGGATGTATTTATTTAATACAGTTGTAAATAACATTAAGAAATAATAATAAAAAAAAAATCTAATGAACCTATGGTTTTCACTCAGATCTTTATTATAGGAATTTATAAGTGACCAACTGAATGTTCCTAATCCTAATATTAACATTTAAAAAATTAATCAACTTTCTAATCGCTTGAATTATATTCATTAAAACGTTAATATTATTATTATGAGCATTTAGTTGGTCATTTATAAATACAGATCAATTCCTATAACAGAGATCTGGGTTAAAATCATAGTTTCCAATAATGTATTGCAGTAATTTTTGCTGAAAACAAGGTTACTTTAAAATGATAGAGCATCAAATCATCTCATTTTTTTTTACAACTTGAGTTGAGAATCTCAACTGATCTAGCAATAAACCTCAACTTATTAATATGGAATTAAAGCTTATTATCAAGGAAGTTTTTCTAAAAGTGGGGTATTTTTAGTATAGTGGGAGAGTGATAAAAAAAATTACATATTAATCATGATTATTTTTAAACTGAACTTAGTATAGTTTAGCCATTTATAAATTCCCTTTAAGTGATTTCGACTAAGACAAACTCTACTTGCATTTAGTAAATTTTGTCTGATTTTCTATAACGTAATTGTTACATACGTACATTATATATGTTTTTAGTTATCGCTTTCTATTAAACAAAAAATGTGACACTTAAAAAAAACACAAATCTTAAATTTTCTACTTTTCTGCTGAAAATAGAACCATTATTTACATAAACTTATTTGTAGCTCTTGAGGTCTACTATCACCCCTTTAAATATTTCCTTCCCCTTACAGGGCACCCTATATAAAAAATAATAAAATAACATACTACTATTTATTTGCATTAATAACATTTCTGTAATATAAATTGTTAAGATTACTTAAGGAAATAATCTATAATTTAATTTGATTCGTTGTTGTAGTTAAAATGAAATATAATCATATTTTGTTAGAATAGTATATCATTAGTATATTATTATTAATTTAAATAATAAATTATGGCGTAGTCAGAGTTTATCCAACATGGAATCATCAAATTACCGCCATATTTATATATTGAAGAAGACGTAGCTACAGAATGGAAATTCTGGAAGCAAGCCTTAGAATACTACTTGGTATCAACTGGACAAGATGAACCTTCAAACAAGGTAAAATTAGCATTATTATGTAACATGATGGGTCCTGAAGCAGCTAGCATTGTTGCTACCATTACTGATTCGACCCTACATGAGGTTCTCGAATATTGGCGCGATGGTTGGCCTAGAGAATCAAAATTATAAGAAGACCTTCCATTTTTCAAAATTTGAGAAAGTTTATTCGTTGAGGCAAGATTGTTGTACCAGAGAGTTTAAAAGGTCCTATATCTATATTGCTCGACAAACAACATATCGGGTTAATAAAAACCTTAGAGAAAGCTCAACAACTTTATTTCTGGCCAAAATGTGTTGGGATCTAGAGACTACCTTTAGGATGACAGGACCTGTAGAAATTCAGTAGCAAGAATACAGCTGAACCTGTCATGACACACAAGGTTCCAGAAATAAGACATGAGAAGGTTGGATGTGATATCCTAGATTACAGACTCAAATGTTTTCTTGTTATAATCAACCACCTCTCCTATTGGACTGCATTACATCCTATCATCAACAAAAACTCATTGAGTATAATAGATCAGTGGCAAAACATTTTTACATGTTTCGGATTCCAAAAGACCATTATAGCAGACAATAACCCTTTTTTTATCGTTTCACTGCAAATCATACTGTCAACGGAAGGGTATCCTACTAATCACCAGCACACCCCACTATCCAAAGAGCAACGGAATGTCTAAAAAAGCTGTAGGGATTCGATAAACCATATTAAAGAAAAGTCTAGAGGATGGTAATGAGCCTAGGGATTATTTATTTGAATATAACAACTCATCTCTAACTGGACTGCATTATCCTCCATTTCATAGTCGGGTTAATAGTCGGGTTCTTCGATCAGAGTTGCCTGTATCAAAAGAGATTCTACAGCCACAAGTTGAAAACAACATTAAGGCATAACCCAAAGATTATCATGATAGTCATCACCTTAAAAGGGAAATATTATATTAGACAGAGGATAAAATTGTAGTTAGGACAAGAAATGAAACCTACTGGCAGAAAGGAAGGATTGAACTAAAAGGTGAAGAACTAAGATTTTGCCTCTTGAATTTTGCAGTATGGCGACAATAGGCTGTTCAGAAGAAACAAGTCTCAGAAGAAGAGAAATTGGACTGACCTAAACATCAAGGACAGGGGAAGCTCGTTAGCAGACATGATGTTCCTTCCCAAATCAGAAGACAAACCCCTAGATGAGCCACCTCCTCAACCTCTCCTAGTTAATGCTGAAGGATTTAGGTCTAACTTGAAGAATTCAAGGTTTGAACAACAAATCAAGCCTCCAGATCGTCTCAACCTTAGAACTGTTCTCAGGGATGAAGATGTCACTTAAGTTGTTAAGATCACCTTTGGAAATAACAAATGTTTTAATTTGATTTGTTGTTGTAATTAAAATGAAATATAATCATATGTTGTTTGAAGATTATATCATTGGTGTATTATTATTAATTTAAATAATAAATCAATTTCTTCATAAAAGATATATTATCTAATATAACTGTTCTAGTAATAAACAATCATACTTAATATTTATAAATCGAGATCAAATAAGAAATATCGACTACAGAAGAACTCAAGGAATATTAAATAGTCATTGACAGAAAAGTTGGCCATTTGGAAGAGAATAACAAAAAAAAAAAAAAAAAAAATAGAGATTATTAAAGAACAGAAGAGGTGATTCAGTGTTTGGTTGTAACTATAATATGAAAAAAAAAATTGTCAAATAACAACATTACTTGTCCAAAGCACAAATATGATAATAAAAATTGGTAACAAATAGAAGTAAACATTTATTGATATGATAATCATACTTGAAGGAGTGATATATATTTAATTAGGTAAGATATAAATATATACAGAATAAAATCTTAATGCAATAACTACCTTTTAATTAAAAATAAATCCATTGAACAAGTTAATAGAAAAGGTACATTTTTTAATGAATAAAAAGCAATGTATTCAAATTAAACTTAACAACAAAAAACTGACACACCTGATATTTTTCAGGTTTTTCCTATTCGAAAGAATATAATTTTTTTTGTATGTGCTAAGTAAAGTTTATATTCTATGAAGAACAGCTGGAAAAAAGATTGAAAAATAAAAATATTTGTATAGAAAAATAATTTTATTATCAAAAACTCCTACATTTTCGAAAATGATAAAATATTCTTCCAAGATTTTTCTTAATAATTTTTTTTAGTAATAAATATAATTGACTTTCTTAAAAATGTATGATACCTCTCCTTGCTTCAAACCACCAGTATTCTCCTCAGTATATCAGAAACCCTTTGCTTTGTCATGTACAGGCTGAACAAGGAAAACAGTTCCCGAAGACCAATTAATTGAGATAGAAATTCTTCTAAATCAATGCCAGCAGTGATCAATTAGTCAAAAATGTGAACGTATGAATAAAGTGCAGAAGTTTAACCATCAATCAAGGAGCCCAGCTAACAGTAGTTCAAACTCACCCTAGAATTTCGGTCATGACACATATACTCAAAAACATTAAATTTATTAAATAGAAATTAATTTGATGGCTGAAAGTGCTTAGCTACATATTGCAAATATTGTTACTGACTATCAATGAAATAGACATCTTTTAGAGCAATAGTAAATTTAAATCATATTTTATTTAATTTAGACAATATTGGTACTGATGTGGAGAAATAATCCGGCAAGAAGGCTTAGCAGTCCTTTTTGCAAACCCAGGCCGATGTGTCCTAGCTAGAGTGGGAATGTCAAGATTCATTTACCGAGGGCACTGAGAAGTAAATACTAAGCGACCCAGTTTGAAATCAAAACACAACATTCAAAACCAGGCAGTATGGGACCCATGCCCCAATGTGCTCAACCATCACGTTTTCTATCTGAAGGTGAAAAAATGTCCTCAGGGACCTCTACACCTTAGAACCATGGTTGTGGAGAACATGTTTGTGTGGGACAACATTGAATAGCAAATGGTTTATAATGTGATCAGCAACATGCCAAGGAGAATACTGGTAGTTGTACAAGCAGTGGGGGTTATAATGTGATATTAAAAAAATATACTAACTTTATCACTAAAAAATTTAATAAAGCAAAATCCTAAAACAATATTTAATTATTTTGTCAAAGTTTTGAGTATTTGTAAATAAAATTGTTTTTCTTTACAAGTATTTCTTATTTTTCAATTTGTTTCTAGTAGTTCCTCATAGGTTATTAACTTTATTTGGCATATACAAAAAAAAAGAAAATTTTTTTGCACAAGACGAAAAAACAAAATGGTGAGACATTTTCAATGCTGTTCAGTAAATTTATATTCAATATTTAATTGCATTCATATTCTCTAGATATCTTACTATAATCAAAAATGTTGAAATCCATATACTTTAGAAATTGATGTTATAATAAAATCAAAACAAATTGTACATTTGTATTATTCTAAGGGGACTAGATTTCCCAGGATAAAATTTACTTTTTATTTATTCATCATACAAACTGAACATTTTGATTACAAATCACAATAAAATGAAAGGATTTAACAATTTACCACCACAAAGATTTTTAAGTAAAAATTAATTTCATTATTTAATTACTTTTAAACTAACTTTTTAAAATATACTTATAAACTTTAATCCTGCTCTCTGTTCTACATTAGTTTTGAATAAATCCACACATTTTTATGTATTTAAAAGTTTTTTTAGGCAACAGTATTTGCTTATGAAGTAATTTATGACATTTTGATAGCAAACAGAAGGGAATGGATTGATAAGGAATTTATCCATGTTCTTACTTGAATGGAAGGTTTTTCACAAAGTCACATTGCACAGAGGCTCGAATGGCCACAATCTGTGATTTCCAGAGTGATTATTGGCATTGTGAGACTGCTTGGCATACCAGGAGACAGGGGAAAGGTCAACTTCCCAATGTGATGGCAGATTTTTATGAATTCATACTCTTCGGGATCCCCACTCTACAGGAAATAGTTAGCGTTGTCTCCTCCAATGGTTCAAGAGTGTACAAATTTTAGAGCAAACAGTGAAAATACGACATAGCGAGTATGAATTAACGTCCCGTTCTCCAACAACTGAACCACTCCTTTCCATGGAGCACTGAGTTAAGCACTTGAGGTTTGCCCTAGAACATCTAAACTGGACTCGGGAAGACTGGAACCGTATATTAGTCACTCACCACTCCAGATGGACACAAAAGAGTGTGCAGGAAGTGGTGAGAGGCATGCTCCTTTTAATTTTTTTTTTTTTTCAAGTGTTTCTTTTGGAGGAGGTCCAGTGATGCTTTGAGGCTTAAATTTAAACTCTTCTATAGAGTTGGTTTTTGTGGACCGCAACTCCTTAACGGCTTTGAGGTATAAAAGGGAAGTCCTAGAGCCACGTGTGATACCTTTTGCCAGAAATTTAGAAGGTTGAATTCATTTTAATGCATGACAATGCTGGAACTCATACAAAATTACTTCCACTAAGAAGAGATCAAGGTTATGGTTGAGTCATCCAGAAGTCTGGAGACAAACCAAATAGAGCAAGTATGAGACAGGCTTGGGAAACATGTCTGCACAAGACCCTCAAAATTTGGCCAATTTAAGAAGAATTTTAATAGAAGAGTAGAACAACACCCCGGAAAAAGTTGTAAGGAAGAACAAACAGGAGAATGCTGACAGTTATCAGGGCTAGAGAAGGAAACCCTTTCTACTAATTTTATTCAATAATCAGTATTTTTCTTTTTGTTAAATAAAAATTCCAAAAAATTGTATTTTATTCTTCCTTTCTTCATACTCGAAAAGAATAATTTTAAAAATGTCCATTAAAATTCAAATATTGAAGTGATCCTTTAATTTTGTCTGACAGTGTATTATAGAGACTATTGCATTTAATTTTAGTGGTAATGGATACAATAAAGTAGTCGAAGAATTAATGCAAAGTACATAACTGTACTACATCTTGATTTTTTATTTCCATCCACATCAACTAATTAATTAAAATAATTTCTGAACATTCCTCACAATCTTAACTGAAACCAACAAGTCTCAAAAAGCTCAGCTCAAAGTTTAATTTAATTTTATAGCAATAACCCTAATATGCAATTTGACTGGCTCAAAAATTTATAATTAAGTGAATAAATTATAACACTTAATATAACAAGTATCTTAACACAAAAGCTCAAATTTCAAATATAATATAAAACTTTCAATATTAATTATTAATAAAATAAATATGTTTTATCATTTTCATAAACTGATTAAAGTGCTTAGGTAGATCATTAATGCAAAGCTTAATAATAACAAATTACATATAAAAAAAAATGTTAAAAATGGAAAACGTTAAAAAAAAAAAAGAAAAGAAACTATGATTAGATTAATAAATAAATAACTTGGAAAGATTATATTTAAAAGCTAAAAATGAATAAAAAAGTATTTATTTCTAAAACAGTGAACAAAAATTTATTCCTTTTCATTGTTTGACAACTGAGCTTCATGTCTGCTCATGCAAGCTACTTGAAAAGTTGTTTTTCAACAAAGGCAAATATAACATTTACTTATTTATCTCATTTCTAACCAGTTTTATTTTATGAGACAAATCAACTCGATAAAAAAAAATGTATTCCTAAAAGTATTAAAAACTATAAACTGTTATATTATTTTTCAAATTAATAAAAAAAAAAATAGAATAACAAGAACAAGTTAACCAATCCAACAAATCAACTATTCAAGAACTCACACAAGGACTGGGATTAGAGGGGCGATTCCCTCAGCAACCAAATAACACAGAGGGTTTATATTGTTCTCCACTTTTTGCCTTCTATTCCCACTTCACCTTAAGTGAAGAAATTTTCAGGGAAAATATTCTCTAAATTTAAGGTCAATATATATTTGTGAGAATATTTTTCTTGGCTTAATGATCAAAAAGAGTAAATATAGATGCTTTTGATGATTTAATATGGGTGATGTTTTTCAATCAGTACCTTTTTATTCATATTTCTTTGATTTTCAGATTTTTTTAGTCTGTATGTAAGTGAGAGAAAATATGTCAGTGGCTATAATTTATATTATAGTTTGAGGAGAGAACTGTCATGGCTTGTTTTCTTACAAACTCACACATTAAAAGGGAGGAATGAGCATAGCTAGAAAGACTAATTACAAAATTTCCAAAAATGTTAATATATTTTTTCTTTATGTTTTGTTCTTGTGATATTGAGGAGTGACTCAGAAAAATAAACCCTAAAACATTTAAAGAATATTAACACTTTATTTTTATTCTAATATTATAGTATAATATAAATAGCACACAAATAAAAAAAAAGTCACTAAAAATGTTTTAAATAATTTTTAGCGATTAAGGATCAAAAGCTGTACTATTTAAATTTTGTTTAGGAAAAAGGACAAATAAATCATTTAAACATTCAAAATTTGACCATTGGACAAGGAAAATAGAATATTGCTACATCAAAAAAAGTAGAATAATGATGCCATTTAAAAACATGTCACTAAATAATCACCTTTTGAGCAAGGGATCAGAATGGCCATAAATCCATGTGGCAATAGTCAACTCACAAGTGAAAAGAACTTTGACTAATGTTAAAAAAATTGCTAATATTTTCATCATGTTAAAAAAATAATTGAAAAAAAACAACATAAGAACTTTCATTAGTACCACAAAAAATTATAGGCGATCAGTTTAAGGAGATAACTATAATTCAGACTTGGGCAGTATTGCAAATAAAGTTTTTCAAAATACAAAATAAAATGTATTTGTATTTTATTCCTAACATACAAAATACATAAAATGTATTTTGAATACATTAACAAATTATTCTTAAAAAAAAATGTTGATTGATTAAAATATTTTTTCCTCAATTGATTGTTTTAAAACTAGATCTACTGTTCCCTCCTTTCATAACTGCTTTCCTTAGAATAAAAAAAAATATAAATAAAAACTTATAATTTATAAATTTTTTATAGGGATCAGTTGTAAAGTGCAACTAGGTACATTAGACATGAGTATTTTGTATTTAAATTACTTTTTCTATATTTTAAATACATTTTAATTAAAATACACAGTATTTATTCATAGCATCCTTTTAATTAGACAAATAATTAAAATAAAAGGCTTTAAAAGGAAATGGACAGTGATGAAATACACATGAATTTATCATATTAAATGAATGGGAAAGACATATGATAACAAATTGTTTTAAAGGAACATTGAAATGGTTTTAATTTTTAACTTTTGACTTGCCTATTTCTACTCAAAATAGGGTGGAAAAATAAAGTTGTGTGATGTGTGCATTGAAATGTTAGCATAAAATTATTGAAAATACATAAACTTTTATACAATTATGCAAGCTAACAAAATCTACCAGTCTAATGAAAAAAAAAAAAAAAAATTGAGAATGGTTTCACATTTTCCTAATTTCATTAATTCTCAATCCATTTTATGGAATAAAAACATTTAAATTAGAGGAAATACTTATAAATGAATATATTTATACTCTAAATTTTTTGTAACATAGCTAACAACCATGTTGCAGAGGTAGGTTATCCACAGCTCTAACTATATTTGCCGATTTGACATTGTTTTTTTTCCACCGATCCATTAGGTTTAAAGGACAGCGACAAATGGATTATGGCTGTTCAGAACCACCAGGTGCATGAAGACTTATAATTTTTCCTGAAACAAAGCAAACGTCTGGACAGCTAACTAACATACTGAAAAACTACGTCACGATTCATGGTTGAGTTACACTAGATAGGATAACCACTGCTATATCCAATCGATGTGAGTTACCTTAACCCAAGTCATGGGCTGGGAAAAATAGAATAGCTTATAAAAACTCAATTTTTTGGAGGATGTTACATTAGAAAACATGAAACATCTGGGTCAATTTCCTTCACTATCTCTTTTTCTAGAGGTGGCTTTACAATGAGGGGACTAGTAACAAACGATTCATTTGCAGCTTGGCCTTATGCTGCAGGTTCCCAGACCTTTTAATTGGAAGCAATGACTCCAAGGCCTTGCAGCCATTACCAATCAAGTTTCCTTCTACAGTAATCAACCCATTAGTAATGCGATCAGTTAAACGATCGCATGTGACTTGATAATAAGTGTAATTTGTTATTAATAATTAATATTTGTTGAAAAGTTCTCATGAATCATCACTATTCAAAAACAACTTCCTACAACATAATCTTTTCCATTCCTTTATCCTTTTCGCACAGTTCAAAACAAAACAGCAGCAGTGGTAGACATATATATATGTATATTTGCATTGACATCTCGAAACCAACTAACAGATCCAAATTGGAAATTGATTTAACTGAATCAGCTAGCCACAGTTAATGTAAAAAGCCAATTATCTTACAATGATGATTGCTTTGAGCCAAATGCTACAAGAGAACAAGAATGGCAATCACCAGCAGCATGTGGGTTGGTTGCATTGATTGGCTGGGATATATTTGTTTCTTGTAGGATGGAAATAATTTTATGTACACAGGATTTTTATGATGTTTATATTTTTGTTTTGATTAATTTTTATGAGAAAAAGTATTTCCTCTTGAAACCAATGGTTGATTTTAATCAATGATTTTATAATTTTCTTTTTAAAAAAATATAACAAAATTATTTTTTCAATTTTAGATGAACTCAATCATATGGGCAGTGTAGGACTTTGATGAATGTCTTGGGCCAACAATTTAAAAAAAAAACAATCATATACCCCTCTTCTTTTCACTGTTCTCGTAACAATTGGATTTGTTAGAATAACTCATATCGTATTAAAAATGTCATTTTTTCTATTTTTGTAAACCACTGAAAGGAGATATAATCTAAAATTGAAAGTTCCTTTAAAATTGATTTACGGTCACAATCGAAACATTAAATCAAGGTTCAAACAAAACTTTAAGCTCTAGAGAACTAAAAGTCTGGTAAGAAATCACTGGCACTGGTGAGGGACTAGTCCAGCAAGTTTAGCACCCCATTCAGCCTTTTTTTGGACGGGGGGTGAGGGCGGGGAAATTTAAAATTCCCTCCGGCACCGGGACGCGAACTCTTACTTTTTATATCATCTCAAATCTCTGTTATCCGGTTGCCAGGCAACTAGCGGTGCTGTTACACACGCTTTAGCCTATTCGGCCACCCCGCCCCCAACACCCCATTCAGCCGAACAATTTCCTTTGGGTGCTAGTAAGTAGATTTTTAATGGCCTCCACAAAGTCGCTTGGGACGTTCTTAGCTCTAAGAGCCTCCCATATTTCATGTCTGGTAATTGTGTCAAATGCTGCTTCAAATGGGTATTATAACATTTTACTCCCAATCAGTTGGCGTTCTCTTCTCGTCCCAGGCTTTTTGACAGAGAACCTGTAGCACCTTCATTAACTCAGGGCTACTATACTTCACAAACTCTGCCATTATATTATCTTGTCCTGGAACTTTCCCACTCTTCATTCTCGAGGATAGCTCTTTATACTTCCTCTTTTTCTATCATCTCATCAAACTCAGCATTATTCCATTGTTCTTCTGGGTTCACTGGTTACATATCGTCTCCACCGAATCGTTGATTGTAGTACTTATGCCAGACATCCAGAATGGCTTTGTCTTCAGGGACCACCTTCCCATTTCTTATAGCTTTGCTTTTGTGTCCTCTCAAAGCTATAATTTTCTTCCAGAATTGCTCAATGTTCTCCGCATGATCTTGGTTCAGTTTCTCTCCAAATTCCTTCCATGACTTTTGTTTTAATCTTCTTACAGCTTCCTTTCTCCTATTTCATGCCATTCCATACATCCTCCATTTGTCTGGTGTTTTGTCTTGCCAGTTGTTCTTCCACACAATTTTCTTTTCCTTCACCTGCAACTTCAGTTCTTAACTCCACCGTGAAGTTCATTTTCCCTAAGAAAATATCCTCTTTGCCCCACAAACTAGAGTAGCTACTAACTTTGGTACTGGTACATTAGACGGGCGGGAGGAAACCTTACTTGTTATCTATGTTATCTAATGTCACATCCCATAACCTCTCTCTTCTAATCGCCAAACCTTTCAGTTATTACATTGTTTATTTTTCAGTTATTCACTTATTACATTCAGTTATTAAATTCTTTATTTTTGGCCCATTTGTGTTTATTTTTCAGTTACTCACTTATTACATTCAGTTATTAAATTCTTTATTTTTGGCCTGTTTGTGTTATTTTCGTCAAATTATGAATCTTATTACGTTCTAGGAATTACCGTCTTCAGAAGAATAGGCTATTGAATATTTTCAAAACGTTGGGATACTTGCAAACGTGAAATTGTGTGAACAAGGTCATCAAATGAAGTTAGACAGGGAGGTGAAATGGAGATGCTGTCGTAGCACTTGTAACATAAAAGTTTCAATAAGGAAAGGAACGTGGTTAGAGGGCTCGAGGATTTCATTTTTAACGGCTTTAAAATTTATTTATGGGTGGTCCCATAATTTAACAACGATAAAGTGGGGCAAAGAGCAGCTGAAACTATCCAAGGGAGCTATGGTAACGTAGAACAAATGTTTAAGAGAGGTTTGTGCCCATGACATGTTATACAGGTCAAGAAAAAAAAATTGGAAGGCCTGGCAAAGTGGTTGAAGTAGACGAGAGTCTTTTTTCTAAAAGAAAAAATCATGTGGGTAGAGTTTTACCTCAGCAATGGATGTTTGGCGAAGTTTCCCGAGAAACAGATGAGTGTTTCATCGTCAAAATAAATTACAGAAAGGCAACTGTTGCAACTAACAACTAACAACCTTATTAGAAGGTATTAAAAACAATATAGAAGAGGGAACCACCATTTGTTGACAAATTAGCATTTGAATGGAAAGAAAACTTTTAGCAAGTATCAAAAAACTTAGATAAAAAACTGGAAGATAAAATGAAATGGGAAATAAATGTAAAAATCGAAATAAGACAACAAAAGGATTGGTTCAATCAATTTGAAATACAATCTCAGGCAAGACTTCAAAGGATAGAATTCACAAGAGAAGAAAGGAATAGAAAGTTAATAGAGGATTGAAGCATAATAATAAATAAACTAGAAGAAAATAATAAGAGGTGGACAGAATATACCATAAAACTAACAGATAAAATAGAAGAAGGCAATAAAAAAATTGAAAAATTAGAGGATGGTTATAAACAAATATTTACAATTGAAATAGGATCGGTAAGGAAAAAATACTTAGGAAAACAGATAAACATTGAAAAACTGTCGAAGATACAGAAAATAAGTATGAACAGGACATAGAAAATGGTAATCAAACCAAAGTGTTAATAAAATATGAAGATTTAATAATAATGAATACACATATTTGATAGATAGATAGATAGGTAGAAAATAACTTTATTCTGGGACAGTTCCTTGAGAATAACAAAATAGAACAAAATTAAAAGATTACATCTGGCCTAAATAAAATCAATAGAAAAAAAGAAATAATGTAAAGAAAATATAAGGTAAACATTCTATATAAAAAACAAACAAAACTATATACAAAACAATTAACACTATGGCAAGACACTTAAAGCTATTTGCACTGATAGACCAGGTTTTTATTTTACCACAGTCCTACTTTATTTTATTTTCTGCCAAGATATAGTTATGGACAATTGCGACAAGATGAGTTGAAAAAATATAAGAAATCAATTCAGTCGAATTGATTAACAAATTAAATAATGTGTCAGGCGGACTGAGAGGAGGTGACCCACTATTGCCAATAGTATTCAATGGCGCACCGACCCATACATAAAAATAAATACATTGATTCCTATGGGAGTGGCCACAATGGTGCACCTACGATAGACTCTGACCCTCGCACCTTCTTCTTTTGCATCACCACTTTGCTTAACAGGGTAGGGAAGCATTTATCAAGGATTGCCACTGATTTCTGTTTCTGGCATGGTGGATATCCTTTTCTCTCTTTTGCACATACAGTTGATGTATTCTAGGCATGAGATCTTAGGTCATCCTTCAAGCCTTCTACTGTCAGGGACATAGTCCATAATTTTCAGTGGATCTCAGTGTTCCTTCATCCTGACAATATGGCCGAACCACTTAAGCTGGCGAGTCTCTACGACCTCCTTCATTAAGGGGACTCCTAGTTCCTTTTTGATCCTCTCATTACGGACGCAGTCTCTTCTGATTTTCCCAGCAATTCTTTGAAGAAACCTCATTTATGCAGCTATCACCCTGCTTTGCTGTTGTTGTCATTATCCAGCTTTCAGCTCCATATAGGAGTACTGGCAAGTATACTGACTAGAAGATGTGAAGCTTCACATTTCTACCCACCTCTCGCTTTACTATAACAGTATTGGTTTACTAATCCTGGGCACGATTTCTGAATCCACTTTCCCAAACTGTTCCGAGGTAGGTGAAATCCGGGACTACTTCTATTTTTTCTCCATTACAGAACATTTTGACATTTTCCTGTAAATTTCCTACCTAATGATTTTGCTTTTGTCAGTATTGATAGAAATTCCTTTTCTATGGATCTCTTTGTACCATTCTGTCATTGTCTGCTATAACTTCTCTTTGCAGTTTGCAATGAGGACCAAATCATCTGCATACAATAAAAGCTGGATTACCATGAGAAGCAAATTTCTCTGCCCCAGGAACGTCCTGTTAGTTTGCCATTTGCATACTGCCACTATTTTGTCCATGTACAGCATGAATAGCAAGGGGCTAAGACTGTCACCTTGTTTGACTCCCCTCGTTATGTTAAAATACCCAGCCTGCTGTTCATTTAGCTTAACTATTATTTTTTTGGATCTTGGTATGTGGACTAAATGGCTTCTACCATGCTTCTCGGGACATTTTTAGCTCGTGAAACTTCCCATATTTCATCCCTTTGGACAGAGTTAAACGTCGCCCGAAGGTCAAGGAAAGATCTGACTAGATCCATACCCCCATAATTAATAAATTTTTCAACGATAACTGCAAGGATTAGTCTAAGAGCCAGACCAATGGGGAATAACTCTCCCCCAATCTCCTGAATTCAGTACACGGCATTCTCACAGGACAGAACAGTAAACTTTACACTTATTCATACATAAGGCCATAAACAGTACTCACCTCAGGGCCACCTTCCCTGGAAAGAACAAAGCTTGGAGGGTAAATCCTAACCACCAGTTGCCCCGAGGATACAGGGCCTTTCTTGCTAGGCCAATCATCCGTAACTTAGTAAATCTGATTCAAAGAAAATTAAATCCTCACACCAAGAAGGGAATTGCCTCATCAATTCTTTTAGCTTCGATCCTCATGCATCCAGGTTGTTCCGATGGCCAGGTTAATAGAAATGTTTTTTTAATATATCATTTTCACAACTTATTACGACAATTTATTGTTTATTTATATTAATATTGTTAATATTTTATGCTAATACTGTTAATATTTTATACTAGTACGGCTAATTTGGGTTATTATCAGAAAATTTCCAAACCAGATAGCCTTATGTCTTCAAAATACAGGCAAAGAAAAACCTGTTAAAGTTTCGCCAATTCAGGCATCATCAGGACAGAAAAACTTCTTATCGAACATCACTCCGTGAAATCCAATTACACGAGTATAGCTGTTTTTTTGGCCTGATGATGACTAAATTGGAGAAATGTTGACGGGTTTTGGAGACATAACACTGAGTGTTTTGGAATTTTTCCAATAATGACCTAACATTTATATTCTGTCTCTTGATTATTTTGTTACTAATTTATAACATTAATGCTAATGTTTTATATTAACACTGTTAATATTTTATAAAAATATTGTTAATATTTTATATTAATACTGTTAATATTTTATATTAATACTATTAATATTTTATATCAATACTGTTAATATTTATTTACTTGTTGTTATAATCATATATTTCAGAAATATTAAAACAGTTTAATTTTTTCTAATAAAATAACAAATAATACTTTCATGAATATTTAATTGTATGCTATTATTATATTATTTTTATACTATTATTATGCTAATTTAATTTTTTTTAAATCTGTTAAATTTAATTGTTTATGTCACAGTTGTTGATTTCATGTAGTTGTCAATTTCAATAAATAGAATTTGTAAAAAATATACAATTTAAAATATAGTATAAATATTTTTTTAAAACTGAAATTATGGGATTATTTGCAAATGAAAAATTAGATTTAGAGATGATTTGAGGAGTTCAATATTTATTAACAAACAGACAACTGATCATATTTTAATTTAGCAAAAACTAGTTTGAAGAAATAATAAAAATAAAGAGATGAGTGGGTGTATCCTGATTAAAATATTTCTTATATTGTAGGATTTACTTTTTGTTAGTTGCTTTCCAACTCTGTGAAATAAGTTAATGTGACACTGGTAATTATATTAGTAGTTTCTTGAAAAATAGGCTGCAGAGTTCTTAATAAAACTCCTTAGCAACCCAATGGTCTAAAACCATAGAAGGGGAGTACAAATCTAGTAGTCTTACTTTTAAACTTCTTAAGTAAGCATGGATAAGAATAAATTAACTGCAGCTATATTTTCACAAAACCCTATTTGGGACAAACAAAATAAAAATCATCACAATTATATAATAATACTTAAATGCCCGAGAAATATTGTAGTAATTAAATGAAACAGGTAAGTAATGTTTTATCAAAACTGTACGATTTGTATTTAATATGAAATTTATAATTATAAATTGAAAGTGCAAAATTTCATTTTTTAGTTTGTTTTTTTCCACAAGTATCACACAACAAACTAAAGCTAATTACTTTCGACTCATGTAAGTGGGGCTCTTGTTTACTGCCCTAAAATTCTCCGAATTTTTTGTTTACGTCTTAAAATATCTTTAATATATAAAACTTATGTTGTAATATAATACTTTGACTAATTAGATAATATAATACATAGATATTATCCAAGTATGCAATATCCTCCAAATATGTTAAATATTAATTGTTTGCTTTAAATTGTATGAAAAGTAATAAAAACTAAAGAATATATAAATCATAGAAAATGTATGGAAATACAAATAAATCCTGTCCCTAATAATAAATATTACTTTTTCATTCACTACATACATTTAAATTAATATTATTATTAATGCTAATTAACCATTTAGCTTTCCAAAAATATTATACTTACTAAATTATCGATGGTATATGATAGGAAATAGATGAGTCCTCATTACTTATCATCTATGATTGTTTTTAGTATAATATATATGATTGTCTCATTTTTAACTCAATTTTTGTTGCATTTTTATATCCCTTACTCCTATTAATTTGCATGTACAAAAATTTTAAAAATTTTCGGGCAATCGACAAAAAATATTAAAATTTCATTTAATAATCGTTTATCTTAATTATTTACTCAGAGAGGAAGCTACTCGCTTAGGAGAGCATTTCTGCAGGATATACTGTCTGGTGTGTGACCATGGGCAGTGAAGAATTCACACCAATTAACAGCTGCACGAGATCTATGAAAGGACATATTTGGTCTCAATTATGAAGAGTAACCAAATTAGATGGTTGGGCCATGTGGCGCGTATGCCAAGAGAATCAATTCTCAAATGCCTGCTGGAGGATCAGTGGAGCCAGGCCAGTACACATCCTTTTGGAGATTGGCCATTCGAATTTAGAGTTTCTGCCTAGATGTCAGGCGGTGCAGACTCAAATGATAGAATCCAGTTCATGATTTATGCAGTATAAACCATATATGGTCCGTTTCCAGTGTAGAAGAAAAGGACTTAAGAATCAGTACTTTATTTTTATTTATTAACTTATTCATTAATTATATTTACAAATTTGTTTCCAATTTTAAATATATGATTAAATGTACCAATGTTGATTATAATCATAATAATTATTAGATCCTAGAGCGTTCACAGCTACTGAACCATTAAGCCAAGATCTCAGCTATAAAATAAATTTTTCAAATATAAAACTTGAATCAAAATTATTATTTCTTAACATATCAAAATTACACACACAAATATATATATATATATATACATATATTGTATGTATATTTTGTTTTTATACTTTGTTAAGATATGTAATGAGGTGTTACACTGAGGCTCCCTAGAGCAAAATTGTTATTGGGCTGGAGGCTGCGGCGATCTAATGATGATCTAATGGGAATTTTATGGTGGCATTTCTTAGGAACTGAAGGCTATCAAGGGCAATGTGAACAAACAACTGCACAATTGTAATAACAATAACCTAATACATAAGACTTTGATAAAAAAAATAGTAACGAGTTCGTGTCCCGGTGCCCGGAGAAGTTTTTAAATCCCTGCTCACACTCCCTGGCCTCGGAAAACCCCCGTATAGCCTTAAAGGCGAGGAAGGAGAGGACAAAAAAAAAAGTTAATTAGTTTGTATTTTGCATTCTTCTAAGCCAGACTAAGACCAATAAATTTGTAACTCAGTTATTATTCTTAGGGGACTGTGTAGTCCCAGAATAAAATAATTTTTTTCATTTTCATTCATTTTATTATGCTGAAAAATATTCTCGCAAGAATCATCCAAGACTAAAAGTTCTTAAAAGGATTGTGGTGACTTTGCGTGCAGGAAATTTTTTTTGTGCAGAAAAAAGAAATACTATTTAAATTACTGTATCTGAAGATAAAATCAGAAATATTCTTCAGGGCCAATCCTCACATCTTACAGAATTTGGCTAGAATAAGTGGTGTTACTAAAAGTTCAATTCAGAGGTACTTAAGAAGCCATAGGTAGCATTCATATATCATTTACTGCACCAGGGCTTATTCAAGTGACCATGAGAGCAGAATAGAATTTCACCACTAGAGGATAAATAAAATAGAAGGTATACAAGACTTCTATTGTTTAGTGAAGAAGGAACTTTCTGCAGTAATGGAATGTTAAACAATCACATTTTACCTGGGTTTAGAAAAATTCCCACTGGGTGAGGAAGACAGGCAGCACCAGTGGTGTGTCATTGTCAGAAACCATATTGTTGGTCCCCATTTCATTCCAGTCAGATTGAAAGGATAAATGTATGCCAACTTTATTCGGGATATTCTTCCCATACTGTTAGAAGATGTACATACTGTTGGAAGATGTACATCAGTTTAAACGATATAATGCAATTCTTATTAAAAAGAAAAAAAAAATGAAATTTTTTTTGTTGGTTTTAACTGATATTATGAATGAAGCAAAGACCAAGTATTTCGTAACAGAAGAAATTACAAGACCGGGAGACGTTGTGAACATATGATGCCTGAACAGTTTTACGAAAGTGAGAGTTTACTTATTAAGTCTCATAGGCGCAGAATTTCGATTTTGATTGGGGGGGGGACAATGGATTAAAAAAAAAAATTGGCAGGAGTTTTTATTATGTGCACAAATTCAACATAATTATTGTGCAACGAACATCTATAATATTGAATATTCAAAACATATTTGTTGATATGGTTATATAATTGTAAGAATTTTTTTTTGTTTTACTTATTATATATACTTGAAAATATCTTTTAAAAAATACAATTGAATATATAAAGTGTTTGTTTAGATTAAACACAGCGGGGTGGAGCAAACAGCCTTCCTAACATTTTTTGTACATTAATAGAACTTTTTCAGCTAAAAATGAATGATATAAAAAATATTTTTGATTCATTAGTGTTTACATCAAATAAAAAGGAGACGGGGTAGCCGTATGGGCTAAGGCGCTTGCAATAGGTAATCAAAAGTTAAGCAACTTCGAGCATGGTTGTTACTTGGATGGGTGACTGTCTGTGTTTGGGTGACCGTCCACCAGGGAAAGACACGCTGCCCGAGAGTCCCCCCCCTCGGGTATGTGAGATCCGCCAGCCTACTGGAGGCAACTCACACCGCAGGGAGGTGAGTGACTCCTATAGCAGACATAGCTCCTGGTTCTCCAGATTGGGGATTGGGCATAGGGCAAATAACCCTATCCTGTCAAAAACACCACACTAGGAAACAAAAAATCAGCCTCGGAAAATCTGACTGTCTTAACATGGTAACGACTCTAGCTTTGTATAACGGTCTCCATATCGGATCATGGAATGTTCGGAGCTTATACAGACCAGGAGCCGCCCAAATGGTAGTTAATGAAGTAAAAAGGTACAACATAACGTTTACAGCCATTCAAGAGGTAAGGTGGCCAGATGGTGGGGAAACGACTATAGACGGCTACACACTGTTCTACAACGGGAGAAAGGACAAACATGGGACAGCTGGCATTGGGGTTATAGTTAATCTGGCCGCAAGGAAGTCAGTAATAAACTTCATCCCAGTTAATGAAAGGATAAGTGTGCTGCGCGTAAGAGGTCATTGGTTTAATATCACGATTATTAATGTGTATGCATCAACCAAAGAAAACGAGAATGAGGTGAAGGACGATTCCAACGATCAGTTAGAAAAAGTTGTGGACCAGGCTCCATAATATGACATAAAATTAGTCATGGGAGACTTCAATGCCAAGATAGGTCGAGAAACCCAATTTAAACCCATTATCGGAGGCAAAGTTACCACAAAACTAGCAATGACAATGGAGTGAGGTGTATTAGTCTGGCAGCTGCTAAAGGTCTAGTAGTAAGCAGTACGATGTACCTGCACAAGGACATAATAAGTATACCTGGGTAAGTCCTAAAGGAGCAAAAAGCCATATTGACCATATGCTGATAGACAAGAGGCATCAAAGCTCCATACAACACATAAGGAGTTATCATGGAGCAGACTGTGATTCGGACCATACTCTGATTAGAATCAAACTCTGTCAGAGGCTGAAGCGAATCCACCGAATTGGGGACCAAGTGGAAAGAAAGAAGTACGAAGTCCATAATTAGAAAAACCCTATAGTTGAACTAAAAAATAAATTTGAACCCTCGAATATGGAAGGCCTCACGGTTGAGCAACACTGGGAGCCACTAGAGTTAGCGCAAAAACAAACAGCAAAGGAAGTAATAGGGATTCAGGAAAAAAGAAAAGTCCTCTGCTTAGCACAAACTGATCAAGCTATGCTGGACGAATACACAGTCTCCAGGAAAAAGACAAACAAAATAAAAAGAACAGCAAAAAGAGAATTCCTCAAAGAAAGATTACAAACAATTGAGGAAAACTGGCAGGCTGGCAATATATGCGAATTCATCGCAGATATCAGGAAAGAAAGGATAGGATATAAAGCGACAAATAAACAAATGCGAGGGAAAGATGGCAAATTGATGTCATCAAAAGAAAAGATCCTAAGCATCTGGAAGGAACACTTCCAGCAACTGCTTAATCAAGGGCACTCCACAAACGAAGAAGACATGAACCACACTGAGGACATTGACCCACTTGAAGTTGAAAAACCAGGATATATTAAAGATGTGGAAATAGCTATCGGCAGGCTTAAAAGAAGAAAGGTTCCAGGGATAGACCACCTACCATCAGAATTGTTCAAGTATGGTGTATGTCAAGGATGGGGGAGAACACCTCAGAGCCAAGCTGTTAGATCTAATCCAGAAGATATGGGAGAAGGAATGGATATCAGAAGCCTGGAACACAGGGTTACTCTATCCTATCCTTAAGAAGGGCTCCATGTACGAATGTGGCAATTACAGAGGCACATCACTTCTTCTGGTTGCCTATAAAATAAGGACTAATATTCTACTAAATCGGATACATCCGTATTAAGAAAACATAATAGGCGACCATCAAACAGGATTCAGGAGAGGGAGGAGTACGCTAGATCAGATATTCATTCAACATATTCAAACAAGTACTTGAAAAACAATGGGAAGTAGATTAGGAGGTATACACATTATTTTTCGACTTCAAATCAGCCTATAACTCAAACTATATGCAATACTAAATTATATGCAATAATAAACTATATGCTATTTTTTGTAACTATTTTGCAGGACTTGGTTATTTGGACTCAGGAGACCTCAAACATGTATTTCCGTTGAAAACTCAGATTTGAAAATTTTCATGGTCGCAATACTTTCCCTTACTATATATTGCATTTATATGTAAGTGAAAGTAAAACATCTTTCACAGTCCGAAAATGTGAATATCGCGTGAAAATTGAGGGGTGATGAATCATAAAATCCTAACATATGTTGATATACTGGGTGCCTCGTAAGTAGAGGTTAATATTTAAACAAGTAATAGCAGACCTCAACAGCTATAAAAAAAGTTCATATAAACAATGTTTGATTTTCGGCAGAATAGTAGGAAATTTAAACTTTGTGTTTTTTAAAGTAATAATGACTGAGAGTTTTTTGATGAATAGGAAGCAATAAATAAAACATAATTTAATATAATTAATTAAAAATTGATTCACTGTAAACTAGACAAAATGTACTTCAAAATAAAGTGGATTTTGTCATTGTTAAAACCATTTAAAGACGACTTTTGAGCAGATAAACTAAGCTAAGTTCTGTTTTTAAAAAAATCATGAATTAGTTGCCATTTTTATTATTTTTTTTTTAGTAAGCTGTAAGTCCATATTCATTAAGTTGCGGATTTATTACGAAAAAAGTAGAAATCCACCTCAAGTTGTATAAAAAAATGATGTTTTGATATTCTGTCATCTTAAAGTATCCGTGTTTTCAGCAAAAATAGCTACAACAAATTATTAAATTAAGGTATAAGTTACTTTTCCTTTCACCTGGGATATATTATATAAACATAAATTCGTGAATACACTTTTTATTTATTACAAAAAAAAAAATGTTAAAAATAATGACTTCAAATATTTATCATTTAAAATGGTAATGAAACTGTGAATTGTATTAAACTCTGTATTATAGAAATTGATCCCTATTTATAAGTGATTAATTAAATGTCCCAATTCCAATCCTAATATTTACGATTTCGTGAAAATAATTTAAGCAATCAGCGAGCTTCTTTATTTTACACGTAGATATTAGAATTGGAAACGTTTAATTAGTCACATAAATACAGATCGATTTCTATAACAGAGATCTTAATAAAAAAACTCAGTTTTATTATTACATTAGATGATAAATATTCGAAAATCATTACTTTTAACAATTTCATTGTAATAAATAAAAATAAAAACAATGTTATTAATTTATGTTTAAGATAATACATCCCAGGCAATGAGAAAAAAAATTAAAGCTTTGCAGTCATAAATTAGTTCAAAACACAAGTACTTTACGGTGACAGGATATCAAAACACCTCATTTTTTAAAAACAACTTGAGGTGATTCTCAATTTATTTTGTAATAAACTCTGAACTTAATTAGTAGGACTTAAAGCATATTAAACAAGAAAGTTTTTTTTAATAGTAGGTTGTCTATAGTATAGTTGGATGGTGATAAATAAAAATCACGAATAATCCTTTTTTTTTATATCACTATATTGAATCTTTGTCTAGTTTACAGTACATGAATTGTTAATTAATTATATAAATTATTGTCTTATTTATCGCTCTCTATTCATCAAAAAACCATAACTTACTTCAAAAAACACAAAACTTCAATTTTTCTATATTATTATTATTATTTCTATTTTTATTCTCGATTTGCGCGGTGAGTTTCTGAGGTGGGAGACCAGAAGTCCAGCCACCTTCATATTAATATTTATTATTTTTTTAGATGTTTAAAAATTTTCTGACAGTACATGCTGTGTATAAGAGAACTGAGTGTTGAGCCGCTTTCAGCACATCAAGAGGTAATTTTAAACCAATCATGCCTGCCACTGTTGACTTTGGTATCAGTCCATTGGAGGATATTATAATGGGAGTGGTGGTGACGCCACCAAAATGATATAATTCCTTCAATTTTATTGCCAGTTCCTGATATTTTCTCAGTTTTTCTCCAACAGTAGAGTTTATATTATTATCATTGGGGATCCCGACATCAATAAGCTCTGCTTTTTTTCCTCTCATATCAATTAGGAGAATATCTGGCTTATTATGACGCACAGTATGGTCAGTTATAATAGATTCATCCCAATAGAGCTTGAGACCACCTTTTTGGAGGAGTCTATTTGGGTGGTACTTATATGGAGTTTTATCATCTAATGAGTTGAGCTTCACTGCCAGGGCCTGGTGAAAAATTTGTGCAACATTGTTATGCTTCTGGAGATACTCGGTGCCAGCTGACACTCCACATCCACCTGTGAAATGTTGGGTTGATTGCAGCATCGCTAAGCATAATCAACATTTATCCGTTGTTGTGTCTTTCAAAACAGGCCTTCTACATGATCTAGTAGAAATAACTTGGTCTTGGATGGTGTATAGAAACCCTTTGGTCTCGGAGAATATCTTTCCAGCTTTTAGCCATTCAACATATATTTTCTTTTTAATGGAGCTATCATTCAATTTGCTTATTATTATATAATATTACTATTATTATTATTCTATTCTACCAAAAATCGGAACTTATCTTTATGAAGGTTTTGATAGCTCTAGAGGTTCATTAATTGACTGTTTAAATATTTCCCTCTACTTACGGGAACTCTGTACATTATTATATTTGAATATAAATCACAATTTAAATAAAAGTAATGTTTAGATATCAATTATATCATTATGTACCTACTACTAGACCCTAGCCTAACTAGCTAGTCAACTTTTCTTAATAGATTTTAGTTTACACATTTTATTCATTCATTTATTATTAATCTTAATCTTGGCCTCAAATCATTGGTGGGAGGGGGGGGAGAAACAATATTCTCGCCCTTCAACATTGCTATTGAGGGGGCGAATGCCCCCCTCGCAGTCTGCGCCTATGTTAAGATTCCTTAGAGACAAAGGGGGCGGGGTGGCCGAATGGGCTAAAGCGTGTGCACTGCACCGTGAGTTGCCTGGCAACCGGATAAGAGATTTGAGAAGATCAAAAAAGTATGAGTTCGCATCCCAGTGCCGGAGGGGATTTTAAAACCCGGCCCAAGAAAACCCCGTATAGCCTAAAAGACGAGGTAGGGAAGAACAAAAAAAAAAGTCCTTAGAGATAAGTGATAATAATGTACCAGCTGAAATTAATAAGAGAATTGTAATTGGCAACTGTAGCTATGTCAGCAATGAGTTTTGTAGTAGCCTGTAATCTAGAAAACCCAGGTCCTGCTCTATGAAACCATGATAAGACCAGATGGCCTCTATGGTTGTGAGACATGGACCCTCACTTGAAATGCAGAGCGTAATTTTCTGAAGTTCGAAAGGAAGATCCTTTGAAGAGTAAATGGATTTCAAGCTGCTGTGCAATGGAGAAGACGCTTCAACTGGGAATGTGAATTATTTGCTATTATTAAGAATTATGTGTCATGGTCTCCAAACCTAAAACTATAGACATGAAATCGAGCAGGCTAATGTGGGCAGGATGTGTGCCAAGGATGGAAGAGAAGGAAATACCAAAAAGCTCCATAAGCAACCACTGCATAGCAGAAGAAGAGAGAGGCCTAGATTGTATTGTTTTGATGGTGTGGCTTAAAATACAAGAGATGTTCTCGGAATAAGGAATGAACAAGACCCACAGAGGACATTGACAATACGCGGAAGCTGCTGGAGGACGCCAGGAGTCAAGATCTGTTTGTAGTGCAATGAAGCTGATGATTATCGCATAAAAATTATATTTTTAAACACAATGCCTGAAAAATATTGCTTTAATTACTTTCCTTTATATCCTAGTAATACGTTTTTTTATTGTTCTAGTTTGGTTTAAAATGAACATTAATTTTTTTTTTTTTTTAATAGGTGTCATCAATTCAATTTTGCTTTTCTTCATTTTTTGTATTGAGTACTTTAATTCATTTTCCTTTACAAGTAATATTTTTATAGATTTTTAATAATTCATTAATATTGATTTAATTTTATCCTTTATATATATTAAATGTTTAAACTGTTTAACATATAAAAAGGACTATTTTTCAAGAAACTGCAGTTTCACCAATTTATCCTTGGGGACTTCCCAATCCAAAAATTCTTCTTTCTCTCACTGAATTTATTTAAAACAACACAATGCCTTATATGTATAAACAGAACTTTCTCAAACTTCAAGACAGACAAGGTGATCTGATTTTATCTACACTGATGGCTCGAAGAGCTCTGCAGGAGTGGGAGCATCAGTTAGAAGTAATGAATGACAATATATTTTTTCTCTTTCACCACTATGTAATAATTATACTGCTGAATTGGTTAAAATTGGTTAGTTTAAATGTTATACAGCCCACTAAACAAATATGGTCATATGCACATATTCTCTATCCACCTTAATTAATCTAGAAAATTTTTCTCATCTAATATCATCATACAAAACAGTCTGTACTCAATAAATTCCGCAAATAGAAATAATATATCAGTATTTTTTGTCTGGGTTCCTGGGCATTGCAGAATAGCCGGTCATGAACTGGCTGATCAAGCTGCCAAAAAAGCCATTACTGATGGAATACCTTATCGGGAGTACCTCTTGAGGGTTTTATAACCATCCTCAAACAGAAAATGAAGACAAAATGGGAACAGATATGGTTGAATGTAAAATAAATTGAGAGAGATTAAGGGTGACATTTCCTCTTGTCATCGTCAAATAGAAATAAACTCAGAGAGGAAGTAATTCTTATGCGCCTGCATATAGGTCATACACGCATTTCTTCGCCAACATGCCAAACCTATGGGACTCCTCTGACAGTGAAACACATTTTAACAGAATGCAGAGCTGAATTATGCAAACTGTACCTGGTTAATTGATTAAGTTGAGGTGAATATGTAAATATGCAGGTGAAATCGTTGGACTTAGTAACAAAAGAGTTCCTAAAAAGTTAATATGCGATGTGCCGACTGGCAAGCATCCAAGTGGTAGACCGAAGCAAAGGTGAGAATATTGCGTTATGTCTGATCTGCAGGGATTGGGTTTGAATGACACCTAGTGGATAGAAGATTTTTTCGATATTTCTTTCTAAATAGAAAAAATATTGCAATTTTTTTTTTTTACTTTAATATAGTGTGACATATTCTGTTTCTAGGAGGCCACAAAGAAAGGAAAAAATTACACAAATTCATAAATTCCAATGAAGCAAATGGATACTCTTTCAAACAAAAATAAAACACATCTAATTCTTTTTTAAATGTAAACCCGAGCATCTAGTACCTAGTGTTGCCTTCCCTTGCATGAATGGCCTGCACTCCCGTAGACATACTGCGAATAATGTTGGCTACCCGATCTGGAATCTGATCTATTCGCTAATTTGGAGGGTTCTGTTGTCAACGGATGGATGTCCCTAAGATTCTGAATAGGCTGTGTGCTAGCCACTCTAGGGTGCAGACACTAACCTTGTCTAGGTAGTCCCGTACATTTTCGATGTGCGGCCAAGCATTATCCTGTATAAAAAGGAAACTGAGGGTAATAAACGGGCCAAAAGGAACAATATATTCTTCGAGGACGTGCCTGTCTGCCTTTAGCTCTAGCCTTCAGACCACATGGCGGTCTGCCCATGATTCCAAACATATTCCAGTGCGGTGAGTAGAGACGCAAGCTAAAACCCTAGTATGCAATTGGGTTCAGCAAGCCTTCTCCTTAATGTGTGCTCGCTGATATCTGAACCCAGAGCAATTTCAATCGATGAAAAGTCTCAACTGAAGTTTGGTAGCGGTTTCTGAGGGTATGCATAGCAATGAAGCGGTTATCAGCTGGAACTGTCGCTCTCAGATGGCCTGATCATGACCTCCTAGCGTAAATTCCTACCCGGTACCTCTGGATTGCCCACCAAACTGTTGTTTTAGGCAACCTGTGGACTCGTGCTATGTACCACTGACTTTGGCTGTTCTCAATTAATGCAATAATCAGAGCCACGGGATCCATAACCATTTTACACTCTTAAAATGTTTGAAACAATGAAATAGTTTTTCACAAAAATGCAAAACAAATACGATTGAACAGGCAACTAGAGATAAACTGATAAGAAGTCCACATTTTATTTTAATACTTTTATCGTTAATCCTAGAGAGAATTATGAAATTTGATCGAAAGGATTAATGCATGGTAATCACCTTCGACTGGTCATATACCTGTTATTAGTTCAGGATCAAAAATGTTTCTTAAATAGTGACATTTTGTTCATTTAGCCAATAAAATGTAAACAAATCAAAATCGGATAAGAATATATGAGTTTTCTAAATTATTTTTATGTGTGCAATAGAGTGAAATGAAAAACACTTTTTTTGGCGGACGACTTTCTAATAGTATTCAAAAGTTGCCTTTTTATATAAAAAAAACTAACAATACTAAATCTTGTTGTTCAATATTAATATCTTGCAAGAGGTTGAAAAAATAAGGCTTTTGTAACAAAAAATTCAAATTTTGGTCTACTTTAGTTTTACACTATTTTTTTATCAATAAATTGTTTTTAATAACCATCAATTGACCCTTCTTTAATATAACAACAATAACATGAAGTTAGGGTGCTATAAATTTATACATAAACTTGTTCCATCATTGAAATAAATGGGCCTCCTACCTAAAACCAAAAATTAATTATGAGTTGAATTATCTATTATATATATACATATATATATATATATATATTAGTATTTCTTTATTTTTACTAATAATAAAACTCCTGGAAGACCACTGCAATTTGCAGCAATACTTCCAAAAGAAATAAGAGGTTGTTAAATAAAAAACAAAATTATAAAAATATTGATATATTAAACTGAACTTTATAATTATTTTATCTTAAGGTATGTGATACTGAAAATCAGATCAAAACACTAAGAAAAACTATAATTAACTACACTAAACACTTTGATTTTAAAATAAACTCAAGGATGATATAGCAAACTAATCTTTTATCTATATACACAGTTTCTTCCTTTGTGGCACTGAATTTATCTGTATCCAATCACTTTCTAATGTTCTGCCAAATACACCTACCAAATTGGTAACTCTTTCATCTATTCAATTTAAGAGCTTCCTGGGATATCCCCTCTCTTCTCTCGCCAAACAACAACTGACAGCAAAAACAAAAATCCTTTATTCCTCCACTATCAGCCATTTTCCTCTAAAGAGAAACTCTAGAGCAACCATTTTCTTTTCCCTGAACTGGTGAAACTATTTTTCAAATTTAAACATCCCATGACATTAGCTGAACTAGATTAGCTTGTCTTTTAACTATTCAACAGTAATTTACTAAACCATTTTTACCAAATTCCAATAAAGGTATATATTACAATATTTTTTTATCTTTAGAATTGTTATTGAATTTCTTAAAATAATAATATCTATCCTAAAACTACTTAAAACAACTGCATAACAATAAAAATTAACTTAACAATTGTTTTATTAATTGCACGTCTAAGAAGTACACATATTTTTCGCAATAATGTGGCTCTTTTTTGTTTACATTTTGTAAAATAATCAAAATATAATTGTATACACAAAAGAAATAACTACCAAGGGTAAAAATAGATAAATAAAAACAAAAAAACACTATAATATCAGTATGGAGAATGGCAGGCATATACGCCCGCTCCGTTTTTTTTTAAATTATTGTGATTAAATTATTTTTAAAACTTAAAAAAAAAATGCATGATAACTTTTTTAACAGTACATTAAAACTATAGAGAAAAAAAAAAAATTTGGTCCAGAAAGATTCACTCAAACGGCTTGATCGTTAAAGTGTTAAAAAGATTTGACAGGATTAAAAAATTTTCATGAAAAGTTAATCAATCATTATGATAAAAGACAAAAATAACAAAGTAATATAATTAATAATCAGTTACTAAAACAAACTAAGCATTAAAAAATATTTTTTATATTAAATTAGTTTTACATAGTTCAGCCCCTAACAATTGGTATTTCTGGGGTTATTTTTACTCAGTTGTTTTAAGTAGTTTTAGATATCATTATTTAATATATATATATATATATATATATATATATATATATATATATATATATATATATATAGAATAGAAATAGAAAAATAATTTTATTTTTTATATTTTTATATATATATATATATATATATATATATATATATATATATATATATGTATAATAGATAACCTTTTATAATAATATAAAACCTTTTTGAAGATTATTATTTTTATTTAAATCAATAAAAAAATTCATTTGGGGGAGGATAAAATTCTTCACCCCTATTTTCCTGACTATATGCCTGATTTTATTATTTGTTTCATCTAAAAAAAAAAAAACAAGCAATGAAAAGATAAAAACAAATACTTATTTTCATATTTATCAAAAAATGTGATAAGGAAATATTTTACAAACATATTCTGAGATAATTTCATTTAGAATCAATAACATGAAATAATTTTCTGTATTTTTTGTTTCTTTATTACTTAATCGCTACTCTTAAAAACCAATCGGCTTGAATTTCAAAAAATGTAATAGATTGATATAAATTAATTCAACTCTGAATAAACATTTCAATTTTTATGCAAAAAGTCCATTTATTTGAATTTTGGGAAAAGTTAAGGTATAAATTTAGCAAACTCAAACTTCATATCATTGTTGTTGTAGTCATTAATAGGGTCTATTGATAGTCATTAAAACCATATTTGATTAAAAAAGTGTAAAACTAATGTAGAGAACATTTTTTTGTACAAAAACCTTATAACTCCTATTAGAGTAACTGGTATAGAAATTGAATGCTATTAGAACGTTGTTCGTCTATTACTTCTGCAGTTAGGTCAGGCCCATTCCTCTTGACTCACCCTTTGTGTATATATGTATATATGTTAAATAGGGTGCTTCAGTAAACTGTTAAGACTGCTAATTTAGCTGCCGCTTATTTAAAGAATAGTGTGACAGAATTAGAATGTTTCAGGTGAGAATTAGGGCATCTCAATCACTTTCTCAAACGAGGTGAAAAACAATACTTAATCGAAGCCAAGATCGCAGCAGGATTAGTAGACCCACTAGACGCTACAGAGCTGTGTGCCTCTCTAACAGGAAGAAATAGAAGGTAAGTTCTAAATGAAATACAGGCGGATGAGCTGATGCCATGGGAAAAGTCATGAGAAGGCTAAAGAGGGCTTAAGGAGGAGGGCGCTGGACCCCAGAGGAAGACCTGAACCGACTTTTCGCAGAAGTCAGAAGGACGGGTTAGTCAGATTATTCCTTTACTGAGAGCATGTTGAAACAGATAACAGCTAGCATATGTTTTTTTATTTTAAAATATGTGAAAATGATATAAAGCCTTATTTTATTCATTCACAAGCTTTACTGAAGCACCTGCACCCTAAATAACATATATATAAATATATATTTATATATATATATATATATATATATATATATATATATATATTGCAATATACATCTTTATTGGAAGTTGGTAAAAATTGTTTAGTAAATTAATGTTGAACAGTTAAAAGACAAGCTATTAGTTTCACTAATTCAAGGAAAAGAAAATGGCTGCTCTGTAGTTACCCCAGAAAGGAAAATCTCAAAGAGGAGAGGTGACAAAAGATTTTGTTTTGGCAAGCAGTTGTTGTTTGGCTGGGGTGAAGAGAGGATGGGAGAAGGGATCCTGGCTCCAGTGGGTAAAACCCAGTAATAGTGTTACCATCTTGGAAGTTGTTATTTGGCAGAGAGACTAGTTGTTTGGATACAAGAGATAGGATCTCCCAGGGAGCTTAAATTGAGTAGAGGAAAGTGTCACCATTTTTGAAGATGTGTTTGGTAGAACATAGGAAAATGTTAAAACAGAAATAAATTCAGTGCAACAAAGGAAGAAACAGTGCAGATAGAAAAAGGTTAGCTTGCCAATGCATACTTGACTTTATTTTAAAATCAAACAGTGTTTAGTGTAGTTAATGTTAGTCTGTCTGAGTATTTTGATCGGATTGTCAGTAACCCATACCATGAGATAAAATAATTATAAATTTCAATTTAATATATTAATACTAGACATTATATTAATACTCTTATAATTTTGTTTATTATTTACTACCTCTTATAATTTTGTTTATTATTTACTACCTCTTATAATTTTGTTTATTATTTACTAATTTTGTTACTTATTTACTACCTATTGTTTATTATTTACTACTATTATTTCTTTTTGGAGTATCCAAACAATTGAAGTGATCTTCCACGAGGTATTATTATTTGTAAAATATAAGAGAGATGTTACAATAAATCACAAGAAAAATGTTTAGTAAAATACAAGACGAGGCAAAGTTTTGAACTCTAGAGGTCTATTGTTTCTAGAAAGTTGTGATGATTTTGATTTAGTAATTTTAAATGGCCATATGCTGGGTGATTCTGATGGTGACTTCACATACATTTCGAGAAGAGGTAGTTCCCTAGTTAAAAAATATAAGAGATGTTACAAAATATATATTTATATGTATGTGTGTGTATATCTTCCCCCCTCCCATAATTTGAGTATATATGGGAACTCAGATTACAACAATCAATAATTGTTTGAAGGTATAGAGTTATACGAAGGAAAATTGGTACAATATTTTAATAAGAACTACATTGATAATTTATGTATGATTCATGGCTTGGTAATGTTAATAAAACTTTGATAATATTAGGCAGTATTTTCAATACTTCAAATCCAAATTGGCTTGACATAGTACATAGCAGAGATGGGCAAATTCTACTCTGAGTACTGAGTACCAAGTATTTTACTCAAATACTGACCTTTTTTGAGTACCAAAGAATTTAATTCCTACTTTTGTTGATCTCAAACGATTAACTGATGTTGTAATTTAATTCACAATAGTGATTCAATAAGAGTAAAATACTTGGTACTCGGTACTCAGAATAGTGTTTGCCCCTCTCTGGTATGTAGTATAAATAGTGATTTTTTTATTATTTTTTAAAGAAATTCAGGATACATAAAGGCTATTTATTACAGCTATTTCTGCCCTAAAGAAAAATATATTACTCATAAAATGATCCAATAATTTCAACATGATGAAAAAAGATAGATTTCTAATGTGGATAAAATATAAATGTAGTCTAGATTAAAAACTATTATGAAGGATATAAAAATATAACAACTTAGGAAATTAATAACCGAGAAATCTTCAGTCCGTCTCTGGTCACATCCTAGTAGCCAAATAGTGATATTAGAATTCCATACTCCAGCAAAAGTAGCAATATTTATGAGAAAATATTGAATTCAATAGATAACAGTTAATTTTATGTTTAAAAGCATGCACATGAATATGAAGGCCTGAAATAAGTTTAGGTATTAAAATTATGATACTGTTCATAATCAGTCATAACATAAAATTATTATGCATTCTCAGTACAAAGGTGCGAATATTTAAGATAAGATGCAAAATATAAGTTTGATATAACTATACACATACACAAAAGCCAGTGAAAATAAAAACTATAGTGAGGAGGAAGTAAGGATACAAGTTGCATAGGAGAGGGCAAATCATGGCAGCATCTACTTTTAACACTATACTCCAAATAAAAAAATAATAAAAAATATATATATATTATTTATTGTCAACTTCATACAAATTAAACCTACAGTAGGGTTATTGTTTTCTGTGTCGGATGCATGACCTGATGACAGACCATCTTCTAATACAGGCATACTCCTCGGAGGTGGAAGGGTAGCTGTAGTAACTTCAGCAAGAAGCAGAGAGGAACCTTCACTGTCACAATTTGAATCACAGTCAGTTGTTTCTGGTGAAAGGGTAAAATTTCTTGAATGTCCCACTGCTTGTCCAACTTCAGTTTCTAAATCTTCAGTTGATCCAGATATACTTCCAGGATCCTAACAATGAGAAAAAAAAATTACTAGCATATATTAATAATATTTTTATATGTACACATGTAATTAATGCAAAATTTTTAAAGCAGAACTCATAATAATCATCACCCTAATTAACAGCTATAAAAGATAAGATACTTCACCAGCCAAATGTAAAAAACTCAATTTAACAACAAAAAGAATGGTCTAAGGAAGTGGCTGTCCTATGGGGCCCGAGCTTAGCACTACACTCACTCTCAAACTACAGACCAAGGTTAGTAACAATATTCACCCTAAGGGTACCTTTCCTAGGTAGCCGCCCTGGATGGAGGAGTATGTCATGGAACTCTGAGGAGGTAGCCCCTCCAGCTAACTCGAGGGCTGTTGGATGATAACCAGCTGCTCTTAAATTCAACTCATTACAAACAATGAAAGAAAAAGAGCTGGATTGTTTATACGGAAGTCGACACACTCTGGAAAACGGTTTATTCGAATTGAGACATAGAATGTCCTCGGCACGAACAAGAGGGAGTGTGAGCTTGGGAAGGAGATGAAGAATGCTAAAGTAGATCTGCCTGGAATTGCAGAAACAAAGAAGAAAGGAAAGGGAGAAGTTAGAATACAAGACTACACTCTCTTATCTTCTGGTTCCATAATAACCTGGTTTCTGTAATAAAGGCTAAGTGTAATAACTAAGTGAGTGGCTGAATCATGGTCCTAGATATCCTGGAAGGAGAGAAGGTGTATTCAGTGATAGTAGCTTCTGGGCCGAATGAAAGTGTTGTCTATGAAGAAAAATAATGCTTCTTTAGTGACCTTAAAAGAGAAGTAGATGATTGTGAAGGATTGTTTTAGGGGATAGTAGTTATGAGAGTTAGGCTGGAACCTTAGGCTGTGGTTACATGAGAACTGTAATTTGTTAAATCAGATGTTGGACGAGCCTTTTAATACCAGCTCGAAAAACAAACATCTAGATAAAAAGAAAATGGATATATATATATATATATATATATATATATATATATATATATATATATATATATATATATTTTTTTTTTTTTTTTTCTCTCTTCATACTTCTATCCACACCTGTCATAGTATTGACAATAAGCAGATGTGATCTCATTGTATAGAAAATTGGCATTTAAGGCATGAGGAAGATTACCCGGAAGTACCTCTTCCTGGTCTTGGTCTACTTCATAATTTAGGAAAGGAGATCTCTCATCCAGCTCCTCTTTAGTCGTGTCCTGATGGGCATATCAGCTGTGGCCATGTCGTTGATAAGTTCGTTGTAGTATATATAGTATATATATATATATATATATATATATAGAAGAATCATACATCTAGTATGATTGTTGGAATGATTACATCTATGATTCCTATTCATTATCATTAAATGTTTAGCATTTTAAAAAAGGGTTCAATTTCATTGAAATTGATTTTTCATCTTTTCTAATTAATCAATATTAATTATGATATTATTTATTCAATACGTAATCCAAAATACAGTATAAAAATGGCAATGATAGCTATTTACATTTCATTGTTAGCAACTAATAACTATTATTACGTTTTAAATGTTGAATACACTCTCATTAATATTGTATTAATTAATATGTAGTGACTTTTAAAAGTCAATAGTACACATAAATTGAACATTAAAAATACTGTAAATTATGTTTATTACATATTTCAAAGTAATAAATCTTTGGTCTTCTTCATTGATATACTTAAACAACGATGGAAAAAGCCATCTAGCTCACTGTCACCTTTATTCTACTATACAATTGAATATTATTTAGGTTCTTCTTATCATTTTAAGTTATATGTAATTATAACTTATAATTCACATTTAACAAATTAAAAATCTCAATTTCACAAAAATTATCTTATTTTAAATACAATTAATACTGTATATTTTAATCCACAATAATTATATCATTATTTAAAAAGAGCACAATTACTCAATAATTTAAATTGTTAATTCACACTGTGTTTCTTCAATCCCTATCAATCATAAATAGAATTATTCAAAACATTCTGTGAAAATAGATTTTTTTTGTCTAAACATTAATTCCAATTTTATAAAATATACATTAATAAAATATATTAAATCATTTTGAAGGGATTAATTAAATCCATATCTTTTGTAAACCAAAGGCTTATTTATTCATAATGGCATTAAGGATGACTAGGGTAAAGACACCTATTATTAACATATTACCAATTATTGACACTTGTAACTTAAATTTGATAAAATAAGTGTTTAGGTTCACTTATGATTTCAAACTACCTTTCAAAATCACATTAATCAGCATTTGAAAGTAGTCCAGTCAATAAATAATTTAAAAGGAGGTATAGAAGGAAATGGCGGGGACACAATTTTTGACCTTGGTACATTGTTTGGACTAGTAAGAAGGTAAACATTTAGTAAGTCCCCACTCCTAGGTGGTAAGCCAGATGTGGGGAGGGGGCACCTGAGAGGTCACTTTTTTCGGGTTTTCACTTATATCAGGAAAAATATCCATCGCATCGACAAAAACGTTCCATATAAAATTAAACCTAATAAAATATGCAATACCTAGTTCTGCCATAAATACTGTTACAAAAGTTGAACTTTGTTTACATCCTTGGGTATTATTCAGATAATCCTTACCGCTATCAGGTTATTTTCTTTACATGTCAGAATAATAAACCCAACTAGTTTGTATTTTTCTTTCGTTCAGTTAACATGGAGTGGGGAGATAAAGAAAACTGAATAGCTGTTATCGCCTTACACAAAGTTGGAAAATGTAGGTTAGAGATTTTCAACACTCTGAAACCTATGGGTTTCAGCTGTATGTTCGTGTACCGCACTATAAATAGATATAATGAGACCCTATCTGTATGTGACAGACCTCGATCAGGCCGTCCCCTCACTGTGAGACCGGCAAATGTATTGAGAGCAGTGGCTACTCAAATCAGAAGAAATTCCATTCGAAAAACAACAAAACGTGTCTCGGGAAATGGGAATCTCTGTCAGATCAATGTCTCGCATAATAAAAAGTGACCTTAGGATGTGTGCATTTTGAAGAATGACAGGACGAAGGCCAACTACTTCCCTTAAAAAAAATTAGAGTGGATAGATACAAAATGCTCCTAGGCCATTACACGAATGTTCTTCATCAAAAGATTTTGTTTAGTGATGAGAAAATTTTTAGAATTGAAGAAAGATTTAATAATCGTGTGTATGCACACAGCTCTAAAGAAGCCCAGGAAGTCATTGGAAGATTGGAAAGAGGTCATCACCCTTCCTCAGTGATGGTTTGGTGGAGAGTTTGCTTTGATGGCACCACAAAGCTCGATTTTTGTAAAAAAGGAATTAAAACAGCCGCTAAAAACTATCAGGACAATATTTTGGAACCTGTTGTCAAGCCTCTAAATGATACTCTGTTTGCTGGAAGTCATTGGATTTTCCAGCAGATTCTGCTCCAGCTCACAAGGCCAGGTCAACTCAGCAGTGGCTGCAAAAGAACATTCCAGAGTTCATCTCTGCCTCGGATTGGCCCTCAGGAAGCCCTGATCTCAACCCACTAGATTATCGGCATTGGTCCGAACTGGAGAGGATGGCATACCACAGAGCACACCCTAACTTGGAAAGCCTTAAACAATCTCTGGAATGAACAGTTGAGCGCTTTCCTCAAGAAGTGCTGCTATAGATGACAGGCCACGGAGATTAAATACCTGGGTCAAGACAAAACGGGGATATTTTGAGTAATTTCTTCTTTTTTGTTTTACTTTCTATAGATACACATTTTATTTTCTAATTTTCTAAAAGTTTTTGAAAAAAATAACTTTTCTGTTGAAATCTGTATATATTTCCTTGTAACAATATTTATGACAGGACTAGGTATAATTGATTATATACCTTTTTTCGCAACCTTGTTTAGTTTCAGAGATATCTGTCCTCAACTATGGCTAATTTTGGAGAAAAAAATGTTTGCCTCATGTTTATTGCTGTATTTTGGGTTTTAGCTTACATCAGTAAAACTATCCATCGCATCAACATCATTCTGTACAAAATTAAAGCTGATCTAATTTGCAATATGAATAATTATTTATATTTTATCGCTATCTTGCTTGGTTTCCGAGGGGAGCAAATGGGTAGGGTAACGGGAGGTCTAGTGAGGAAGATGGGTGTGGGAGTCTTCCTCACTCTCTGTGGAACAAGCAATAGTTCTCACTGCAAATGAGTTCCCAGATCTCCTTATCCCTACCGACACCTACTGTCACCTCCATGTGGCGTCCCCCAGGGAGTCTGATGCTTCTATCCTTGTGATAGTTGCAATGGACATGTAGGCACCCAAGCTAGGTTTGGGAGCTCTAGCCATGGCTGAATGGCAGAGGATGGATAAAAATATACTGTTTCCTATCGACCCACTTGGGCCATCAGACGACACACCATTTCATTGTAGACGTCTGTGGGAGAGGGGGAAGTACCTACAGACTATTTGACCTCCATACTTGGAACAAAATGTCCGACAAAAATATTAATCAATCTTCTAAGTTAACTAATTCGCCGGTATCCGATGAAGCTTCGGCTTTATCAGAGCATTTAAACATCACTGAGGTTTTCTCAGAAACTCTAGATGACTCCTTAGTAGGGGCCTCACTTAAGACCCTGACTGAGGAAGTAGGAACACTACATGTTCAAACAGATTGGAAGGAGAGAGTCATGAAAGTGGTTGGTGTGATGAAACACGCCCCAACTGTAAGAGACATGAACTTGGAAGTGACACGACAAACCTGACTTAGGTACAGTATGCAGTAATCATGCATCTAAGCATCTGAGACCTGCCACGTCTGGGTCTTCCAAGAATTTGAAAAGGCGAAACAGAAGGAAGGCCCAACTTCTGCCTAACACTTCTTCAGGTTGGGTGGGTCTCCTAGCGTGCCTAAACGACCACATTGTCACATGGTTCAAAGAAATCCTTCAAGCCTATGATGCTAGCGTACTCACAAGAATCATCAGGGTTGGGGCCTTCTTTCCTTGGAAGGCACTGTCTCGAGGACTATTAACTAAAACGTCTCCAGATCCAGATACAGAATCAGGTCAGATACATATATTGAGGTTATAGACGACTGGATTTTTTCCCACTTTAAGGCTTTAGAAAGGGGTTTCTTTGGCCCCAGAATGTCTGATGGTGAAACACTACCCTACGACAATCCCTGAACAAGGATGAAACTGCTATAGATTAATCTCCACCACTGCATTGCAGCATCTGGTGTACTGCAACAGTATATAAAAAGTAAGGACATTGATATTATATTAATACAAGAACCTTATTTAATTGAGGGCAGGCTCAGGGGCTTGGGTATTTCAGAGCACAGTATTATTTCTATATCCACCAACCCAAGAGCCTGTCTTCTATACAAAAAAAATCTAAAACTGCGTCTCTATGGCAATGTTGTTCTAAAGATCTTGCAGCAGCAAAATACACCCCGCAAGGGAGCAAAAAAGAAATCATCATAGCGGCGGGTTACTTGCCATATGAGAAGAAACTTGCAGAAGGACTATCAGAACTCATTGACTATAGTGACAACTTAGTAGCTGCCCTAGACGCCGATGTACAACATGAGATCTGGGGTTCTAACACAAACTCCAGAGGTGAGAAACTTTTGGAGACTATTATAAAATATGATCTTTAAAAAAAAGAAGTGACAGACCACTTTCCACCACTGCAATAGACCCACATTCTGTAATAGAGCTCGATCAGAGAACATAGATATAATTTTAGCAACACAATCAATCAGTGTGCTCATTGATAATTGACATGTTTCGGATGAAGAGACATGCTCGGATCAAAGTATATTAGATTCGATTTGTGTGATAGTAAACAGCATGATGTGGAATTTACGGATTCCTGAGCTACAAACTGCTTTTGCATTTGTACAAATTTGGAGGCAGCCATCAGGTCCTAAAGTGATCCACAACTCATGGCAATTAGAATGTTTAAACATATCATTAACTGAAGCTGTGATTAAGTCATATCTGAACAGTAATGATGCCAAAAGAACTATAACCAACAGGCAGGTTTCCTGGTGGAATTCTATTTTTTATTCTATTTTTCTGGTAACTCAGGCATCCCAGGTAATGAAGAGGCTGATAGACTAGCCAGGTTAGACTCAGCTACTATACCCATAACTCCTGAACCCGTCTGTGGTATAAGTCTAAGCACTGCCAAAAGAAGGATAATGGGGCTTTATGGAGCTAAGTTCAAGCAGTATTGGTTTGGCAAGAAACAGCTACAGTCAAAGCTGTTCATTGAAGGACCCTTTGATAAAATTAGTAAGTTGTTACAAGGTTTGGATAGAGCAGCATTTAAACTATCATTTGTATAATCTCAGACAAATACAAAAATAAAGCTGATAAAATTTGTAATATGATTGATTCTGCTATCTTGCTTAGTTTCCAAGATATTCCTCCTCAACTAAGGCTAATTTAAAAAAAAAAGTTGCCTCACGTTTATTCCTGTATTTCGGGTTTTCGCATATACCAGTAAAACTATCCATAGCATTGACAAAGACATTCTGTACAAAATTAAAGCTGATAAAATTTGCAATATGATTGATTCTGCTATCTAGCGTAGTTTCCGAAATATCCGTCCTCAACAATCGCTAATTTGAAAATCTCCGCCATACAAATCGATATGTATCTATCAATGACAAACTTAATGTTTCTCAATAAAATTTACATTTAAAATAAAAAACCTACTGATTGCTTCAATTATTTTTATGAAAATGTAAATATTAGAGCTAGAAACGGTACTAGTTCACATGAGTTCCACAATAATTACGAGTGGTTCACAATCACTTCGGTCAGACTCGAATTATTCCGTCTTTTATGACGTCAGCTATTGCTCCCACCACACAATCTTGTTTCATGCATTTTGAAAAAACCCGTATTCTCTTCATGGAACTTCTTTATTAACAACTTATGTATTTACTAATTTTTTAAGTGTTAATTTTTATTATAATGGTTATTACTCTGAAAGAAAAAAAATATATATATATATATATAAAATGATGTTTGAGTCGTCCTTCAAGGCATATTAAAAGAAAAAATGCTTTTAGAAATAAAAGTTTTATTGACACGTGCTTACATGCAGTGGCTGTAAATACGCATATATACTGTTGTATATTATCTTTTATAACTGTGTACAAAAGATTTTTCTATCATTTGGATAATAAATAATCTGAAGTTATCTATTATCATTTTATTTGTTATTCGAGTTTTTCAATAGAAGTTGGAATAATTGAATTTATAATTTATTTCAGCAAGCTTTTTTTAGAATTGCGCAATCGTCTATCTATTTTATATAATTTTTTTGGATTTCTAATAATATAAGGGTCCACGATTTCCTAGTGGGGGATGCTTTTTATGCAAACACTGTCTGATTTGAGATTGAGCATCAAGATTATGTAACTTTTTTGAATTCTTAGATCTACTACTTTCTACTCATCGGAGCTTTTTATATAGTTGTGTAGTTTATAAAATAGAGTACTTCTTACTGGTGAATCAAATGCGGCACTAAAATCAACAAAAATTTATGTTTTTTTCTCTTTGGAGCAGTTTTAATTTTAATTATATTATATAAATGGAATAAATTGTCAAAAGTGCATTATCCAGGTAAAAACTCTGCCTGAAATTCACTTAATATTTTGTTTGTTTTTTTTGGACCCAACTCTGCAGTCTAATAAACAACCATCTTGCAAACAGTTTAGAGCCTGCATCTGTGATGGATATTTCTCTTCTGATGAATATTTGTCAACCTTTTTAATCCTATGACTGGGGACAGGATACATATCTTCTCATTAAGAATTGGGTCACTGGTGCAGCCTGGATATATGCCTTCACAGCAGGGCGGTCACCACTTAAACAAGTACAGAGAAGTCCTGCCTCAGATCTTTGTAGCATCGGCTATTTCCTGAGTTTTTAGCGATTGTACCAACACAAATAATTTTATTTGCTTTTCAGCAGCAGATTATCTATTTTAGATTTGCCTGAACATTTCAAGTCTCTATTTTGCTTGTTATTATTTTATAAAAATTAATAGCATAATGAATTCCAAAAATAAAACGTTCAACTTCTATTTGATTTACGCTGAGTGAAAGTTTTTGTTGACGCAAAATTATAATTATGTGTCAGTCGAAAATATAATATTTTGCCATTTTCTGAAAGAAAAGTAACATTAAATAGAAAACAAAATGATATAATGAAAAATGAAATGTTAAATTATATTTATAAAAAAATACAAATATTAGAACAATTTTTACAAATACATTTATCTTCCTAGGGTTTATACAAAGGATGTAAACAATAAATAATAAAGACTGAAGTGGATAACAAAGCAGTGAAATTTAAACAATAACGTAGAAATATTCATAAGTCTCTTAGCTTGATTTTAATTGAAAATAATGCCAATTTAAATATATATATTACATCTACAATGTCTGTTAGGTTAAATCAGTTACAATTAATATGATAAAAACATTTAAATTGAAACATTTGTCATTTTAATAACAATTTGGTTTGTTTAAAGACTTTTTCACACCACAGCATATAGTTTCCTTTTGTTTATACATTATATTATGTTTTATGTACTTTAATGACAGTAATTTAATTCTTATTTTATCTTTAAGTAATTAATTTTTTATTTTATCTTATGTAGGTTTTTTATTGGCTTTCTCCTAATGTATACAATAGATTTCTATCAACTAAATAACAATCACACCACTATTATAACAAGTGTAAGGATATTGTAACCACCAGCATGTAATTATTATTATGATGCCATACATATATTTGGGCAAGATTGAATGCTGAGGAGGTGATAGAATAAATGTTGTTTAAATGAGGTTAAGGAAGAGGATTTGCATATAGAGATAGGTAAGGAATTCCAAAAAAAAGGTAGCACGCATGACAAAGGATTTTTTAAAGGAAACTTCTATGAGAGGGAATAAACAAATTTATGGGCTGGAATCTCGTGTTAAACGAATAGACAGAGGCACAAGGAGTAAAAAGTAAAAGAGGCTTTTTGAATGTTAAGGTTTGGAAAAGGAATACACCAATGAAATATTGCCACCAGAAAACTGGATAGAGCCACTTCAACTTGGCATACCAATTGGAGACGTGGGAGCGCCTGGGGACTCCAAAGATAAGTAGAATAAAACAATTCATTAATCTCTTCAGTCTGATCTCAAGCACACCAGATAGTCCACTAGGCAGCCATAATAAAAGTGAGGAAACCAGGAGTTGGTGAGTTTTTATAGGCATAGAATCACAGAATCTCAGGAACTGTTTTAGAGCAGCAATAGATTTTCGGATAATTTGGGAAACATGATTATTCAAGGACAGGTATTGATTGAAAATTACTCCGAGATTTCTAACAGACGTATGGAAACAAATAGGTAGACCATTGAGGTAAAGTAGGGGATAATAAGGAATGAAATTAATAAGATTCTTGGAAACAATGACAATGGTTTAAGTCTTCTCAACGTTTAACTTTGAATTATTACTCGCTGCCCAAGTGGTAATACTGTCTTTATATTCTTGTAGTCTTCGGATCGTCTCAAGCATCTCAGCATTATGAAAGGAAAGGTAGATTTGGAGGTTGTCAGCATATAAGTGGTATTGTGAATGATGGATGGAACCAGGAAGGCCATTGACGTAGATGGAGAAAAGAGTTGGAGAGAAGGAAGATCCCTGAGGAACATCACCAGTTAGTAAGAGGGGAGGGAGAGAAGGAGTTTTATTGAGAATGATGATTGTTTGTTATCTGCGATACAAGAAGGAATGGAACCATTTTAGGACACTATTTGATATGGAAAGGTTTTGGAGTTTGGAAAGGGGGATTTCATGATTAATGGAATCGAAGGCTTTTAAAAAATCAAAGAGGATCAGGATAGAGATTTTCTGTTTGTCTGTGGAGAATCGAAAGTCTTGGTTGATTTTCAACAAAGCAGATTGAGTGGAGAACAGGGATTGGAAAGCAGTCTAAAGGGGATTGAGGAGAGTTTTTTGCTCAATGAAGGTATTAAGATGTGAATGGACTCGTCATTCGAGAGATTTTGAAAGGTTGGAGAGAATGGAGATGGGTCTTAAATCAGAAAATTCTAAGAGAACTGGAACTTTGTTCAACGAAAGGACTATAACTTTTTTCTTTTTCTAAGTTAATGGAAAACTGGAATTGTGTAGAGAAAATTGTAAAATATTCAGAAGGGCAGAAAAGATGACAGGGAGACATAGTTTGAATAATTTCACTGGAAGTACCTGATTTGAGCGGAGTTCTACAGACCATGGGAAATCTGGACCTTCACTTGGCAATTGGGAGGCAGAGGATCGGCCAGTCACCAAAACTTGACAAGATATAAGTGGAAATGCTGAAGAATATAAATTGCATGAAGCTGAGGAGCAAGTCTGATGGCACATTACAATTCTTTTCCAAAAACTATTATATTTTGGTTTTAAAACAAAAGTTCAACAAATTTCAATGTATCATTTAGCTTGGGTGACTGAAATATCATGAGAATCTGATCTGGGTGTACATTTTGGAGATAAAAGGTTTTTAAATGGCAGCTCACAATATCATATAAAACTCTGAATTTATGAGGTAACTTGGCAAAAAAACTATTTAGGGACAATTATACTATAATTATTACATTATTGGTTCTTAGAACAAAATTATTAATATTTTACTTAATAAAAAATAAAATAAGTCATATCAATGATAAAAGCCTTTCTTGTACTTGGCTACACGAGGTCTAGAGTAAAAAAGGAAGAAACAGTTGATACAGGACTGAGTTTTGTGAATCAAACTGTTGAAAGGTACCTCACGCAGTAGAAAAGGGAAAATCAAGAAAAAGAAAATATTAAAACAACCTTTTTTGTAAAGATATGAACTCATGGTTTTGAAAAAATTAAAAAAATTAATACATTTGCATATGAATCCATACTTCCAAAAATATGTACATTCGTGCATGTAATATTAATATATCTATCATAAAAGAACATATGTTACGATACCAAGAAACATGAACGTCTGCCAAATTTTGCAATTATCACATAAAGATAACATTTCTCCAACTTTCAAATGGTTGAAGATAAAATAGTAAAATGCTAATTCTTGAAGGAAATGTAAATTTCTGCAAATTTCTTTCTTGTGACTTTTCCATAGGACGAAGGGCTGAGGAGTTAGTTAGTCAAATAAAGGGGAGGAAAAAAAGGGTCTTTATAAAATCTGCAAATGTCGATGGCATATATTTTGGATATTATGTGAAATATTGAAAAAGTGAACAATATAAATTTTGTGAAACATTTTGAGAGCTTTAGTTTTGCATAAAAAGGTGTTATCATTAGAACGTAGGTAATACAAGCCAAAAAATGAAAAACATGACCGTTTAGGAAGCCCAGATCTACCCAGCTCACCTCACAGGAGTGGGATTTTGTAGTAGGTTTGAACTCCTAATTAGTTCAAACTAAGTCCTCAAGCCAAAAACTCTGTTCCTTCTATTTTCCTCAATATCCCCATTCTGAGCATCTATTGACTGGAATATATTTCTCTTTCAATTCTACATATTTTCCTGCTATGGATTCTCAATTAGCAAGGTGGGAGTGAAGGGATTTCCGACTGTCACAAAAGAATTTCTTTGAGCATTTCACAACTCTGCTTCCTCCAGAATTAATTATTTTCCCACAATTTTTCACATGATAAACACTTCTCTATATATTAATAAAAATAAAAAGTATAATTTAATATAGTACTGCTAGAATTGAAGTACTGTAGTAGTTGTTAAATAAAAATTGGCGTACTTACAGAATGTTTCTCACTTGTGAAGTGGAATCCTTTTGTTATCTCATCCCAAGCTTAAGCTTTTTGCAGATCGGAAACCTTGTTTAGTTGATGTTCACACTTTTGAGGCCATAACGCACTGCCTAATTATTTTTTTATATCTTCCATTATAACTGAAATGTAACACTTTAAACTGGCTACACACACTTGCTTGTATTATGGTTAGTTTAGAAACTGTCACGAAACCTATTTTGAAGTCCTCACTGACTGAAATGACTGCTTGTGAATAATAATACATCAGTTTTCCACTTGTGTTAAAATTCACTTGTGTTAGAATTATGAGTTATTCTTTTAATTTTTTTTTTAGTCTTTTAAATTCAGCGCTTAGTCACAGTAGTAGAGAGATTTAACTTATATAGCCCTTCTAAATTTGAGGTTGAATATAGCAAACCTGAAGAAGCATTAGTGAGAGGAAAATCAAGGGACGAACCAGAAAAACCACTACATTTAAAACCTCAATATTTGAAAGAAAATAACGAATGTTAGAAAACAATAAAAGAACTTGTAACAGTAAATAATATAGAATTATAAGCTATATTTTCCTCATTGAATTGTGACATTCAAACTCATTTTAACAATTTACAATGAATATGTGGAAGCAAAAATTTAAATAGGAAGTAATTGGCTTACCTTATAGGGAAAATATCACGTCAGTTAGGCAATAAAACTAAACTAATTATTAAGTAATGTTAACTCAGTATTGTACTCATTGAAATCGAAGGCTAGGTGGCAGAAGTCTTGGATTATAGTTCTCTCACTCATAAAGAGTTAAATCAGAAATGCATATGAACTTCATTAGCCCTATAGTGATATTAACATTTAAGAAAATAATAAAACATGTTTATCTTTATTAAAAAATCACAAGATTTCTTTATATATTATCGAATTGCCCAAGGGATTTCAGGTTTCTTATCCTTTGTTTATGTTTCCAAATAATGTTTAATTAGCATAGACTACAATAAATAACAATATTTTAATTTATAAAAACATAAATGACATTTGATAAGTATCCCATGGCACCTAACGGATTATAGCAAGAATTATGTTTCATCTTGAAAACAGTACATTTCTCAGGGCTTTGGAACACATGGCTCCAGTGTTTTCTGTAAAAACTTTAGCAGGTCTAGATGTTTGTGTCAAAATATTTAAAACAGAACCAGTCCCATCTCCATCCATCAACTTACAAACGTCGGAGTTAATAAATCTCCCAATTTTTTCAATGCATATTATTAAAATTGTAATAGGAATTTAAAAATTAAAATATCCATGAAATTTCTTTTCCTTTGACAAATTCTTTCATCGGAATCCATCATTCCATTGAGAGCGGAAAATGGGATCTATGCTACCATAATATTGTTGAGGTAAGTGTAGTTAGTCTAGTGGTCAGGCCTCTACTAAGCTTGTTAAAATTAAGGTATAAGTGACTTAGTGGATGAAGGAAGAGTCTAAGACAGGATGACCTCAAGTTTCAGGAGGATGAGCAACCAAATCACACTTTGTCTGCGGTCACCGCAGGACGGAAACCACAAACGGAGGGATGATTCTCCAGAATTTGTGGGAGGATGAGATACTAATGGAGGGATGAGCCTCTAGACTTAGTATATAGGAGTACAAGCGGAAGAATGAGCATCCAGACCTAGTATGGAGAGAGAAAAGGTTAAAGGAGCATAATGAAATAAAAGGTAGTTTGATGTTGAGCCAAAAAGCGTATATAGAATATACTGATCAAACTGCTGGGAAGGTCTGACATCCTGAAGGATGCAGACCCGAGGAGTGCGGTCTTCATACCAGTATGAATAACTCGGCTAGCAAGAGCCGTAACTGTACTGTTATTTAAAAGCTTTGATCAGTTTACCTTATTGCCATTAAAATTTATTATTAAAAAGTATTCAAAATGTATATACATATTTACAATTTAGAACTTGAGTATTTTACATTACAATAATACAAAATAAAAATATATATTTCAGGTGCATTGAGTGAGCAATAAGGTGAACTAATAGTCCCTTGTAGGTTCGGGCAGGGAGGAATAGGCTGCCACAATATATACTAACTAATCCTCTCCAATACTTTGCGCAAACTATAGGTTTCATTCAGATTGCAATGTATATTAGAGGTTCAGCAGAGCTTTATACATTTACATTAAGCAGTATTTGCACATTCAAAGATTTAATACATCAAGGGTACTCATTTCCTTCCCACTTTGTCAAGTGTTCATTCCTCTATAAACTTACCAATATTTCTATTTAATTTGAATTCCTTCTTGCACACATTTGCTTCCACTGATTTTTCATCACACAATAGATAGAAAAAAAACCTATACCGCACTACTTCAACTCATGCAAAGTCATGAGTTCAGTACTTTGAAAGGAAGTACTGTTTCTTGGTCAATAATTAAACAAGGAGGTGATTTGACCATGATCAAACACAACTGCCAGGTTTTTCCCAATTAATTATTTAATAAAGAGTACCTACTATATAGAGACTGGCTATGCCACAGAAGGGTCATGTAACACTAAAGATAATCACCTTCCACAGCTAGACTCGAATCCAGAATCAGCAGTGGTTTGTTTAAATGATAGTGTTCCCGAGCAACATGTTGTGGTGAGTCGTGAAAACAGATCTCATAAGGATCTAAAAGATAAGAGATAATCCGCTTTAGCTACAAGTCTCTCTAAGCCACTTCAGGCCAGCCACGCAGAGCAGACAGAAGACAGACCAGAGAAGGGCGCCCTTCTACCTTCAAAGACCAAGTAACTTTTATATGCCACCATAAAAGGGTAAGTATTTATTTGCATAATTCATATAACCTACCACTTTCAATCAAAATATAGTCCACTGCCAAAATAATGTCTAATGTTGCCTAAACAAGCCGCATAGGGGCACAGTGCCTTACTCACTGAGCTACCCCACCCCCTCTAAAACTGCAAAATTACTTATCTAAAATTTTACATTATCATGTCAATTTTTTCTTAAAACAGAACTACCATCTGCTCAACCCAAAAAGTTATTTTTCACCCATCCAAAATAAATCTGAAGACACCACTCCTCCCCTCAGGGCACCACTGAACATCTATTTAGTAACCTATTAGTTGATAAATAAAATCTACACTTTACTATAAAGAAAATCTTGTTATGTATAAATAGCAATTTTTTTCAATTCCTTCTTCCAACTACCCTCTCCTAAAACAGCTTAAACTGTCTTTTTTTAACCACCTCATACAAAACAAATATAACAAAACACTCCCTCCCACTAGTATGTATTGTACACATCTGTGTTTTTCCTTATTATTTTTTGTAAATATTTATACTTTTCTTTGAATTTTTTTTATATATTTTTATTTTCCTTAGTATCTTTATATATATATATATATATATATATATATATATATATATATATATATATATATATATAAATTTACAATTTCCCAAGTATTTTTGTATATATTTGTATGATACCGACATGCCAGACTAATGTACATACTTTTTGAACTCTAATATTATTCTAATAGGACTTCAGTCCCAGAATAAAATTATTTTTCATTTCATTATATATCGATTCAATAGGATGACAGAAAAATTTAGTGGGGGTGTACAAAAAAAAGATGAAATCAAACTCTACTAATCTTATAAAATAAGACCATGGGTGAGATACATTAGTCTTCAGAATATCGATCTGCCCAAATTAGGAGAAGGGGGTGGCAGAAAATAAATAAATAAAAATTGGTCTAATTCTACCAATCGCAATAAAATAAGGCCAATATATATATCGGTCTTGGCTGAAATGTATGCTAATGCAGACCCATTGATGATTAGACACATTTATTAGCAATAAAAATAATATTCATATTGAATAAGACTGTGAATATTGACAAAGAATAAATCAAACTCTACTAATCTTGATAAAATAAGGTAGTGAGGCTGATATATTAGTCTTTAGAATATCGGCATCTGCCCAATTAGGGGAAGAGAAGGGCCAGAAAATAAATTGGCCAAATTCCACCAATCTTAATAAAATTGTTGCAGCCAGCATGAATAAAATTTTTTTTGTGCCCATATCGTTATATGGCGAGTTATTTTATTTTCTAACAATATAAATAGTTTATTTATTTTTACTAAGACATTAACGTACAAGCCCTATATATTTTGTGTATTCCAATATGTCCCAGCGATGTTTTCGGCTACTTCCGGCACAGAACGCCTCACGTCGTGTCACATGACATGAACAAAGGTAAAAGAAGACAGTATGGCGCTGCATGTAAAACAAAATCCATGAGGTTCCATCATCCCGTCACCATTCCTCCTGGAAAACCCAAGGTTTCATCTCCCCAGGTTGTAACGGCAACTTTTCACATGTGGGACATTGTTATCCTCCAAGAGGATTCCCGTCAACTGCACCACAGTGACGTTAATGACATAATATGACTAGCCGGCTGGAGGTGATCTGTTTTATTTTAATTAAGAACATTTCTAAGGTGAGTGGCACCCCTTTAAAAGACATTTTCTGAACCTCTGGGTGTTCAGTTTAACAGGTAATAGACAAAACATGATTTTTTAAATTTAAAACACCACACATTGAGGTGAACTTCAACTTGTACAAGAGTTCATGAAGGTTTCCATAAGTGCTCTCATAGTGCAGTGGCCAGCGTACTATTCTCAGATGGTGAGAGTTCCCGGTTCAAGACTAGTTCCACTAAACTCCTTTTTTCCTCCCTTGTATTATTCACATTTTAATAATTCTAAATTTAATTTCATTTTCATTAAATAATAATAATTTTTAGAATCTCAATAAAATAATAAAGTCTTAAGGCCGACATGGATGACAGAAAAATTTGGCAGTGGTGCGCAAAAAAAAAGTTAATAACAAAGAAGAAATCAAACTCTACTAATCTTATAAAATAAGTTTGTGAGGCCGATATATTAGTCTTTAGAATATCGGCATCTGCTCAATTAGGGAAAGAGAAGGGCCAGAAAAAAAAATTAAATAAAAATTTGTCAAGTTCTACTCAATCTCAATAAAATAAGGTCGTAAGGACGATATATTGGTTCAATAGGATGAGGAAAAATTTGGTAATGGTGAAAAAAAAGGCCAATATTTCGGCATATCGGTTGATATTGATAATCGGTCTACAGGCTGAAATGAATATATTAATATCTGTATCAGTCGATCTCCCATTGATACCTAAGAACCATAATGGGGATATCTTATCTTATAGAAGCTATACACTAAGGACCGCCTAAGAACTATGAAAAATTAAATACTACTTACAAACACCCTGCTATCAATGGAAAATGAAGGATCTAGACTGGGAAATTGATAAACACCCCAGGTTTAAGGCAGCAGTAGCATAGAGACCAAGGAGAAAGACAAAAAGTTCATAGATGTAAAAGTTACTTCATTATGATACATTATATTTCCATTTTTTAAATATTGATTATCATTTGTTAATTCTTTAGATGTTCTTGAAGTCTATCAATTATTACTCAAAATGTTATTCTAGAGGAATGTGTACCAAATAAATAATTATGATTAAAATAAAGAAGAAAAAGGCCTCATGAACTGCGAGAAGTAGATGAGACAACTCAGCCCTGCAACCTAAACCTATATATGACCTGAGCTCCTGACGAAAGTTGGGATAAAGACAAATGATTCTTTTACACAACTACATACTAAAGGATTATAAATAGTAAAGAATAAAAATCCAAATCAATGACTAAGTAAGAAATGATGAGTATCAAACAGAATATAATGCATTAAAAGATAAATTCCTCACAGATTAATGTGAAGATGAACAAGAAAAACCAAATGAAAAACATCCCAACATGTTAAATGAACTAAAAACCACAAAGTTGATACTAACCTGCAAGTTGAGAAGATCTTTGGTTTCAACCGGCTTAGGAGGAGAAGAAAAAGCTTGCTCATCCTCAGTAGCTTTTGCTAATCTGAGGCCAACATAAGCGTTTCCAGAACTACCACGCCTTCTTAATTCATATTCTAGATCCTACAATATAATAGTATCAAACATATATGTCAACAGTCATGAAAACCATAATATAAATAATAATTTGAAAATATTGGGATGAAAAAAAATAAAATATTTTCAATAAAAATCTATGATATTAACAAATTACCTCTGAAATATGAAATACAGCCCAACATGCTCCTATGAATTTCTTTTATGGATAAATTTTGAAAAGCAGTTCCGAATTCTAGGCAGCAATTTTGGCCGCAATGAAAATGAGCTATTTATAAAAACTTATGATGATTTAAGCTTACAAGATTGAAAAGTGTGAAAAGATGGACAGCAACTCAATTTTAATAAGTTCTTCAACTTTTTATTCTATTATACAAGATTTATGAGGAGGCATCCACTATTAGTCAACTACTATATTAAGGACAAACACATCAGGCTAGATAGCCAGATTTTATAAATAAATCAAAATATTTGGAAGGTTAGATTATAAAAACTTATTCAATTTGCAACATTAAAACAATTAAATAGACAAAATAATAATTAAATAGATTTTAAGTAAAGCCATGAAAAGTCAACATAAAAAGGAACCAGCTTGCTTTCCCAACCTTTTTATTTTAGTGATATAGGGGTCCCAATGCATAACATGAGATATGTGGACTGGAGGATGGTTATACGCCCTAGATATTGACTTCCCATCTTCTGTTTAATGGTCTAAGTCAACTTCTACTATCGTTCATAGATGAAGGTTATTTCAAACCTGTTCCATTTTCAAATTGATAACCTATTATTTTATTGATGAGAAGAACTTTATATGAGTACACCAAAGCTCTAAGTGGTTGCAGAATAACCAAATTTCTAAAAAAAAAAAATCAAGTTGGGAAGGAATAATATAATCAAGATATTTTTATAAAATTCTTTTTGTAAACATTGAGAATTTAGACACCACTTACAGTTAAATTCTAAAGAATAAAGGAACAGTGGAATATAGTAAATATCTTGTGACAATAAAATAAGAATTTTATAGTTATATTCAAATGGATCGATGAATAAGAAAAAATGTACTTTCAATTTATTAATATATTTCACCAACAAGGGGAGTTAATAAGTGGGTCAACGATTTCAACAAGTTTTTTTTTAGATACTACATCAAAAATATTATAGTCCCGGAGCCTGTGGCAAAAAAGGTGTTTTATTTCATACCAAGGTTTGGCCATATAAATTCTATTTATCTGCATTAAGACCTTATTTTAACAGGATTGGTAGAGTTTGAATACTTATTTATCATTAATTCTTTGTTGGCCCTCCGCTTTCTCTAATTTGAGTAGATACCAAAATTCCAGCTCTATGACCTTTACCGATATACTCGGCCTTACGAACATTTTTATTTTTATTAGTAATAAAAATAATATTTTAAATCAAACTCTTTGTATCTCGATAAAACAAGGTTGTGAGGATGATATATTGGTCTTCGGAATATTGGTATCTGCCCAAATCAGGGAAAAGCAAGGGCTAGAAAAAAAAATTTCAAACTCTATCAATCTCAATAAAATAAGGTCCTGAGGCCAATATATCGGTCTTTGCTCAAAAGTATGTTTATTTTGATACCTTGATGAATGATTGACACATTTATTAGCAATAAAAATAAAATTCAAAGTGAAAGAAGCCAATAACGGTTCGGTTCAAGGAGATGACGAGAATGTTGGGAAGATGTCCACAAAAAAAAAAAAAAAAATCTAACTCTACTAATCTTGATAAAATAAGGTAGTAAGGACGATAGATCAGTCTTTACTCAATTTTATATTTATGTCTATCCCTTTAATTGCTTGACGCATTTAATTACAATAAAAATAATATTTCAAATAATCTTAACTTTATGAATCTCGATAAATTAAAATTGTAAGGCCGATATATCAGCCCAATGGTAATAAGAACAAAAAAAAAGTTGTAAGAAGAGAACAAAAAATAAAGTGGTTAAACTCTATCAATTTTGATAAATAAGGTTGTAAGGCCAATATATTGGTGTTTGAAATAACGGTATTTGCTTTAATTAGGGGTAGAAGAGGACAAAAAAATTAATAAAAAAATTGAATATTGTCTACCGCTCTCGATAAAATATCGGTCCTAGGTGAAGACAAAAAATAAATAAAAAATTGGAAGAAGAGGAACACCAAAAAAAAAAAAAAGTCTAGCTCTACCAATCCTGATAAAATATGGTCATGAGGCCGATATATAAGTGTTTGAAATATTTGTATCTGCTCGAATCAGGAAAAGCAGGTAAGAAAATCATTCTAAAAAAATGGTCTACTGATCTCGATAAAAGAAGATTGTAAGGTCATTATACCTTTGCTCAATTTTATGTTTATGTTGTAATATACACCTTAATTGAAAGTTGTTAAAAATGATTAAATAAGTTAATGTAACAGTTAAAAAGCAAGCTGATATAGTATAAAGGGAATACTAAAGGGAATATCTGTAGATTCCCCAAAAAGGAAAATCCCAAAGAGGGGAAGGACAAAAGCTTTTGTTTTGGCAAACAGTTGATGTTTGGTTGCAGTGATGAGAGGGCAGGTGAAGGGATCCTGGCTCCAGTGGGTAAAACCCAGCAACAGTGTCACCATTTTGGAAGTTGTGTTTTGGCAGAAGACAAACGAATTCAGGAAATAATTGACTGTGACAAAGGAAGAAACAGTATCTTTAGCAAAAAGGTTAGCTTGCCACTCCATATTTGACATTATTCTAAAATCAAACAGTGTTTAATATAGTTAATGTTAGTTTGTCTGAGTGTTTTGATCTGATTGTCAGTAACCCACACCTGGGATAAATAAATATATTAATACTCTTATAATTTTTCATATTATTATAACAACCTCTTATTTCTTTTAGAAGTATCCTAACGGTAAGAAGTGAGCTTCCGAGCTTACATTATTATTATTATTTGTAAAATATAAGAGAGATGTTACAATGTCGATCTCTTGAAGATTGTATGATGAGCTCTGCAAATCATAATAATTAAAGTTTGAAATATTGCTATCTGCTGTCATCAAACCGATAGATCCTTCTTTAGAATATCGGTATCTGCTCAAATTTATGTTTATATCGATTCCTTGGTAACTGATTGACACATTCATTAGCAATGTAAATAATATTCCAAGTTTAAATCTTAATAAAATAAGAAGGTGAGGCCGATATACCGGTATTTTCTCAAATTAAGGAAAGCAGGGAAATAAAAAAATAAAATTACAATAATTTAAAAAATTGTCTAAGCCTACCAATCTCGATAAAATAACATTGTAATGCCGATATATCAGTCTTGGCTCAAATTTATGTTTATGACTAACCCTTGACAATTCATTGACGATCTATAGTATGATCGTAAGGCTGATCTATAAAGTGTAGTAGATAGCCCTCAGTATTTACCCCTTTATGTGACATTGTATGAGGAAATGAGAAGAAATATATAGAAATGTGAGGTTGCACAATGAATTGTACTCAATTGTGCAGTAGACAAATTATTCATTGAAAAGTCTCAAATCGATAAACAATCGATGAAGAAAGAAGGTTGGAATAGGACGGGGCAGGTAGCAACAGCTGGAGAAGGACGCTGGAGAGAGGAGAGGACACTTGGGGCTGAGGCATTGAGGCGGAACGACGTTGGGTGAGATGAGAAACCTACTACATTGAAATCTTACCTTTTTGACAACCAAAAAAATGGTGTCATTTCAAACTGCATGCGTCATACAACATGCGTGAGTTAAGTAGTTTTGTCAGAGAAAAATAACAAGCATTTCCTGCCTTCAGCCTAACCTTAATATACTCTCTAATTTCATTTTTTCTAGTTATCGTAGACCCTAGATACCTAAACTTCTCTACCTGTTCAAATATATTAACATATCGATATCACCAGTAATATCACCATTTTTGCAGCTAACCATATATTTTCTCTTATCCGTATTTATTTCAAGCCCTAGTTCTTTACCATCTTTCATTAACGTTGTCGTATTTATTTTTGTAGTTTCTATGTCTTTGCTTAACACAGGACCAGATCATCTGCATAGCCAAGCATGGGTGTTATCTCACCCAGATCCAACCCTTTCTCGGTACACATTAACTCCCTAATGGCATGTTCTAATGCCAAATTGAACAGGACAGGCGAAGGGTAATCACCCTGTTTCAAACCCGAATGAACCTCAAACTTTTCAAATAAATTATTACCGATTCTAACTTTATTGAGTGTTTCTGTCAAGCACATCCTGATTAGATTCACTAATTTTTTGGGGATCCCCTGCTCAATTAGAATATTATATAGTTACTGACGATCAATAACATCGTAAGCCTTTTTGAAATCAATATACAGCTGGTGAACCACACTGTTGTACTCTAATTTTTTCTCCAATATTTGCCGTAAGGAAAATATTTGATCAATAGTCGAATGGTTCCGTCTGAATCCGCATTGGTAGTCGCCGATAATTTTCTCGTATATTCGACTAGTTAAGATTAAAGTGAATATTTTATAACATACCGGAAGTGATGTGATCCATATCTTGATGACCAACAATGCTATGAAAAATACTATAATAGGTTTGGTTGCCTTTAGCAATTCTGTTTGCTATTTATTAATCTATTTTGCCCTGTCTATTCATGTTGGTTTCTAAGTAGTTAAAAGTTATAAACCACTTCAAGAATCTCACTATTACACTCCACTTCCACTGCCTCCTCCTCATCTCAGGAAAGGACCAGCACCTTACTCTAAGAAGCATTGATGAGCATAGCTTTTCGTTTAAGTTTCTCCTACCACTCCAGAAGAGCTTGCTGTAGTATCTGTTTTGAATCACAAATGAGGACGATATCATCTGCATACAAGAGAGACTGGCTGAGTATTTTCCTCATGTTCCACTTATCGATGACTATTCAGGCTGTACTCCTTTTACAAATTTTATGGATTTCATCCATAAATACAGCAAAAAAGAATGGACTCAGACTGTCTCCCTGCTTGAAACCTCTATCAATCAGAAAAGCAGCAGACTCTGTTCCATTCATCCTTAGTACTGGTTTTAAATTTGCATATACAGATTTTATGGCAGTAATGAGATCTTTTGTTTTCTCTAAAAACATATTTACCCTCACACTTCTATGTCGGTTGGTACAAATGGGTTTCCTTACTGTAGCTACCTGCCAAATATGACATTTTATCTAAATCTCCTTAGTGTCTAAATGCTTTTTTAGGAAGAAAAAAAAGTTTATATTTCTTTTTCTCAAACCAGAAAATACTTTAATACGAATTTGTAGCAATCGAAAAATTTAATTTTTTGGAAGGAAATTTTCGTTTAGGCTTCTAAATATCAAATAAAACCACACAAATTGTGATAATCACAAGTGAACTACATTGATTCACAAAAATTTATTAGGAATTTAGAGCTCTATATGTAAACGAAATAACACAAACTCGAACTCCATAAACAAATTAGAACCAAAAAACACAAAATAGAAATGATTAAGTTTTCCTAAATTTCTAGCAAAAGAAGAATGAAACATTTAAGATATTAATGTGGGTTAGAAGAGCAGTTCAGCTTTCTAACGGTTGCACTAAGTTGCTTTTTCGTAACAAAAATTACTTGGCCAGGTTTTTACTTTCGGTTTGTGTAATTTATGATCCACTATAGCTCATTTCATACCATAGTCAATATGTTTCACCTGTTTTGCAAAAAAAAAAAGAAATTGAATGACATATCATAAACCTAAAAAAAAAACAAGCAAAGGCAAACATTAATAAAATAAATTTTGTTTTAACTTATATAAAACATTTTTTCTCTCGGCTCCTAGAGGCCAGTGAAAAGAACGCCAGAACATATGTCTAATATTTTTCGAGGTAGAATTACCAAAACATTTTGGGTTGAAATTGGTGACCCAATGACTGTGACCTTCCCTTGTTGGTAGAACAATTGTTTCCAACAATATTATAAACAGAAAAAAGAATATGGTGCTTCTGCAGATATAGTACGTCAACTTTAGGTGTTCTGAGTGAGTATAAATATGAAAATATTTGATCAAGGTGGGTTTAGTAACCTTTTTAATTTAAAGGTTGTATTATTTGTTCTCTATCAACACAATAGTCAGACAAAGTGAATTAAGATTACTTAATCAGAAAAATCTGAGAAGTGAGATTATTAATGAAAACAATATATTAAATGCCATAACTAATAATAACAATATATTAAAGTGATCAAAACTTTGAAAAACACTAACTACATTGATAATGAGTGATTGTGTTTCAATTACCTGAAAATGTGATGTTTTATCACCAGATTTAAAAAATTCTTCAAGAACTTTTCGTGTTTCAGAAAATTCATACATATAATCAAACTGAGGATGCTGGGCTGCAAGTTCTGTGTTATGAGGAGAAGTAGAACGTGATGGAGACTGTGAACATGATTGAGATATCAGTTCACCTTCACTTACAATTCTCTACAACAAAATTATAAAGTTTAATATTTTTAGAACATTGAAGTAGACATTTTATAGCCCTATAGTATATTTAAATAACATTTTCTTTAATCTAGAATACTGGTACTGGTACTAGTGAGGGAAACTAGTCTGGCAAGTGGGCCTCATGGTCTTTTTTGTCAACCTCTGACAGCTACCTCATGTTTGCCGTTGAATATCTACCAGAGTGGGAGTACCTTTTTGGTTTATTATTTTCAATAATGAACCATTATGACTGAGCAAAAAATTTAAAAACTTAACCCCCTCTCAAAATTTGAGGTATTACGTTTCAGGATAAGTAGAATTCGAAAAAAGAATAAAAATTTTTCTGTCCATCCGCCATCTGCGTTTTTTCTCCAAAACTACTGGACCAATTTTTTTCAAATTTGGATTTCAAATTAGAAGTCATCTAAGGATGATCCTCCTTCACCAACATTTTTATCAACCTTTTCCTTTCAAGATGGAAAGGTTCTGTAATTTCGGTTACGAAACACCTACATTGCTATAGACTGTAGTGCCTAAACAAATGTACCAACCAATTTCAATAAAACTTCTCTGAAGTCTTCTACTCGAAGCCCTTTAAATTTATCTATATAACATACTTCAACAAAAAGAAGCTGGAAAAAAAGTTACAAGAGATGGTAAAATTAGATTCAGAATAACTTAAAAAGAATACTTTTTTGTCAATATTGTATATTGTTATTTAAGTGTTTACGGAATTTCCTAAAAATAAATGTTAAAATCGGACAATTAGGCACAAAGATATGGTGTCTAGATGTTTTTTATATGTTATACTGCAAAGATTGTATCCTTTGTTTTGGATTTTGAATGTGTTACTGAAGTAATGCTAATTTTTTTAGCATAATACTAATGATTAAAAAAAAAAGTTTAGTCCAATTATTGGAATCACCTTTTATTTATTTATTTTTGTCACTAGGAAGGTAATGTTACTTTAGATATATAATTGTTTGGAAATAATAAACAATTGTGAAATAATTTGCAGCGTTTTTTTTTCTTGTAGTGATTAATAAGTATGCTGTGTTTGAAGCAACCCAATGTAATTTGGCAGCACTCTTTTATGATAATAAAGTGATTCTCTCTCTTTCCCCTACCTGGGGATTGTTGGTATACGGGGTTCTCAGCAGCAGTACTGTAGTGTGCATGGGTTTTACCAATTATATTTTTATAATTTGTTATTGTTCTTTATAATATACATGCCAGAGTGGAAGTACCAGGACTTATTTCCCGGGGGCACCAAGAAATAAAAATTGACCAATCCAGGTGGGAAGCGAACCCACTACGCACAAAACCAGATACTCTGGGACCCATGCCCAAATATACTTGGCCAACACGTCCTCTTAATGTAGACAATAATATGTATTACATATGAATTCAATGTTTACATCTTCTGTTAACAGACAAAACTAGAACAATTTATTTTATGAATTAAGCAAAAACAAGATAATGGTATGACTTGGGAATGGCTACTCTATGAAATTGTAATCTAATTGTAATTGTAAAGAGCTAATCTCTTTCCTCTCTAAAAACAGAAGGTTGTTTCTGGAAGCTGGAAATCAAGAAGTAATTCTATTTTTGGACCAAAGTTCAACTTTCTAAGGTATAAAGTTCCTTATTTTACAGAATATAAAAACTATCATAACAGAAAAATCATAAATTACAATTATATACCAAAACAGAGTTGAACAAAATACAGTGAAACCTCTCCACAATGGACAGCAACACAAAAAATCTAACTGATTAGTCCATTGAAAAGGGGTTTAGCTAGGGAGGAGTACTTGCTTATTTATACATGACCACAATTTATATATCCAAGGAAGAGGTGCCACCAGGGGAGGGGGGAGAGGGTCCCCCCCTGAGAGGTGAGAAAAAAATTGTATCTTACAGAAAGTAACTACACATTTTTATTATTAATTTAATTGAAAAATTAATTGTATTAAACAATTAATTTTGATTTATACTTTTTACTCATATTATAAGCTGAGAGTGCTAAGGCATTTGCAAAGGGTAATAAAAACTAACCAGCATCAATCATGGTAGGTACTTGGATGGGAGGATGCCCCAATAATAATTATAGGGTCATTTTTTTTTTCACCCTACCTAGCCATTTCTGGCATACGGGTTTTTCAGCAGCAGTGGTATTGCACATGGAAACTGTACACGTCACTGCTGCCAAAACAACTATCTTTATTTCGTTGCACACTTAAATAAATAGATATATATTTAGGAACAACCAAAAACAGGGATTCAAGTTGAAGTGTGAAGGGCCCACCACATCCTTCCACCTCCTCACGTACTCCACGAAGTGAGGGTAGTTATCTTCTGTAATCAGTCCTGGGAGATCTTCTTTAAGATCGTACACCCCAATTTTTCTGTACTGCCAAGCTCGATGTTAGTCCACTTTTGCATATGTCAGCACGGTGTGTCCCACTGTGTCGGGAACCCTGCATGTGGGGCACCGAGGGTCAATATTCTTTCCATGCTTATTCAATTAATCTCTAAACCCCCTGTGTCCCATAAGGATTTGAGAATACCAGTAGTCAGGTTGGGCCCAAATCACCTCTAATCTTGAATAAACGGTGGGAAAGAATTTTCTGAGGGTTGATCACTTCTCCGTTATCGTCCACCGCCTGTTCCACTCCTCGAGTGAATCCTTCCCAAACAGCATCTTCTGATTCCCTGGTTTTTCTTCTGTCTTCTGTCGTAGTCCTTCTGGGAGTGATCTTGACCCGTGTCTCTTGACATCGAACTTAATGGCATCTTCCCTCAGGATCAAGTCCAGGAGCATAATAAATGCGAGACCGCTCTGTAGGCTTTTGTAACCCTAATAAGTGCCAGTCTCAGAATGGTTGCTAGTTTTTTCTTTTTACTTATATAAGCCGGCAGGGAATGCGTGTCTCAGAATTTCCAGGACCACGTTTTTATAAATCACTCTTGTCGCCAGGTATTTAATTCCCCAGAAAACAACCCCTATCATCGACAGTCTATTCAATGAGTGAATCACCCTGTCTCTAAGATACGAGATGTGTGGGGTAGCATCAAAGCCTCTCCTGAATCTGACACCCAGGAACGTATACCTCCTCATATGCTCGTACCCTTACTCCTCCCAGGTCCAGGTTAATAGGGTGAGCCTTGTCTGTTTTCCCTCTGTCTTTCCACCGCCATTTGCGCATCCCAAATGTCCCAGGGCTGGCACAGGTCTGTTCCTGGTGGGAACTCCGTTGTTCTCCTGATCATTCTGTCCTCCTCAGTATTCTGGGATGTGTCAACCCGCAGATAAGTGTAACCAGGGCTACCCTGTAGGGTATACCCCAGGGATTCTTTGCTGATTCCTCAAAAATGAAGTCATCCCATTAAATGCTTTTCTGATTGCACAATCTGTTTCGATAGATTCGGTACTCACGCCTATAATCTTCTCTAAGTACTATCTTTATCTCTTCCACCTTGGTCCCTTGTTCTCACTCTATGGTAATTCCTTTTTAGAGTGATAAGCTCTAACATCCACCATAGTACCAGGTTTGCCCTTGCTTTCTTAACCCCTGAAGGAAGCTCTCAGTCACTACTTTAATAATCTCCGTTATTTCTTCCACCTTTTGGTCTAAGCCCATCTCCTACTCACCATCGTAATTAGCCTTCAAGTTTTCCCAAAAATGTCGTCCAGTCAGCAGTTCTTGTTACTAATCCTTTTTTAATGTCATCCACAAAACACAAAAAAGATCACCCCTATATCCCTACATCTGTCCTTCCCGCCCACCGACCTATTATCAGCCACAGAAAAACTTCAAGAAGACTTGGATAGGATTTGTGACTGGGCGAGAGCTAACAAGTTGAATTTGAATGCAGAAAAGACCAAGGCAATCTTAATAGGCTCCAATCACCTCCTTAAAACTGTTCCTAATATTCCAACTCTGTTTCTACATGATAATCCCATCAAATTTTATCCCTCCATCAAAAACCTTGGAATGATCTTTGATCAAGCGCTTTCCTGGAAAAATTATATATCCAACACCTCCCGCCGTACCATTTCCACTTTAAAACGTCTAAGATGGCCGCAAGTGCTGTTGAAGATTGACTCTGTATTTGTTACTATGTAATGTGGTTATTATTTAAAATTCTGGTGTAAGACTATATCAACAGTGACTATATAAACAGTGGTACATTTTATGTCACATATGTTCAGGTTAGTAACTATTGATTAACAATGAAGCAGTAATAAATTAGTGCTCATTCGGCAAGCCCAAGTGGCCCGTAATCCCTTACGGGTTTACCTTATCTGTAATAAGTTACTGTCAAGACTCGGCTCTGTGTATACTAACATTCTTCGGCTTTGTTCACAGTTCGAATCCAAGACATTTAGGTTTTTTTTTTTCTCTTTATATTTTTAATATTTTTCAGGAGACTTTTATTTTATTTTCTCATTAATTAATTCTGAAATGAATTATTTTATATAATATCTGTATATAGTTTGTAAATAGTTTAGTTCTTAAGAAGCTATCTTATAATTTTCATTTTAATATTTAGGTTATTAAAAAACATTTTTTTTTTCTCTTTCTCTCACACTCATTTATCCATCATGGATAAATCCATGGATTTGGATAAGAACACTTCTTGTGAAGACTCGGAGAACGAGACACCCTTTTCAGAAATTAGCGAGACTGACTCGCAATACTTGAAAAGACGTACGCTCCAAAAGCGTGTCCGAAACTCCGCTCCCGGTTCGGGAAGCAACTCACCAAATAAGAAAAAAACAAAAAATAAATCAAACAAATCAAATAAGCCAGCAGAACAAGAAAAATCTCCACCTAAAACAAGGAGTAAATCTAATGCCACACAATCAGAGCCAACTGCACCAAGCAGCTCAGCCAGCAAGAATACTATTCTCGATAACAATTTATTAAGCAAGATTCCGAAGCCTCAAGATTTTTCTGACCCCGAACCGCCACCTGTTTTTGTTTCAAAAATTGAGAACTTCGTGTCGTTTGGTCAAGAAATTGCAAAACTAATCGGACAGCCAAATTTTCGCTGCTTCTCTCGAATCAATGACATTAAAATAAACACGAACTCTAGAGAAAACTATAAAAAAATTGATTAGCCATTTAACTTCCAAAAACTACGACTTCCATTGTTACCAATTGAAACAGGACAAGGCGTATCGAGTAGTCCTGAGAGGTCTACATTCAATCACTCCCATATCTGTCATCAAAACAGGCCTGGAAGAAATCGGTCATAACGTCAGGCACATAGTACCCGTACTACATCCTAGGGAAAGATATCCGCTTCCATTATTCTTTATAGATTTGGAACCAGCAAAAACGAATAATGAAATATTTCAGGTTTAACGTTTAGTATACTCGACAGTACGATTTGAAGAACCATACAGTCCTTGCAATCCAAAATCCTTCGTAAAATCCTCAATGCTCCTTACTTTGTTACAAATAAAATTATCCATAATGACCTTAATGTTCCTTATGTATCAGATTTGGCCCAATCCAGATATCTGTCCTTCCATAATAAACTTCATAACCATCCCAACCCTCTTGTCTCTAACCTTGCTTCCTATTCGATTCCTGATAACCCTCCGAGGCGTCTGAAAAGAAGATGGCCACGTGATCTTCTAATATAGACATATTATTAGAGTGCTACCAATGGGTAGTTTCTCAACATGTGTTCCATGTCTTTATACCAATGTGCGAATTTACCAGATGTATATTTTGTATACAGTTGTAAATATCATTTAAAATAAAAAAAAAAAAAAAAAAAAAAAACTCCCATCATCTATTTCCCCTTGAAACCCGTAGACTCCTAGTAACTTCCTTAATTGTTCCCCACTTTGACTATTATATGGTTATATGGGGGCGTCTCTGGGGATCTCGAGACGAAATTAAAACGTTTGATAAATTGCATTGTACGATTCATCTTTGGGATCCCAAGGGACGCCTCTGCTTCTCGTTTTTATGCAGAGTTGAAGTGGCTTTATCCTTCCTACCGTCGCAAGTATTTCCTGGCATCCTTCCTCTTTCAAGTCATCCAATCCCACCGTCCTTCATACATCTCCGAGCTCCTTCAATTCAAATCCTCTGTTCGTTCCCACAATACTAGTTCCCGGTCTTCTGATTTATACATAAGGGCCCACCGAACCGCTGCTTTTGACAGATCGTTCATTATCCGATCCTCATCCCTATGGAACTCCATCCCTCCCTATATCCGTCAATCCAAGACCCTTCCTACCTTTAAATCCCGCCTGTTCAATCATTTCTTATCCGTCCAGTCTCCATAAAATTGTAACTAGTTACTACTGTAAATATCTATATAAGTTATTAGATCGTTCTTCATTATTTTTATTTCATGTTCATTTCCAATTTTTTGTTTTTTATTATTAACTGATTTAAATTAGTAAGTAAATTATAATTTTTTTCTATTATTTTTTTTTATTTTGACTATATGATTACTCTATATTTTTGTTTATGTATCTCTAAGGCTAGCCCACATTATTGTCTTTCTATATTAGTCTAAAGGGACTCGTCCCAGAATCAATAAAGCATTATTATTATTATTATACAACCATTCAATACTGAAGAATACTTTTTGAAACTAGCCTTAGCTTAAAGTAAATTAAGCACTTGATGTTTTTTTTTAATTTACAAGGAGAAGGGGAGTGAGGATCCCTTATAGCTGGAAATCAAACATTCCAGGTAGATATATCAAAAATATATAAACATTAAAAAAATATCAGTATATTTTTTTCTTATCACTCTAATTACCTACTTCGACAACTTTTACAAAAAAAAAACATAAAAATAATTCAGCAGCTGGCCAAAACTTGAATTATTAACAAAATTGTTTCTATATACAGGATGTCTCAGTTCTTAATGGGCAAACTCTGGGGATGATTCTAGACAAAATTTCCAACAAAAAAGTTCATTTGATGCATGGGCCGATTCCTGACAAAAAAAGGAGTAAAGATCAATTTGATGTTTTTTTAAAAGTTTTTATTGAATAAGAAGGAATCGCTCAAAAATTGTTCAAGTTAATTTAATTCTAAGCCCATCATTTTAAAGTAGACAACATTTTCTTTTTTTAATTCAAAATTTTTAATGAATTCATGTATTGTTTCTACTTGAAGTTCACAAAGTAGCAGTTGTTCATCCCTGATACCATGTCCCACAACAGGCTTTCTTGCATCTCATCTTTTCATTTTACTTTTTGGTCTCCTTTTATTTTCTTTTTTTTTCCTTCCTCTTTCTACTGCCAATTCCATACTCATCTAAGATAATCTTTCTGGAGACATTCTTTAAGCAAGCCCAAACTAGCATAATCTTTTTTCTTCAATATTTGTGAGAATGTTCCTTTTCACCTCCGTCAGTTGCAGAATTCTTTTATTTTTAATTTTTTCCAGTAACTATTTAACTTAAACCTAACTAATTCAAATTATCACAATATCAATTATTTAATAAATGAAAAGTATATGGTAAATTTATTTCAAAAGTTATTATTGAAATTAAAATAATTATTTGTAAATAAAAAATCTATATTTATGAATTATTTCAAGTCCGATTGGGTTACAATTGAATTGGAAAGGTTTAATTTTTTTTTATTTAATGAAATTTACAACTATATAAAAAAATACAAGTAAATTTGTAATGAAAATATAAAACATTATAAGAACTAGTACTAGCACTTTAATGATCGGAATAATTTAGGAGGTCCTTTGGCCATCTTCTTTTTGGATGCCTCAGAGTGAAGGTTTAAATTAGAATTTGAAAATGGTAATATTTTATTAAAAAATAAAAACATTTTATATAAATATATATAATATGCTTTATTGCATTTTGTATAACATTGCTATTAAACTGTTACTTTTTTTTTTCTTTTTATTTGCTTCACAGACCTTGCAGATCTTTGTCTACCCGAACCACATTCTTCACCTTTGCTTAACAAGACTACTGGTTTCCAGTTTGCAGCATGCAGCATCTTTGTTTATTTTATGTAACCATCTTGTTATATAGGGTTGGTTATTATCAGAGAAAGAAAATAATAAAAATTTTATTATTAAATAAGGAATTTTTAAAATAATTTTCTCATTTCAATAAATAAATAAATAAATTGACCATATAATCTGAGAAATCTAATAGCTATACACTTTATTTTTCTTTTCTTTTAGTCTACATGATATATCCAACTCTTAATATACACATGCATACATGCACCCGCACACACACATATGCGTATGTATATTAGGATATAATAGAAGAATTTGAAAAACACTGTTGTTAAATTTTCTTTTTACAGGCAATACCTTGAGTTTGAAATTGTAACAGAAAAAAAGATATAATATAAAAGGATAAAATTAAACACACCTGAGGGAATCCGGGTCTTGGAGTATAAAATGATGGTGAAGACAACAATGTCACAGCACTTGGAGGTTGCTTAGGGCCGTAACGTCTAGGGGAACCTTCATAATCAGCAATAGGAAGACCACCAATCACTCTTTGAGCTTTTCCATTTACATCATATTCAGGAGATAGCGATTCTCCATCAGAAACTGTTGTGGCTACCTATTCTCATTGATAAATAATTAACAAGACAAAAATAAAAGTTAGACATCAGAATAGTTTAAAAAAAATGAAATATCAGATTTTTGAAATTATTTATAACAAATTGGCTATATTTTAATTCATTGCTTAAAGTTTAATTTAACATGTGTAACAATATTTGAACATATTTTATACTGAAAATTAATCCATTTTGAGTGATTTGGTACTAACTGATAGACCCTAATGTCCTCATTTTGAGCATAACACATAAATGAAGTTTGTATTATAAATTATTTATAAATTGAAATGTTTGATCTTTACATTGAAAAATGTTCGAATTGTATATTATTTAACACAATAACTTTAAGATTATTAGAATTTGATAATAGCACAGCGACTTTACTGCAACAAATACCTTAAAATAGTGTGCAGGTGGGCCTGGATGACAATTTCGGGAAGGACTAGGAGAATCATCAGATACAGCTTCATTTGCCCAACTATCTTCAATATCATCAAAAACCACAGCTCCCCCTCCATCTGATACAACATTTGTTACTAACTAACTACATAGTTATGTAATAATAATACTGGAGATAATAACAGCATAATGACCACATACAAATTTAAAAAGATTTCAATAGTTAAGATAAAAAATTCACGATTTCAATGACCAAATAAACAATTTTAAGACTGTTCAATGAAAAAATGAATCATAATAAAGTATATCCATAATTGTTACGAAGACCACTATCAAAAAATAAACAAAACATTAACATTCTAAAACAAAATAGTATTAATTATCTAATAATTAGTAATACTTAAAGTGACTCTCAAAACAAATCTAATTACAGCATTTTAAATTTTTATATAATCTTGTAAATTATAATATTTATTTTATAGTATCAAGGTTAGGAGAGAAGAGTCACATTTCCAAATTTACAAGAAACATTACAAAACTATTTGTTTGCCATTTAAATAACAGTTACAAAAGCTAATATTAGGGTCGACTATAATGTTGTCTGGGGTGATTTTGATGAAAATAATGTTGAATTTAAAATTGCGCAATTGCACATCAAGTTTTTGAAACTTTTGGGATATAATTGATATTAGGGTAAATAAAATATAATTTTACTCTAGGACTAATGTCCACTTAGGATATTAGCAGAGTTACATCAGTCTGGCATGTAGATATAATACAAATATATACCAAAAACACTAAAATAAATACAAATATATACAAAAGATATTCAGAGAAAAATAAAATGGTTCCTATCAATTAACTGTTCGTCAGCAACTGCAATTATATGATATAAAAATTCTTACAAGCTTGCGGAACTTTGAATGTTTAGCAGGTGGTGGAATAGAAATTGTTTGAAGGAATTTGTGGATGTGGTTTGAGGTATTGAGATAGATAGGGTTTCAAATTATTATGTTGTCGGGTGCACTTTTTCCAATTTAACGTTTTCATTAAAATAATTATATTATATATGATTCAATAACTGAAGTCTATGTTTTCAGATTCTGATAGATTACAAACTATTCCGAAGGGTATCTGAGAAAGTCAGAAACTAAATAAATGATGACAACCGATTACTGCACATTTCTGGTAACCAAATTTCATCATGAAATTGATCAAGATCATTTGTATTTTTTTGGAAATTAAAAAAAAAAATTACGAATAAAAAATTAGGCATAAATAAGCAATAAGCAATAGATTATTTCAGATTTTATACATCAATGAAGTCTGGAGCGAGAGCAGCATTAATGAGTGCACTGTTCAATGGTGGTTCGAAAAATTTGGGGAGGGAGACTTCAGCCTTGAAGACATAGAAGAACTTCCTCTCTCGATGACGATGTTCTGCAAGCTTTGGTGTAAGAAAACCCCAGAACAACTGTCTGATAACTTGCAGGGAAACTTAACCTTAGCAAATCCACCTCAAGGCGATTGGAAAGGTAAAATAGGTAGGTGAAAGTAAAAAGCTTGAAAGTTGAGTTCCAAACAAATTTAACAACCGCTAATAAAACCAGTGCTATGAAGTTTGTGCTACACTTCTTTGCCGAAATAAAAACGACCCTTTTCTGTTCAGAATTGTTACTTGTGATGAAAAATGCATCATTATCAGTATTTGCCCAAATTAGGGGAAGGAGGACTAGAAAAAAAAATTACATTACAATTTGCCAAACTCTACCAATCTCATTAAAATAAGTTCATACGGCTGTTATATTGGTTTATATATGATACACGATTTACTCATAGATATATGAGCAAAAAAGAAAAAAAAAAAGCTTATACAGATAAAAGGCCGATATTAATATCGGTATCGGTGGATCTCTACTATGGTGAAAGTCCAGTAACTCAATATGTGGTATTGTACAAACAAGTAATAACATAAAATAAAAAAATGAAAGCTACTAACTTTTTGGCTGGAGGGATTTTTGATGCCTTAAAGAGTGAACTTCAGCAGAAAAAATAGTTTCAGTAACTTCTCGACAGGGTACCTTCTTCTTACATTCTGAATTTCTGAAAAAATAAAATAAATGAAGAAGCCATCAGCTATAGAATTATTTTAAATATCTGCAATTAACTGTGGAGGAATAAAAAATAAAAACCAAGCAACTTATATTTAGCAGCTACAGTAGTACTTGTACTACTACCTGTTTGCTCAAATAAAATTTTGTCTACTTTACAATGTTGCACTTAGAATTTAATTATCTTGAGAAATTCCTTCTTATCTAACAAAAAACGTGACCACCTCAAGAAAAACATAAAATTGATCTCAACTCCTTTTCCTTTCCTTTCGGCATTGGCCCATGCATCAAACGAACTTTTTTATTGAAAACTTTGTCAAGATTCACCTCCCAGAATTTGGCCATTAAGAACTGAGACACCCTGTATAATAATATAAAGGTGATAGACAAATGACTGTGTGAGGTATATTATGGATAATAAAAAATTAAAGACTCATAATAATATTTTCAAGCTATCACCACAAGCTGACCCTTCCTGCACTATTTTCATATAGTTTAATAATTGATCACTAATCACTTTAAAATTAAATTTATTTATCATACATATTTTTTAAAAGTTGTTTATAATACACGCATGTAATATTAATAATTACACACACTATATATATATATATATATATATATATATATATTTTTTTTTTTTTATAACTTTGGTATAAAGCACTATGACCCTTGAGGATCTATTGTGCACCATGTATAACACTCGTTTTATTCCTAAAACGTTAGTTTAGTCGCTTCTGCGTATCTTAATAGGTTTATTGGATTAATATACTCATAGCTGTTGGGGTAATCCACTCAATCCTCACCAAATAGCTCTATAGCTTAGACTGGTATAAGCCTTGCAAACCAATCACATCAAGAAACTATGTGAAAGGCTGTTTCATTCTCCTCCTGACAGAAACTGCAAAGCGGGTTCAAGGTCACTCAATGGTGCCATGTCCAACATTATCTCCATAGCAGCAGTTGGGGTGGAGCTCATTGCTCCCATAAACATTAGACAGGTTAATCTTTGAATTTTTCCTAATAAGGATGTATTTACTACAGTCTTTGCTTTATGCAACCGTAGCAAAGCTGAGAATAATATAATTATTCATTATATACAGCCAGAATACCATTTTAGGTTTGAGCATCCAATTCTTTCCTATCGCTCTTTTGCAGGCCCATAGGCATTTGAGGACTTTGCTTGTTAGCAGATAAATAGTCCATGACAATTTATGGTCCAGTATGACTCCAAGGTATTTTACTTCCTTGCTTTGTGTCAATTGGATACCATGACTCTCTGGCATTTTAATAAACACCATTTTTTTCTTAGTGAAGATGCTGACTTTCTGTTTATTGATTTGCCCATTAGTGCTGCACCAATACCTTAGAATGTCTGTTACTGTTTTGAGGAGATAAGAGAGAACTCTGATACTTTCCTCCAATTAGGATAGCAATGTCATCTACATTGCTGTATACATGCCTGCAGTTTTAAGGGCTTCCAACAAAGAGTCAGCCACTAAACAGCATAAATATTTACACCTGAATATTAACCTGCACCCTAGATAGAAAGAAGTATCGAAAGATTTTAAAGAAAAATTCTCCACATGACTGGAGTGATCTGGGATGGATGAACAGAGTACTAATGCATGGAAGAGAAAGACTAATAAAAAACTAGAAAGAATTAAAGAAACCTGCCAATCAATATCTGAAGATATGAAGGCAAGGAAGTTAAGATGAGCAAGGCATGAGGATGAATGCTTCAGTAGTAAGCAAGAGACCATGTGGAAGGACAAAAACGAGATGGATAGATCAAATCAATAAAGATGCATTAGAACTGGAAAGAAATAGCTTAAGATAGGCAGAGATGAAGAAGACTGGATAAGATGGCAAAAGATCTACAAGGTCTTCAATGCCAACAGAAAAAACAAAAAAAAAACAACATTAATATTTACCTATAATAGTTTATTAAATATGTATATGAATTATCATAAATGTAACAAATACATTTTACAACACATTAACAATTAAAGATGCTGTTCATATTTTAATTAAAAAAATAGCAAACAAATTTAAATTTAATTTTAACAATTAAAGTTTATATTAAATATAAAAAGTAACTGTTATACTTTGATTTAGCCAAGAGTTTGATGGGACTCATGGACGACAGAGGCAGGGCACATCCCTTCTACTCATGTGATAGTTTTGAAAGTCTTATTAAACACCCAAGCTAAGTGAAGGGCAGAGTGGCTGAGCGGGCTGACTTGCTGTGGGTCACTCCAGACCCGTCCCAAGTGATGGCTTCCAAGCTTGGGAAGCTTGATACTACAACGGAGCTTTGCCAAGGGTCCAAGGATCTAACCAGAGCCATTACTCAAAAGCTGATCTGCCCAAAGGAAAATCTATGACTTGGAATATTGCTGCAAAGGTGCTACCCTCTAGGCAACCAGCTAAAGCTGTAGGGGTCTCTCGAGACTCATCAGTCAAGGCTGTGGAGGCCCAAGTGCAGGTACCCAAGCAGAGAAAAAGATCTAGAGTTTCAACTAGCACTTCAGCACAGAGTGCCAAGAAACCAGGGAGGCTGAAGGCAGGAGTTATGCCACAGTTCTGAGAGGTTAGCTAGTAATGAAATGAAAATATATTTTATTATTCTGGGACTGTTGTCCCTTTAGAACAAATTATAAGTACAGATTGCATGTCTGTGTTGTCATAAATAAATTATATTTATATATTTACAATAAGAGTTAATTAAAAATAAAAATATAGAAGAAGAGAGAGAAGAAGACAAGAAAATCGTTATATATATAAGACAGACATAGGAAACTAAAATAACCTAAATAAATTGAAGTAGTCTCTGGGGGTACCTAGATAATTCTCTTAGGTATATTTTGTAATCAGTCGGATTGAGTAAGAATTAGGAGTTTAAATAGGAGAGGTTTGAAAGAAGAAACTGATTGTGCGCGTCGAATATCAGCAGGGATAGAATTCCAGAGGGAGGCGGCTTAAATTGCAAAGGATTTGTCAAACGCAGCAGTTCAATGAGTAGGATAGAGATCGGAAGTACGAGATCTAGTGGGACGGGATTGGATGGAGTATTTAAATTGTAAGCTGTGAAAAATATAGGAGGGTCGATGAGTTTTAATGATCTCGTGGGTCAAGGATTTGTCTTATGAAAATAGTCCTGAGCATCAACCTAGAGGAGGATATCGCCCTATATAATGGAGATGCTCAGGAACTAACAGGAGTTCCAAAATAGGTGCCTTCTTTCTGGGAGGGTGCTTACAGAGGAAGTCCTGATGACAAGATTGAGGTTGTAGAACACCACAATTGGTGGTGTCTGCAACCGTTCTTTACATTAAGGAGATGATTCAGGGATTCTTTGCTATTTTTAGAATTCCTGAAACCAGCCTTCATAGCCTTAAAGAACATGGCATGAAAGCAGGCTGTAGTAGGAGGTACTATATCACCTTCAGAGTTTGCATCAAAGACGAGGTTGTATCTGAATAGTAAGAATCGGTCTTGGAAAAGACATAGAAGAAAGCTCCAAACTATGAAAGATCTAAGGATCTAACAGGCCTGTGCTGCGTTGATGGGAGGCAGGTTCAAGCCAAAAGCTTTACCTGCTGGTCGATCACAGCCACGATTACTATCTGAAGCTCTAGTTCCTGGTAAAAAGGATTCTTTGAAGGAAGAGAAGCCAGTGGGTGAGTAAGGAGGAGAGGTGAATGAAAGAAGACTGTGAAAACTGTCTTTCGGTGAAATCCTGCCACGGACATCTGAAGGGCGACTTCCACTTGATCCCTTTAGCATTCGCAGTATTGGGCAATAGGCACTGGAGGTGGAGAGGATCCCAAAGATTCAGTGAGAGCTGGGTGTGAGAGTGAAACTCTGCCAGATTCTGCATCCATGGATCCACCCCACCTGAAAGAATAATGTCTTAACTTGAAGCTTCTGCAGATTAATTTCTATAACTGCATTGCAGAGTGTGGAGTTCTCCATCAGTATATTAAAGGAGAGGAAATTGACTTAATTTCAATACAAGAACCTTATTTACTTAATAGCAGGATCATGGGTTTGGAAATTCCAGGTAACGGAATTATTTCCGTTGCTACCACCTTCAGGGTCTGTATACTAAAACATTAAAATTATCGCCTCTTTGGCAACACTGTTCCAGAGATAGGACACTTTGCTCCTTAAATAAAATTAATCAGCTAGCTATACTCCACCAAAAGGTATAACTAGTTCGACATTAATCACAGTGGTGGTTTGCCTGCACTATGAGCATAATGATCTTACTAACGAGCTTGATTCCATCACCAAGGCCACAAAGGAATCATCATCCTAATTGGACTGGACACCACACAGTGGTCAAAACTTAATCAAGTCGGCATTTTGTTCTTCCAGGCAAATTGTTTATATTTCCTTCATATGAACTTTAACATTAGAGTTTGTAAAGAGGATTTAAGTACCTAATGGGGCAAAAAAAGGAAAAAAATTTTTTTAGGTATTTTTCAAACTAACAAAAATTTTATGCAATCTCATATAAAATTTAATTCTGAGAAGAACCCCTTCTGAAGAGAGCTATGATGGAAAATGACTAAAAAACTTACAAATTTATGATTTTAAAATCACAATATCTTTTAAAGGTTATAGAATGTGACTTATGTTATTTAGTTCCAAATGAAACAATAACAAAACCCATCTAATTTGGATAGATTCTAATAGCATCTGGCTGAGTTATTGACATTCAAAGTTTTGCATTTATTACTCAAGATAACTTTTAAATCTTCCACCTAAAAGCGCCAATAAAATTACTATGAAGTAATTGTTTGTAACCTAAATTAAACATTTTTTTTTAGTTATTGCTTTTTATTTAACATAAAACATGGTTGACTTAAAAATTACAAAATTTAAGTTTCCTGGTTCTCTGTATGTAATCAGACCATGGTTTATAATAACTTTTTATAGGTTTTAAGGTCTGCTATCACATATTATCAATTATATGAAATTAATGCCAATCTAAACTTCATATCAATATCACAAAATTCCTCATTGATTGAGATAGAATATAATTCTGTTGTCACTGACTTTTTAAAACATGAAAACAAAGAAATTTGAATAATAAAAGATCGAAAATGTTAAAAAACTGAATTGAACTTCAAAATGGTATCATCTACTATGAACAACATCGTTTTCGCGATTTGGAGCCATTTTTGCTTAAAGTGTAAATACTAATATATAATCTCATATTTTATATAATATATAATATTATAAACATCTCCATAACCATTAATTTTATCAAAAAAATGTATAGGGTCATTTTATAGATATTTTAAAGTACTTTAATATTATATTGAACTGTCTTGGCGAAAAAAACTCATAGTTTTTGAGATAATCTCAAAAAAATAAAACAAAAATATATTAGTTTTCTGTACTTCTTCCTCTCCTCATCAAAAGCTGACACAGGATTCTTTGGGACTTTTAACCACGGGAGGGTAATAAACAATTTCTGAAAAAAAACAAACCAGAGATTGGCGATTACCAGGCAAGGCACAAACAAGAGGAAAATTGCTTGGTTCACAATAAAGAGACTGAAAAGGTGATTAGTTGCATGGTTGATGCATTCTGGCCGACAATACAAAGAGGCAGGCAAACATTATTCAAGCTCGGAAATTCTTCAAGGAAAACCTTCCACAATGAAGACACACTAGAAGCATCATAGAGACACACTAACTCATCATCCCAATCAACTTTAAGCAGCCACAAACGTTGTAATAGGCATTTAATGCAAAAAATTACCGGACTGATATATCCATTTATATCGAAAATCTTGGCAATGAGGGATAGAATACCTCGCTTTGTAAAAATATTCTCCCATTCCTGTATTGAATACATAAAATGATTGAGTTTAGAATCCCAAAACCTTGACTACCCTCAGGTATAACAGAAAGTACTTTTTCGGAATTGCTGGAGAACTTTCTGAGTTCAAACCCACCTGCTCCAAATAAGACCATCAACTCATTATACCAATCCAGAGCCTCATCACTATTACGAGCACCAGTGATTACGTTGTCTACATAAATCTGGTCATGACACTGGGCAGCTTTAGGAAATTTATGGCCTTCTTTCCGAAATAACTGTAGAATGACTCTCTGAGCAATGAAGGGAGAACATTTCAACCGAAATGGCAACGTAACCAACTCGTACTTCTGGATCGGCTGTAATATGTTTTAATTAGTTTCGGTAATGCGGATACACCTAAACATCAATTTTATATCGCATGTTAAGGCCACAAGAAAGTATCTAAAATGGTCTATAAGTTCCGCAATATAAGTCTGGAGCTGCGAACCGGTCAAAAGCAAATCATTGAGTGAATCCCTCCTACCATCTTCTCCAAACCGTTAAATACAACTCTAAGCTTTGTCGTGGAAGAATCTTTAATGACTCCATGATGGATCATGACGTATGGAGGATTCTTGGCGAGGCGGACATGATAAAGTCTTACATATTCGTCCATCTGAGTAGAATAGGCAGACTTATACTCCATATCCCTCATAAATCTATTTTCCAGATTTCTAAATCTGCGTAGAGCTATGTCTCTAGTGGAATCAAGGCTAATCGGCTAGTCAGAACGGAACAGAAGCGAAACAACGAATCTACCCTGGAGATCACGAGTGTATGTATTTATAAAATGATCTTCGAAAAATGCATCTTAAGGATTCAGCAGAATTAAGACCGTGACTTCCTCAGTCTCCCCAAATCGCTTAAATTCCTCCTGTACTGTAAGAAAGGGTTGGTCTGCATGAAAAGAGTATGTACTGAAGATATAGGGCTTTAGCTCTGCAAGAGGGTGTCCCCAAATAATACCCATCCTAATGAGGTATGAATAGCTTTCGCTTGACCTTTCAGAAATAAAACAGGTTCACTTAAAACCTCCCGTACATTTCAGCACCCAGAAGCAGATCTACTTTTCCTGGCATATGAAATTGAGAGTCCGCAAGTTCAATTGAAGCAAATCTAATCTGTACTTGTTGGGATTCAGTAAACGAAGGCAAACTTCCACTGATGCAGAGCAATACTCTGGCTGAAAACCCATAAATATTTCTATTTATCATCAAACCCAACTTCACTTAAACCTCTGCTGACGAAGATATGGAGGTATTACCTACTCCAGACCCCACTAGATGACTAACCCCAGAACGAAGGCGCAATTTTTTTATCAGATCAGTGGTAATTAAATTAATTTGGGAACCTGGATCTATCACCATTCTGCATGAATACCATTGACCTGAACTTGAACAAATTCTACCTAAAGCAGTACCCAGAAGTACCTGTGAGTTGGTGGTAGCATGGCATGAAACTGAACGAGAATTGTTTGTTACTTAAAACTAGAGGGCTCAGTGTTTGCAGCCTAATGTAACACTGTATGGTGGCTCTTTTTGCCACAAACTTTGCAACAGCCTTTACTATGGCAATTGATGAGGTTCCATACAAGAAAAGCAAAAATCAGACTTCTTTAGCAGGTCATAACCATCATTAACATCGGCATCTAGAAACTGATGGCAATTTATAATTTTATGGCTCAATTTACAGACTGGGCATTCTAACTTAAATTTCTGCTTATCCAGTCTATTGTGATTGCTGGTTAAAAATGTTTTTCGCTGAACTTTATCCTACTATACTACTATACTATAATATTAGCATGGTGGTTTAAGATGTAGAAGGCTCGGAACACATTTCTGAGACTCAAAGTTATGACTTGAGAAATTTGCAAAATTCTTCAAAGTTATGTTAAGCAAACTATCTGTTCGCTGATAAACAATTCTCAAACATTCTTCTTGTATTAGGGTCTACAATGTTCAATCTGAGATGCAGCAAAGCAAATTCAATTGTAAAAAAACAGCTTACTATTTTTATGCTGATCTCTTTTACCTGAGGGCCCTCATGTCTGGTAGTCTTGCCTTTGTGGCTATCTGGGCTGGAATAAGGCAGTCATACCGGGAGCTGGTACAGATTGAATTTTATCTTTTAGATTTTCTGATCTGCCCCCACCACTAGCCGCAACGAGAGAATTGGGAACTATCTTTGCACAAACACCCTATGCCGTTGTCAACAAACACTTACAGCACGTTGTCAAGCCGTAGGTCGCAAAAACATGGATAACAGGCTGCAACCTATCTCAGAATTTTGAGATCATTCCACTGCTGCCTGAGACACAGTAGAAGAAACATCATAGTGAAGGGGCCCCTGTCATGGAATGTAAGAAATTGTCTTAAGCCAGCAGAAGGGATGAGTATCTTCGTTTTTCACAACATATGCCTCACTCATGCCTTTATACAGTCCACTGAAAGATTATTTTGTACCTTGCCTCATGTTTAACTTTATTTTAAATGTAACTCATAGTACTAGAATTTATTTCATTACTTATAAATGAGGATCAATTCCTATAATAGAGATCTTATTAAAAAAAAAAGTTTCATTATCACTTTAAATGATAAGCGAAAAATCATTATTTTTTAAAAATCAATAATACATCTGGGAAATTATGTTCATTATATATTATATTACTTATAATTATATATTATAATATATAATAACACATCTCAGGTCATAGAAAAACAAGAAATAAAAGCTTTGCAATAAATTATTATAGTCATTTTTGGTGAAAACACAAGTATTTTTAGGTGACAGGACATAAAATCACATCATTTTTTTACACAACTAGAGGTGTATCTCAACTTTTTCCCTAATAAACCTCAACTTAACTAATATGGCCTTAAAGCTTATTAAATGTGAAAGTTTTTCTATAAGTGAGGTATTTGTAGTATAGTAGGATGATAAAAAAAAAAAAAAAAAATCGCAAATAATTTATGTTTTTTTTTTAAAACAGAACTTTGCTTAATTTAGCAGCTCAAATGTTCTCATTAAACAGTTTTAGCAATGAAAAACACTACTGTCATTTGAAGAAAATTTTGTCTAGTTTATTTACTGAGGAGCAATTGTTAATTACTTAAATTAAATATTTTTCTTTTAGTTATCACTACTCATTCAACAAAAAACGTACGTGACTTACTTAAAAGAACACAAAATTTAAATTTCCAACTTACCTGCCGAAAATTGTTTGTTGTTGACTAATGTTTATATATAATTTTTTTGTAGCTCTATAGGTTTGCTATCACTCCTATAAACATTTCCTTCTACTTACGGGACACCCAGTATAATTTCTAACTTAATATTGAAGTTCTACTTATACATATATTCAGAGATGAGCAAATGCTATTTAATTCCAAGTATTTTACTCAAATAGAATCACTATTGGGAATTCAATCACTACTTCAGTTAATTGTTTGACATCAACTGAAGTAGTAACTAAATTCTTTGGCACTCAAAAAAGGTAAGTATTTGAGTGAAATACTTGGTACTCGGTACTCAGGATAGCATTTGCCCATCTCTGTATATATTACATACTATTTATCTATAAAAATGGAAATAAAGTTTATCTGCAAAATCTCATAATTTACACATTCAAACATAATTGGTCTAACTTTAGAAAGGAAGAAGATAAGATAACGATACAATATGATTTTTAAATAAAAATGATGCTCAATAACTTTCTTCCCAATTATTTTGTTGTAGAATCAACAGATAATGAGTTGGCTGGTTAAACAAAGATAAAAACATGAGATGAACATTTTTTTCTCTCTAAATTAATCAATATTTATTAAAAACTCACTTTGTCTCCTCCCCCTCCCATTCCTCTTTCACCTCTGACTCCCATTCTTTCCGCCTTTATTCCTAATCATTTCTTCTTTTCTCATATTACTCCCAATGACCTCCTTAATTTCATCCTCCTTAATCCCAAACCAATGATTTTGGACCAGACAACATTCCGGTTAAATTGATCAAATCCTCACTTCCCTCCATTCTTCCTATCCTTTATTATATTTATAACTTCTTGTTTGCTAAGTTCAACTTTTCCGAACATCTGGAAAAATGACCTACAAACCCTAATGATTAGTTCAATCCCAATTATCCCACTATCTTGAGCAAAATAACCTTCTGAACTACCACCGATCCGGTTTTAGACCTGACTACTCCACCCATTTCGTACTCATTAAAATCTTCCAAGATCACCATACAGCTATAGACCAACAGAAACTCACCATCCTTATTCTTCTTGATTTTTCCAAAGCCTTTGACCCAGTAGATCACAATAAACTTTTTTTTTTTTTTGTCCTCCCCTACCTTGCCGTTAAGGCTACACGGGGTTTTCCCGGGCGAGGGAGTGTGGGCGGGGATTTAAAAGACTCCCTCGGCACCGGGACGCGAACTCGTGGCTATTTTTATATCATTTGTCCAGATATCAGGTTGCAACGGCGGTGCAGTGCACACGATCACAATAAACTTAAAAATATCTCCTTATCGTCTAATGTCCGTAAATGGTTCCAATCCTTATGTCCCTCCCAGTATGATGTAGTCCATAATAATCTCCCATCAGAGTTTCTATCCTTGTCCAGAGGCATTCCCCAGGGGTCCTCCTTATCTTCGACCCTTTTTTCCATCTATATCAATGACCTTCTGTCCTCCATCTGGCACTGCCAATAACACCTGTATGCCGATGACGTAAAAATTTACCTTTCCTTCGATCTGGCTGATTCCACTGCAGCAATCCCACAACTTCAAGAAGATGTAGACAGAATCTGTGCTTGGGCAAACCGCAATACACTCACCCTAAACGCCGAGAAGATGAAAGCTATCCATATTGGATCCTCTGCACTCATAAAATCCAATCTTGTACCTCCCAATCTTCTCCTAAACAACTCACCTATTTCGTTCCAAACTTCTATAAAAACCTTGGTGTTATTTTTGAAAAAACCCTCTCCTGCAAACCACACATCTCCCAAATTTCCCATTGTACTATTTCTACCCCAAAACAGTTCAACTACCAACAGTATCTCCTTCCATACAAAAACAAACTCCTGGTTTCCTCTCTTATTTTCCCCCACTTCGACTATAGTTGTATGGTGTGCGGTGGACTCTCAGGAGAACTCGAAGTCAAACTTAAACTCCTAATTAATTGCTCGATACGTTTTGTCTTCGGGATTTCAAGAGATACGCATATTACCGAGTATTACACTGAGCTGAAGTGGCTCTTTCCATCCTACCGCCGTCAGTAATTCCTTGCTACCTTTCTATACCAAGCCATTAGAAGTCAGCCCCTCTATACCCCCTTTTTAAGCAGTCATTGACTGGACTATTTCCTTGTTCAGGGTCAGTAGATCACCATAACTATCTTGCACACTTCTAACTTGTTTTTTTTTTCTTTCCTCTAAATCCCTTAATCCACCCAAAATACTCAAAGAATTTCCTCTGATTTTCTTCCAAATTACATTGGATCTCTTTTCCGAATTTCTCTCAAGATCTCACTTTAGCTTCTTTGACTACTTGCATGGCACTGTTTATCTTTCTAAAATATTCATCCAAATATGTCTGGGATTTATTCTGTTTCTAATATCGCCATTCTTCTTTCTTTTGTGTAACAGCTTTTTGTACTTCCACACCTTACACCATTCCACTATTTAGCACTTAGTTTGGGGTCTAATTTTGTTCATACCTTATGTGTCTTTGACACTGGAAAGAATAATGGTTTTCTAGAGGTCATTTAGATCGATGTCAAAATTAAGTTCTTGTAGTTCTCTGTTAAAGAAATAGAACATGCGGATGAAATCAAATAGTAGAAAGTAGAAATTATTGGCCTAAACAAACATTAGAAGAAAGGAAATGGTTCAACACTTTTACCCAATGGATTCTTGATAATATATTCTGGAGTAAATGGAAGAGAAAGAGCCAAAGGGAGAGTAACGATTGCTATGAAAGATGAACTGTTTGATGGAATATAAATCTAGGAAGAAGTATCAATCCACATCACACTAGCTAAAGTCCAATTCACAATTCGAAAATCATTCAGATCTAAGCCCCCACACCTGCCACTGACAAGGAGCAGTTCTATTAAGATTTGCAGAAATCTGTTGAAAAGAGTAAATTAAGAATAGAATGATAATTATCTGTAGATATCTTAATGCCAAGACAGATCAGAGTCATGCTAACTACCTGGCACAATTCTTAATTTGCTCTTTTCAACAGATTTCTGAAAAAGAAAAAAAAGAAAAAGAAAAAAGTTAAATGATAAATGATATTTGGAGAGAAGAGAGATTAACACCTGATTGCAGGAATACAGTGATTATTTGTCCTATTCATAAGAAAGGAGATGTACAAACAATTATAGAGGGATCTCACTTCTCGCAAGCGCATACAATATCTTTTCCATTATTTTATTTTACAGGCTCATTCCACATCACATACTGAACCCAAACTGGGAAAATATCAATTTGGGTTTTGAAAAGGCAAGTCCACGTCCGATCCAATTTTCATTCTACGCACCCTATTAGAGAAAACAAAGGAATATCAGATTACAACACATCAACTTTTTATAGATTTTCAACAGGCATATGACTCTGTCAACAGAGATGAGGCTTACAAAGTGATGATGGACATGTATATTTCCTTAAAACAGGTTATTTTGTAGGATGACAATGGAGGGCAATATATACTTTGTAAAGATGAATGGGAAACTCTCGAGAGGATTTTTCACTGAGACAGGAGACAGATAACCTTGCATGCCTATTATTTAACCTCTCTCAGGAGAAAGCAATTAGAGACTCAGGTATCCTAACAACTAGGACCTTAATAAACAAGACAAGATAGATTCTTGGATACGCAGATGACTTAGACCTAACTGAAAGATCTATCGACGCAGTGAGAATAGCTTCTGAGGACCTGGAGCATGCAGCAGCACAATTAGTGCTCATCATAAATGGAGAAAAGATGAATATATGTGCACTCTACCCAATAGTAAAAATGATAAGAGATACATCTTGTTGGGAAATTATAGATACGAAAGAGTTCAATCATTCATCTATTTAAGAACCCAAGTAAACTGTCAAAATAATATAGAAGAAGAGATACTAAGGCGAATACTTCTAGCAAATTGCACATATGTCATCTTCCAGAAGCTGTTAAAAAATAATGAATTATGAAGGGATGCAAAAACAAGAATTGATAAGACACTTATCCGACTGGTCCTTAAATATGGCTCAGAGTGTTGGACAGTGCCTAATGATTTGAGAGGAAGGCGCTAAGAAGAATATACGGTGGAATATTTATTAACAAGGCACATGGAGAAGCAGGAATAATGCCGAAGTAAGAGTCGTACATGGAAATCTTGATGTATGCACCTTAAGTTATCAAGGCTTTGTTGGGCAGGCCATGTAGCAAGGATATAACCAAATGAAATTCCACATAAAAATTGTTTGGAGCGTGTATATAGTAAAAGAAGAGCTGGACATCCTAAGCTTTGCTGGGAGGATGGGGTGACAACTGATGCAAGATCTCTGCTTGGTGTCTGCAACTGGAAGGTAGCAGCAGGAAACCGAGAGGAATGGCGATCTATGAGAGAGCAGGCTTTGATTCAACAAATAGGTTATAATGCAATGTAATATAATATAATCAATTAATGCCAGCAATATCATTCCTAGAATTTGACATATAAAAAAGATTATAAAGTAAGCAATCAAATAGAAAAATAATTCTAATTTATGGTGTAAGTATTAATTTATTACTTAAATTTTGTAACTCCATAGTGAAAAATAGCAGTGGTGTGTTGAATAAGAAATATATGATAAATCAGATAGATGACATTTAGTTGCTTTCAATTAAAAATTATAATTAGAAAACTGAAAGCTTGAAAAGTGACAAATTTAAAATAAGTAAAGTAATTGTAATTTTGTTCTCTATAAATCATGCCTCAGAGGGCAAAACTAGTTCAAGAAAAAAACATTTAACATCACATTTTAGATCTCACACTAAGTCAAATATTTGCAAATAAATTACAAAATGCAACGACGTTTCTTAACCAACGTGTTCTCAAACCTTCCAGGAATAAATAATCGAAACAAGTACTTACTTATTTCTTAGTTCCCAAATAGCTCCAGATTCATAGGAAGACTTTTGTTTACGAGTTATCATTTTGTCATCAGAACGTGATTTTCGAATAGCCTTACATCGACTTTGACTAAAAACTTCACGGCCACCAGCGATTTCAATTTTCCTAATATTAAAGGTTTTATTAGAATTGTAAAAAAAAAAAAAGAAAAAATCCTACTAGAAATCTATACTAGTTAAATTATTAAAACAATTTGACTTTCATTAAAATTTTAAATGATTTTATTTTATTATTATTTTTATTTTTCTCTTCCATAGTCTCTATGGAAGAGTTGTTTATTTAATACACATTTAGCATCATGCAAACCATATTATGTGATTTGACTAATTGTAATGATTTAAAAAATTAAATTAAATAGATCACTGAAATGAAAACAAAATATAAACAAAATCATAGAAGGATAAAAAAGTTTATTTTTTTAGTTATAAACTTTTTACAGAAGCATGATGTATTAGAATAGGAATGAGCAACCCGCGGCCCACCAGATTTTACTTACAGCCTTTCAAAGATTTCACTATCTGAGTTTTAAAAAATATACCTAAAACTATTTCCAGCATTTACAGAATTTTCATCATAATTTAAAATACTTAGAGCAGAAAAAAGTACTGAGTTTCAATACTTTTTCTTTACCATTTAATATAGACCTAGAAACAGTTCTGAACAAGTTACAAATGAAATTAATAGATTAATAAAACAACACAGATTTAAGAAATAAACTTCAAAAACTTTATATACATAATTTTTATCGAAATTACATAAATTCAGGTACACATACAAACTAAATAATGGCACTTATTGGCAGCACTAATGTTTGTAAACAACTATTTTCCTAAATGAATTTAATTAAAATTCATCACTGATCGAGTCTGAGCTCTGCCGTCAATCAGTGAGCATTTCTCTGTGCCTGTTTGATATTTTAATCTATAGTGTACTCAGGAATTACATTTTGTGAGTAATATATTTATCACATTATTAAAAATACTCAGTGGGATGTTTACAGATTTTGTGGATAACACTACATCAGATTGTCTACTGTTGTAGCTAATCAAGAGACTAGACTAGGCATTATACTGAACACTGATAAGGGACTAACTCTCTGCATTCCCCCACCGCTCACCTCTCTACCGCTCCATAGCCTTTAGTTCTATCCCACATCTATGGCACTGTGTCCAACATATAAATTAGCAATAACTAGGGAAGAGAAAACTGCCTTAGCATGCTTTAACTGAAAAAATATATTTCATAGTAAATGTGCTAATATTTCTGAAGTTGAGAAGTAAAAAAAAAAACAATGGTGCTGTCGCACTTGCAAGCCACAAGTGAAAACAACAAAGCAGTATATAGTTAATCCAAGTGGCAGCATAGAAGAGAACTTTGCATTAGTTCTTACAGAGCTAGGAAAAATTACAGAAGACATGAAAGATCTCAAGAGCACCGTTGACAGACAAACACGTTTGTCTTTCGAAAACTCAGAGACTCAAATCAATGGAAGAATGTTCCAAAAGGCAGAAAGAGTTAATCGAAAAATTATTACCGGAAAATAATAGCCACAAATCAGAAATAAAAAATATGGAGATTAGGCTAAACTATGCAGAACAAGCATTGGATTAAGCTAAGAGGGATTCCCACAGAGACCAGGGAAATGCCTGAGGGGATAGTTTTGTCCGTTGGGGCAGCCCTGGGTATCAAGACTAATTCTGAGGACCTGGACTTGGTAGAGAGAAAGCCTCCTAGCGGAGAGGACACACGGCCAACGTCAGTCTTCGTGCGTTTTGTCCACCAGACGATCAGGGATGCGGTTTTATGACTTTGAAGGATAAAAATGGACATTACCACCAGGCACCTCAGCTGGGAGAGCGATCTACATTGGGGAAGAAATGAACACAAGCAACCGCCATCTTTACTCGCTGGCTAGACAGAAAAGGGCGCTGGAAAAATCAAATTTGGTTTTCTAGATGGCCAAAAGACGACGGATTGCAGGTAGTCACCAGAATTTTTTTGTCTTTATTTTTCATATCTTTCTCAATATCTTGTTTTCCCTATAAGGAATATTATTTTATGTTCTTTTTAATATTTTAATAATAATAGTAATATTTATATACATTATTTTTTTATATATCCGCACATAGTCTTTATGTTTCTCTTTATTTTAATTTTATTATTTCCTTTTTTTTTTTCTAGAGTTAACAGTCTTTCATTTTTATCAGTTGTAAATACTTTTTATTTTGTCAAATCTCACTATCAATTGTCTTGTTTTACTGTATTTTCTTGGTATTAGGAAACTCAAGTTCACTAATTTATGATTGTCCTTTTCCTTTCCAGATTTTCAATGATGCATATCTTTCTTTATCCTAAATGACTAATATCCTATTAACGTGTGCCATGTTAGCTCTCAATCGCTTCCGGCCCACTTTGATGAATTCCAAGATTATTTTCTCTACAATTTTTACTATATTATTGCTGTTACGGAAACCTGACTCAAACTTAATATGTCCTTCTCCTCTGTATCTATCCCTAACTACACCGCTTGACTGGATAGACTGAACAGGTGTTGGCTATTGGTCTTTATGTTCATAAAAATCTGAGGGCAAAAATCCTCCACAAGTCTCCCTCCCTCTCCCGACATTCTGTCCATTCTCTTGACCTATTTATCGTTCCTTCTCAAATTACTCACCACACCCAGTTCTCAAGTACAAGGCCCGATCTTTTTTTAATTGATTCCTCTCAAAACTTACTCCTCCCAGAATCCGGTCTCTTTCCTTTCATATCATGACCTCATCAAGATTTCCTATAACTTCCCGACTCCTAAGTCCATGCCCAGGCAAATCACATGGCGGGATCTTGGCTCCTTCATCTCTGAAAAACTAAATCCTATCCTCGATACACCAGCCCATTCTTTAGATCCCATCTATTCCTATTCCTCCATTGATGAAATGCTGGAGTGTCTTTCCTCTAATCTTCTTATATTCCTTAATCAACACCCACCCTTAAAGACCTCAACCTTCAATCGCCCTCCTGCTCCCTGGATTAAACCAGAAATTAGAGAATTAATGAGGAGAAGAGAAGCTGCAAGGAGGCATTTTAGACCCACACGGGATCCGGATGACTACTTCTTTTTCAAGACTCTTTGAAATCTTACCCAATTTTCCTTGTGACGTGCTAAGGCACAATTCTTTCACACTTCCTTATCACAAGCTTCAGATCTTAAGTCCAAATGGAAAATCCGTAAAAATCTCTCTGTAGTAAAGTCAAAAACCTGTACATTCTATCCTATTTCATCTGATCAACTGAATTCCCACTTTACCGACACTGACTCATTACCACTTTTCTCCTCATACTGCATTAAAAAAACTTCCTTTGACCCTGAAAATTTCTATTTTGTAACTGCTTCAACAGAAGACCTACTTTCCTCTGTCCTAAAATCCAGAACAAATGACTATGGCCAGGATCTAATTCCTGAAAAGTTAATCAAACTATGTCTCCCTGTCATCTTTCCTATCCTACTGCATATCTCCAATTTTTCCTTACAAAATTCAAGTTTGGAAAAAAATTATTGTCCACCTGTTGAACAAAGTTCCACTTCCCTCCAAAGTTTCCGATTACAGACCCATCTCCATTCTCTCCAATCTTTCAAAACCTCTTGAAAGAATTTTCCATACACAGCTTAACACCTTTCTAGAACAAAAAGCTCTCCAGTCTGGTTTCCGATCCACCCAGTCTGCTCTGTTGAAAATTACCCAAGGCCTTCATTTCTCCACAGACAAACAGAAAATCTCTATCCTGGTTCTCTTTGATTTTTCAAAAGCATTTGATTCAGTCAATCACGAAATCATCCTTTCCATATCAAATAGTTCTCTAAAGTGGTTCCATTCCTTCTTGTATCAAACAGTTCAAACAATCATCATACCTAATAAAACTCCTTCCTGCCCCCTCTTATTAACTCGCGGTGTTTCTCAGGAATATTCGCTCTCTCCAACTCTTTTCTCAACCTACATCAGCGATTCCGTCCATTATTCACTATATCACTTATTGCTGATGATCTCCTTATCTACCTTTGCTTTCTTTCTACCAAGATGCTTGAGATAATCCGCAGGCTTCAAGAAGACATTGATAGTATCAATACTTGGGCAACCATTTAAAGTTGAATGTTGAGAAGACCAAAGCCATTCTCATTGGTTCCAAGCATCTGATTAATTCCATTCCTTATTATCCCCTACTTTACCTCAATCGGCTACCAATCAATTTTCACACTTCCGTTAGATATCTTAGGGTAGTGTTTGATCAACATCAGTCCTGAAATAATCATATTTCCTAAATAATCCGAAAATCCATTGCTACACACAAGCAGTTCCTGAGATTCCATGCCCCTTAAAATCCGTTAGCTCCTAGTTTCCTCACTCATTTCTATTATAGCTGCCTTGTGTACAGTGGACTGTCTAGTGGGCTTGAGATCAGATTAAAAAGACTGATGAACTGTTCCATTAATTTATTTTTCGAGTCCCCAGGCGCTCCCAAGTCTCCAGTTGGTATGGTGAGTTGAAGTGGCTCTATCCAGTCTTCTGACGGCAATATTTCCTAGGTGTATTCCTTTTTCAAACAAAAATCCATCTTACCTTCTTGATTTGTTAACCTCTTGTTCCTCTTTCCATTTGTTCAACACGAGATCCCAGACCTCCAACCTGTTTAATCCTTCTCATAAAGCTGTTTTCTTAAAAAGTCCTTTGTCATACGTGCTATCTTGTTTTGGAATTCCCTACCAACCACCATACCCAAATCCTTATCCTTGACCTCAAATTTAAACATAATTTATTTATCTATCTCCTCAGCAATTAATCTTCCGAATATGTGTAAAGAAATGTTTACATTTTTCAGAGCTGTCAGATGCATTTAATGTTATCCTACATATAATTATATATCATTCACATTGTTTATGTGTACAAACATGTGAACTCGCACATCTGAATTTATCTATAATTTTATTAGTCTACTAGTGCCTTTTCTTTATTTTAATTTAAGATGTAGATAACTTTGTAATTTAATTTATTCCTAATTATTTCTAATGCCAGACAATTGTCATTATGTTGTATATTCTAAGGGAACTTACTATCACAGAATAAAATTTACTTTCTTCTTCTTCTTCTTCATCTAGATGAAATCACTATAGTGACTACCATTGATATCCATAATCAATTTATCCGCTGATAGGTATGCAAATTTCTTATTAAATAATCTTTTTCCATAAACCTTTCACCGTTTTTAAAAAATAATATTTTTATTAATGAATGTTCATTCTTGTAATTTTTATTGGTGTTTTATTGAATAAAGAAATAATTTGAATTTAGCCTAGAGTGGTTTTATTATCATAAGTTTCTTACATATGGCACAATATTTTTAAATTTGTAGCTGGCCCATAGTAAAGATAGGTTGCTCATTCCTGTATTTGATGTTTTAAAGATGGTGAAGTATTAATAACATAGTAATTACTGAGTCTAGCTTAACAAGCAGTCATCGTATTAGTTGAAAATGAATTTAGTGAAAACAGCTGTGATGAAATGAAGACAACTTAATGGAAATGAGGAAATATATAAAACTCAGGTATAGAAAATAGTTAGTTACCAGTATAATACCATTAGTTATCAGTTATTTATAAATAAATTAAAATGTCATTTATTACACTAATCCAAGTTTACTTAAGCACTCCAATCATATTTTGGAACTGAGTGATCCAAAGAGCTTGATAAATTATAACATATTTTCTAAAATGTAAATACTTGCTTTTAGATTGGTTTAGGTACAAAAAAACTAGATGAAAATGATTTGAATTGAATGGTTAAACTAAAAAAAAAAAATCTAAATCTTTTTAATGAATAGTAGTGTATGCTTAAACTAATAAAACATATTTTATTGAAAATATGTCTGAAAGTCAGTGGGCCAACTTTTTAGTTTGAAAAATGAAAGATTTTAAAACATGAAATAGGCAAGAAAATTGGTGGAATGAATTATCACGAAATCTCACTGCTTCTGTGTATGTATGAAATATATTCATATTACTTTTTGTAAACACAGAAACTGAAAAATGTCCCGAATGTGTCCAGAGGCAATCATTTATAAGCTTGTTTCTAATTTTTAGTTTGAATCATAGACATTTGATGCCTTGTATCATTCTAATCAATAAAAAGTAATTGGATAATATAACTATTAAGGCAGCCACTGACAATCTCTTTACCCCAATTTATTTTTTGGAGTGACACAGATCAATTAAAATTCCATTAGTCCTGAACTCTATCACAACTCAACAAAATCTGACCATTCTTAAGAGTGGTGAGCTAATTGAGAGGAACAAAAGACCTACAAAGTTTTTAGCATGTGATATAATAATTGTTGGTCATTAAATTCAGAATATGTTAAAATGTATGATACTGATTGTATAAAATATGGTTGTAAGAACTGCTTGGAATAATTTACAATTTTGTAGTATTAATTATGTTAAAAAATAAATTAAAAGAAAACCTTTTAAGATAATTGATAAATTATTCACTTAAAATTTCCACTTTTTTTAGTCAAAATTAAATTATTTAATATTGTTGCTATTAGAATTATAACAATAAATTAGCAAGAGGATTATAAAGTAAGAAAAAAATAATCAATTAGGTGTCAATAATAAGTAAAACTGAGTGCAAAGTTCCTAATTCCACACTATTGCCTGTTAATATAATTTCATAGTATTCAAAATAGTCCACAGGAGTGTTAAATCATTACCTGTTGGTCAGAAATAGAATAATAAATGGAGTGATTGTTAATGGGACCCTTGAAATTCCATTCATTCCAAGCACTCTAGTATCTCCATTTCATTATTACATTGTTCCAATTGGAGTGATCATGAATAGGTGCCTTTAGAGTGATAGCGATGATGACCAAATGGTAAAGTTATAATGGTTTGTTAGAAATAATGAGTTATTTACAAACCGCATTTTTTAGATAATTAGTATTCATTAGTTTAAATGTTCAATATTTAATTTAATTATCCTTCTCTTCTAATCTTTTCCATAGGTCACAAATAAAAAACACAATAATGTTCAAATTCTTTTTATTTGAACGTTTCAGAATTGATTTGTCCATTTTTCAGCATCTAAGATTTAAACATTAAAAAGTTTTCCCAATTGCTTACTTTGCATAATTATTTTAGTTTCTACATTTAAATAGTCACCTAAATTAAAAATAAAAATTTTACAAAGAATGTTTATTTTTTTAATATGCCCAGTATTTTTGGTGAAGACCAACTTATAATACTACTCTAACTAAATTTGGCCAATGACTGAATTTATTGTGTATCAAAAATTTTAGATACTGAAGATGTGCATTCCAGAAACATTCAAATAAAAAGAATTTGAACACTATTTTGTTTTTTAACTGTGATATTTGGGCTAAGTTGTAGAAGAAATCTATTACGAATTTCTCAAGCAAGCTTTAATCAATGAACTCTAATAGTTAGGATGTGGCTTGGTTGGGTGAAAATCTGTCAAAAAAATTTGAGGTAGAATTGTTTTCTGATTTTATTTTGTTATATTTTTTCAAATTTTTTATTTGTTACTTTTTATAATTTTTTACTGAAATACATAATTATAAATTTTATGTAAAACTATCATATAGTATGACTTTAAGGGCCCTTTCACACCGAAGAAGCAAGATGCATGCATCCTGATGCATGATGCAGGATGCATGTGCTTCTTTCATTTTGATAAAAGAGCTTTCACACCAAAGATGCACGTGCCATTTGCACTTCCTGTTTATATCCGTTATCTCAGTTACTTTAGTATGCGAGTTTGAAAGATGAATAATCAATCATCCGACTCTTCAATCAATGGATCTGGAAACATTGATCATATACAAAATAATAAAAATAAATGGATGATTATAAATGAAAGTTCACAAAATGATTAACTTTATTTATATTTTGATTAATTTTTTTTACTGATTTATTAGTAACAAGAAAAATAGGTAAACAAAATAGAGCAATAGTTGAAAATTAGAGCAATTTATAAAAAAAAACTATAGCTAAAAAAATTAAACAATGGATAAAAAAATATAACATTAGTTAAAAATAAAAAAGTAATTGATAGAGATGTCAATTACAAAAGCTTGGAGAAAACTGAGAAGGAAGAGGGAAGGGTGAGCTTAGGTGGTGAAAGCCGATGATTGTTCCTTTTTCTCAAAAATATTTTCCTTCCTAGACTCTTGTGGGTGGGACGGGTATGCAAGACCAGCAAAATAAAGATACATGCTAAAATCTCCAGCCGACTTGTTCCCAAGGGGCAAGTGTGTCTTGCATTAAGGCTGCAAGACGCACTTGCATCTTCGGTGTGAAAGCTCTTGTTCTATTACACAGTCTAGTTTTTAAGATGCATGCATCTTGCGTATTGCATTTTCAGTGTGAAAGGGGCTTAAAGCATGGAGCATGAATGTAGATCAAATAAATGGTATTTATGGGGGGTGGAGGTTACCACATAAGGAAAAGAATATTATACACACACACACACACATATATATATATATATATATATATATATATATATATATATATATATATATATAATATATATATATATATATATATATATATATATATACACATATACATACACACACACAATGTGTCCCATAAGTTGTGGGACATTTTTACAGGAGTGATAGCAGATTTCATGAGCTACAAAAAAGTTCACATACACAACAGGCCAATTTTCAGCAGAAAAGTAGGAAATCCAAGTTTTGTGTTTTTTGTTGAATAGGAAGTGATAAGTAGCAAGCAGTTGTTGTTTGGCAGGGTCACTAGTTGTTTGAAATTACAAGAGAAAGGATCCCCCAGGAAGCTTGAGTTGAGTAGAAGAAAGTGTTACCATTTTGGAAGGTGTGTTTGACATAACTTTGGTAAGTGTTTGAAGACAAATAAATTCAGTGTGACAAAGGAAGAAACAGTGTATATAAAAAAAGGTTAGCCTGCCAATTCATACTTGAGTTCATTTTAAAATCAAACAGTGTTTAGTGTAGTTAATTTTAGTTAGCCTGAGTGTTTTGGTCTGATTGTCAGTAACCCACACATGAGATAAAATAATTATAAAGTTAATTATAAAACATCAATATTCTTATAATTTTGTTTATTATTTACCAACCTCTTATTTACTTTGGAAGTATCCCAACAGTATGAAGTGATCTTCCGAGGTTATATTATTAGTTAAAAAATATAAGAGATATTACAATATATATATGTATATAATGAGACTTGGTGAACCCTAAGGTTCGATGCTGATACCATCAATCAATGTCTACATTCTTCCATCCACCAGGCACAGTCTAAACCCAACCCCACCAAATCAGACTTAACGCAATCTATCCACCTTTGCTTTGGCCTTTCCCCGATTGGCGATCGCTCCCTCAGTAGAAATGTTGAGGGAACGAGAATATTGTTTCGCCCTCCCAATAATTAGAGGTAAAAAAAATATTAAAATCAATAATAAATAAGTTACATGGATTAATAAAATGTGTAAACTAAAACCAATTAAGAAAAGTGGATTGGGCTAGATAGGCTAGGACCTAGTTGTAGATATGCAACTATTTTATTGATACCTAAATGTTACTTTCACTTAAACTGTTTTATTCAATATTCACGTGAAATTCTTATCACATTTTCTGCGGCAAACTAGACGGACTGTGAAAAATGTTGTATTTTTATTTGAGGTTGTACACAGTAAGAAATCAAAGATGTTTTCACTTTTAACTCGACTAAGCAAAGATAAACGAGGGTTATGTGTCTAGGTTGTCCACTAGGAGCTATGTAACGGTTGGGAAGCAAATGGGTAGGGTAATGGGAGGTCTAGAGAGGGAGATCGGTGCGGGAGTCACCGCCACTCGTGGAACGATTGAGTGTCAGTGCCCTACCCACTGCTAGTGAGTTCCCAGATCTCCTTATCCCTATCAACCCCTACTGTCACCTCCATGCGATGCCCGCAGACAACAGAGACGGGGTTTATCGTTTTCATCTATATATATGTGTGTATATAATGTGAGATGGATGCGATGAACCTGTTAGGCACCCAAGCTAGGTTCGGGCGCTCGAGCTGAGGCTGAGTGGCTGAGGGTGTACATAAAAATATACTATCTTGTGTCGTAAAAGAGAAATTCCGCGAGACCTTCGGAGAGAGAGTTCACAGTGAGAGGCCTCTGGTTAGGGTCTCGCGGAATGATTCCTAAAAGAACAGAGATCTTCTTCGAAGAACTCAACATGTTCATAGGACTATGTTACTTGCTGTGTGTGCGTTCTAATTTTCTGGTTTTAAAACTTTAGCATTCAAATTTTTTTGCCGTATAAATTTATGAAATTATCTTGTATCGGTTTTACCAAAATATGTATATATTGTATGATTATAATTGTGTGTATTAGTATATTATAGTATTGATATTGTTTATGCTGTGTAATATGAAAAAGAATTTGTATATATATATATATATATATATAAAAACATATGATTAAGAATGATTAGGTGCTATGTCCAAAAAAAAAAGGATTGATGAGTATGCTGTGTATCGAGCAACCCTACACAGAAGGGCAGCACTGCTTTAAATAAAGTATTTCTCTCTATATATAGGTTTAGACATGTAAAAAACAAAATTGCTAATGCGGGCCACCAAGGGAAAACTTTTTACAGCCCAAGTCAGATTTTTTGTTCACCTATAACTCCTAAACTATGCATCAAAACGAAAAATGTATTCTTTAATAAATTAAAGAACGTTAAATTTTGTGTCAAACGAGTACATGCACTTTATAATTTGGTAATGCGGTAAGGTATAAAACTACGGTCAACCAACGCTGATTTTTACCAAATTTGTCAAAAACTGAGATTACTAAATTACTATAAATGGCCCTGTAACTTGGAAATGAGTTCCCTAAGAGGAAAAATCCATAGAATCAAAGTTGTAGAGCATCAAATTCTGTGTCAACTTAGTATAAACTTATTTAATGTAAGTCACTTACTGCGAACAAAATCGGTAATCTCCCGGTAGTTAGAAATTGGTAATGAAGGTAAACGCGATTTTCAATATTTTAACAGTATGGGTGTTTAATCCACTGAGTTATTTTTGTTAGAGTCTGTTACATGCAGTATAAGCCTCTTTTCCTCCTCTCAACAGCAAAGGATTTTCTTAAATGATGTGTCAAAAATATTGAATTTTATAAAGGAATAACGAATCCCGATTCGAGATATATAATTGGCCTAAATAAAAATGTCAGTTGGCGCAACATTTAATGCCGAGGATTTCTTACAAAGATGTTTAATGTAAAATTGAAAGCTCAGGAAAACACAAAATCATTAATGGGATTAATTGTTATACTGATGGGTCACTCATGACATGCCGATCTGATGCTGGTTTTTGGAGAAGGGATGAACCAGAGGCTGGCATGTCAATACCGCTTGGAAATTATGCAACAGTATTCCAATCTGAAATACTGGCGATAATTCACTGTGCTTCAAAAATGTTGCTTGACGGGTTAGTTGGGAGGAGAATCGCAATATATACTGACAGTCAAGTGGCCATACGAGCACTGGACAACCATACAACTAGATCTAAGGCTGTTGGGGATTGTGTTAGAATTCTCAATGACTTATCCAGACTTAATAAGGTAAACATTGAATGGGTTCCGGGTCACTCTGGAATATATAGCAATGAGATGACCGATGAACTAGCTAGACTAGGCTCACAAATGATACCTATAGCTCTGGAACCCATCTGTGGAATTAGTCAGTGTCTAATAACAAACAGAATTGGGGAGTTGTATGGTGCTGAAACTAAAAAGAACTGGTGCTCGAAAAAACAGACCCACTCTAGACTGTTTCTGGAAGGAATCTGTCAAAAAATAAGTAACTTACTGATTAATTTGAGCAGGAACTCACTTAAGAAAATTACAGCAGCATATACAGGGCACTATAAACTGAACTATCATATGTTCAAACTCCGGCTTACAGAGTCATATCTTTGTAGGTACTGTGACCGGGAGAATGAGACAGCTTATCATATTACTTGCTGGTGCGACAGATTTGCTGGACTAAGATTTCAATTATTCGGCATTGATAGGGTGACGGATCCCAAGGCAAACGAGTTTATCAATCCAACAAGCTTATTCCAGTTCATTGAGACTGCAGGAATTACACTCTAAACAGCAGTGACTTCAAATAAGGCGTACAATAGGCCTACATGGCCGCAGTACACTCGGGCCACTTAATAACAAAAACGGTTTTTTGAAACGAACGGCTGGATCCATTTTTAAATTTGACGGATCAAATTATTTGGTGAAATCCCTTGAGTGTTTTAAAACAATTTGAGATACATTCTAGCCCTGTATTAAATAAAATGTGTTTATTCGATTTGCAAAAAGCATTGTAGAATAGAACAGAATAGAAAATTGAACTTTATTCTGGGACTAAGTCCCCTTAGAATAACAAAGATGAATTAATACAAATCTGGCCAAAAACTAACTTATAGAAATACTAACATTATATACATTATTTAAAAAATAGTATGTGATATATCGATTATACCAAATAGTGATTGAGTTGTATTAACCTTACAGTGTTATCTTGCATGATGAATAAAATAGTTGTGTTCACTAATATTGTTGTTTTGTGCTTTAGTATTCCAAGTACTTAACATTTGGCGACGAGGATGGGATATCGATTATACCAATTAGTGATTGAGTTGTATTAACGTTACAGTGTTATCTTGCATGATGAATAAAATAGTTGTGTTCACTAATATTGTTGTTTTGTGCTTTAGTATTCCAAGTACTTAACAGTAACCACTAAGAAATAAACAAAAAAAAAAGTTGTATATATATATATATATATATATATATATATATATATAAATAAATGAACATAAAATCTTCTCAAAATTACTTATTATTGTGATGAAAAGAAAGAAAAAAAAAAAAAAAAAAGAAAAGAAATTACATATCTATATATACACAACTGCATAATTTATAAACAATAGGCTATCTACAGTGATTCATATAATAATATGCAAACACCAAGATAAAATAAAATCTCAGGATTACTTGTGGTATAAAGGAAAAAAAAAAAAAAAAGGAACTATGTATACCTACATTCTCATATTGGTACACAGAGACAAAAAGTATAAAATATAAACATATATATCCGAAAGAAAAAGCACAACCTGAGGCGAAGAGAAAAATAAATAAATAGTAAAAATAATAGTCAAAGATCATTGCTGTTTTATGTTAAAACTTACAACAGTAGGCACCACCATTTACTTCTCACAAATTCAGTTCATAAAATGAAATTTATGGTTGTGAATCGTCTGTTTGGGATGTAAGGAGATATTGGAAAAGGAGGTAATTGAAAGTTGACAGTGAAGAGGCATGACGGATGTTATGTGGCAAAGAATTCCAGTAGGCGACGGAGCGGGCTAAAAAGGAACATTCATAGGTTTTTGTCTTGTGGAATGGAATATAGAGGTCAGAATCACGGGATCTCGCTTTTAGTGAGTGGACTAAAGGTTTAAGCTGGAGGAGACAGTAGATATAGGAAGGGTGCTGGGAGTTGATCGTTTGGTATAAGAAATTTCCAAGGAAGTATAGACGGTGGGAAGAGCCACTTTGACTCGGCATACAGGTGGGACACATGAGACCATCTCGAAGTGCCGAAGACAAATCTTAAAAAACAGTTCATGATTCTCTTCAGTCTGTCCTCAAGCTTCAAAGAGAGGCCACCGTATACCACACAGCCATAGTCAAAGTAGGGGAAAATCAATGAGGAAACGAGGAGCTTGCGGATAGGTTGTGGGAGATGCTGACGAGAACGATGAAATAGTTTAAGTGTACCTATTGACCTTCTGGAGTTATGAGCAATATGGGGTTTCCATGATAGGTTTTGATCAATGGTAATTTCTAAATTTTTTACAGAGGAGGTGAAGGAGATTGTTTGGTCATTAATAATCAAGGAAGGAAGGATGGAAATGGATCTAAGGAGGGAGTTGGAACATATAAGAATGGCCTGAGTTTTTGCTGCGTTTAACTTTAATTTATTCAAGCTTGCCCAGGCACTGATCCTATCTAGGTCTTTCTGAATATTCCTAAACGCTTCTAATAACTCACTGGGCGGAAAGGAAAGATAAAGTTGGGAGTCGTCAGCATATAGATGGTATGAACAATGGTGGATTGAACTAGGAAGGTCATTGATGTAAGAATTAAAAAGGATAGGAGAAATGCTTGAACCCTGGGCTACTCCATGAGACTAAGTGAGGAAAGAAGATAAGGGTTGATTCGGAATACTAACAGCTTGAGTCCTGTCAGAAAGGAAGGATTGGAACCATAGGATAGAACTATTGGAGAAGGATAGCGATTTTAATTTAGTGTAGAGGATAGAGTGGTCTAAGGAATCGAATGCTTTGGAGAAGTCCAGGAGTACCAAAACAGTCAGTTTTCTTTTGTCAATTGCAGTATGTGTGTCATTTGTGATTTTGACAAAAGCGGATTGAGTGGAGAAGCCCGGGCGAAAGCCAGATAGGAGAGGATCTAAAAGTTTGAACTCTTCGAGAAAATTGAAAATTTGGGATTGGACTATTCTTTCGAGGGGTTTTGACAGATTTGAGAGGATGGAAATTGGACGATAGTCTTTAGGAGAGGTGGGGTTAGGGATTTTGTTAATAGGATGGACTAAGGCTTTTTTCCAAGATGTAGGAAATACAGAGTTTTGAAGGGAAAAGTTATAAATGAATAGAAGAACTGGAAGGATTTCAGGGAGGTATAATTTTAACAGTTTGACGGGTATTCCGTCAATTCCTATAGAGTCGGATTGGAATTTCATTATGGAGGAAATAAGGTTCGTAGGAGTGATGTAGGAAAAATAAAAATTGTCACTATTAAATGCAGATGATACAGAAATATGGGAAGAGGCGAGAGAAATATTACTAGAGGAGGAGGAGGAGGATAAAAAGTAGGAATTTAAAGCATCAGGAGAGACAGGGATAGCTGTGGAGGAAGATGGTTTGCAAAGAGACAGCTTTCAGAGTAAATGCCATTTGGATTTGGAATCGGGAGCCGAGGAGAAGGCTTCATGAAAGTAATTGGTTTTCGCTTGCCTGATCGTTGTTTGCGTCAAGTTACGGAGTTGAAATTGTAATGATTTTTTTAAGCGAGTGGCTGGATTAATTTTTGTTTGATGGCTCAAATTTTTGGTGAGAACCCTGGAGTGTTTTGAAACAATTTGAGCTAAAAATACTGACCCGTTACTAAATAAAATGTGTTTAATCAATTTGCAAAAGTCTTTGTAAGGCTGTTTCAAGCGGACGGCTGGATCCATTTTTAAGTTTGATGGCTCACATTATTAAGTGAGAACCCTGGAGTGTTTTGAAACAATTTGAGCTAAATATACTGAACCGCGATTAAATAAAATGTGTTTAATCATCTAAATTATGGAAAATTTCTGTATAAAGTGTGTTTAATCAAGTGGATGGCTTGACCGATTTTAACTTTGACGGCTGTAATTACTCAGTGAGATCCCGTGAATGTTTTGAAACAATTAGAACACAAAATATTTAAATACATTTTTATTATAGTTCAAGTATCTTGATTATTAATTGATTTGAAATGATATCATGTGATCATTTCGTCGGTACCATGTTAAAGTAACGAATGTGCAATGTTGGACAGGCTTTTTTTTTTTTTTTTTTTTTTTTTAATGTTGGCTTTAAGCACGTCGACCCATAACAACATGGTGTCGATGATATGTTATGAAAATAAATTATTAATATTTAAATTATAAAAATTTCAAAGTAAAAAAATATTTGAATCAATATTATATTTGTTCGTTCCACAACAATTATGTAGAATTTTTACACATTAAAACTCTCACCCAACCAAAATTGAAACTTGGCACCAATGGTGCTTATATATCTATTTTATATTTCATTATTTCTCTTTTTAGATCTCTTCCAGCTCCAGGTTGGAAAACAAGCTTCTGACATTCCAGGTTGCTAAATTTATTTGTCCCTGACCGTGCCTATGTCGTTTACCATGTAATCCATTTTATTCCGATGCTTTCTGTGGGTTTTTATAGGAGAGGGTAATTGGCCCTGTGGCCAACGCCTAACTCGGAGGAGCCGGGTTTTCCAGTTTTAAGGCGGCAGAAACTCACTTCTGCTGTCTTCCGTTAGCCTATATATAATCCTGTAAACATTATGTATTATAATGTACACCTTTAGTGGAAGTGAGTAAAAAGGTTTTAATAAATTAATGTTGAAAATTAAAAGGCAAGCTAATCTAGTTCTACTAGTGCATGGAAAAGAAAATGGCTGCTTTGTAGTTTCCCAAGAAAGAAAATCCCAAAGAGGAGAGGGACAAAGGTTTTTGTTTTGGCAAGCAGTTGATGTTTGGCTGGAGTGAAGAGAGGATAGGAGAAAGGACCTGGCTCCAGTGGGTAGAACCCAGTAATAGTGTTACCATTTTGGAAGTTGTGTTTGGCAGAACACTGGAAAGCATTTGAAGACAAATGAATTTAGTGCAACAAAGGAAGAAACAGTGTATATAGAAAAAAGGTTAGCTTGTCAATTAATACTTGACTTTATTTTAAAATCAATGTTTAATTTTAGTATAAATAGTGTAAATAATAATAGTTTGTCTGAGTTGATCTGGTTGTCAGTAACCCACACCTGAGATAAATAAATATATTAATACTCTCATAATTTTGTTTATTATTATTTAATAACCTCTTATTTATTTTAGAAGTATCCTAATGATATAAAGTGATCTTCCATGAGGTCATTTTATTATTTGTAAAATATAAGAGAGATGTTACATTTTGGCGCCCAACGTGGGGCCTTATTAAAAATTAGGTCACGGCAATCAGATCACAACTCAAATAAACAATTTGTTTTAATTTTATAGTTTCTATTAATAATTTTTGAGTAATATGGAGAATAAGCAGAGAGAGATAATGGAAGGTAGAGATCTTAATAATATAATTCTTGGGAAATCTAATGGGAATGTTGTTATTGTAGAAAATAAGGCAGAGTCAGTTGTATAAAGCCTACTTGATGAACATAGACAACGCGAAAACTCTAACAGTAGTTGCACGGGAAGTGAAAGTCTGTCAGGATTAAATTTAATTCATGAGTTTAGTGAAAATAATGTGGAGGGTGAAAAAATAAATATAAGTAGTAGCAACAATTTGAATTGTACTGATACTAATAATATGCTCCAACAAATATTGGCTATGCTTCATAATATAAAGAAAAATATGGATAATTTAAACAAAACATTAGAATCTGATAATAAACAGGAAATGTTGAAACAAGATTGTGATAACCTAGAAACTAAAATTATTACAAATAATGTTGCTAATTACATTTGTATCTATATTGGCAACATCGGTCTGCTTGTTTCAGGAATTTTTCAAATTTTTCTTTTATTAATATTGTTTTCTTTATGTACTATTTTTGTGTTTTTGAAATCAAATTCTTGTTTATTATAAGTAGCATGTTGTAGAAGGACGGTTGATGCGTTAGATTTTTTTACTTTCACTTGCCTATATATGAAATATATAGTAAAGTATTCTTGCCTATATATGAAATATATAGTAAAGTATTGCGATTGCGAAAATTTTTGAATCTCAGTTTTCAACGGAAATACACGTTTTGAGCTCCCCTGAGTCCAAATAACCAAGAGCCACAAAATGGTCTGTGTGTAAACAGTTTAGTTCAAAAATGAAAAGTCGTATGAAAGTTAAATTGCATATTTAAGGTTTTAATATTCCTAAAATGTTACAGCAACTTTTTCGTCAAAATCAGCAAACTGGAGGTGGGACTTTACATCACAAACTAAACACATTTTTTCGTTTTTATTGAAACGCCACTAACGATTTTGATTAAATTCATTATATCAGTGTAAAATTAAGCAGTTTTAAATAAAATATAGGTTTTATTCTCATTGATGATTTCTAACAGGGTTTAAATGGCTAATTTTCAATATTAGCTTCCCATAAAGTACCTTTCATTTTTTTATTTCAAACAATTGACCATTTGAGATTAATCTCTAATTTAAAAGATAGTTAAATATAAAATATGAAAGAATTTGATAATTGACTAAAGCAGAATTAAGAGATTGTAATGGAGAATAGTCGTAATTGAGAAGCCAAAGGAATATGAGCATACCCAAAGGATTAGAAAACACTTCCATACATAACATGACTTAATATAATACAGACTCCGACAATATTATGTAAATATACATATGCGGTTTTCATAAATGCTATTGTTGGTATTATTTAATATTTAATTGTAAGTATTACAACAATATAAATATTAAAATTTGTAAATATAAGGGTACTTATATAAATAAAAATACCCACAATGAAATATAAATAAATATAGCGTCTACAATTTTTACGTTCATTCCCCCCTTTGTTGGAAAATACTTATTTCTGCCAAGAATTACTTTTATACATAATAAGTGAAAGTTGTTTAATGGGCGCACCATTTTGCACATGTAGTTTACTTTGTTTTGAGAACCATTGTTCGGTTGGTCCAATATAGGATATGTTTGTGCAATATTTACAATCTATTTCATATATAACGTTAGTTTTTATCACATATGGTTTATTGTCTTTAGTATTTGAATATATTTTTTCAATTTTATTACTGGATTTTTTCCTAATTTAATTTCCAATAAATCATATTCATTGAATTTTACTTTTTAAATCTTTAATAAATATTATTGAATAATATTTATTGTTACATTGTTCTAAATTATTTTTAAGACAATAAACAAAGCTGTGATAAGGCAAAGATGGGGCACCAAACATCTTCTTAGCAACCCCCAAGACCCCTATCACAAACTAAATAGAAATGATCATGACATGATATTCAGACTCAGGACTAACCACAACAGGCTGAATGCTCACCTTTACAAAAAATCAGAATTGGAAATAGCCCCTTGTGTAAGTGTAAGGGGAGGACAAACACCTGAGCATGTTGTTCAGGATTGTGTTCCACTTGATGCGACTAGAAGAAAGATTTGGCCTGAGCCAAAATCGTTCCAAAAGAGCTCAACCTTTAAATCCCCTCTTCCTGGATTAATCCAGAAATAAGAGAATTAATGAAGAGAAGAGATGCTGCAAGGAGACGTTTTAGACGTACACGTAATCCAGATGACTACTTCCCTTTCAAGACTTTTCGAAACCTTATCCAATCTTCCTTCCTTGTGACGTGCTAAGGCATGCTTGTACCTTCTACCCTGGCTCAACTGCATTTCCACTTTGCTGACCCTAACTCATTACCACTTTCCTCGTCATACTACATTCCAAAAACTTCCTTTGACCCTGAAAATTTCTATTTTGCAATTGTTTCACCAGAAGACCTACTTTCCTCTGTCCTAAAATCCAGAACAAATGACTATGGCCCGGATCTAATTCCTGTGAAGTTAATCAAGCTATGTCTCCCTGTCATCTTTCCTGTTCTACTGCATGTCAACAATTTTTTCTTACAAAATTCCAGTTTTCTGTCAGCTTAGAAAAAAGTTATTGTCCCCACATAGAACAAAGTTCCACTTCCCTCCAAAGTTTCCAATTTTTAATTTTATATTTTATATTATATGATAAGTAGTGTGTGTAAATAAAGATTATAAATAAATGCGGCTCAGCAGTTGGTGATATATGGAAAAGTTCTGAAGGTACGGCTAGGTCAGAACTTGAGATTGAAAGAAAAGATGGCTGTTGAAAAATCTTTTGTCAAATGAGTCTGAGATGTAATGGATATGGGTGCCAGAGAGGAGGAAGAAGCAGATGGCCAGCAGTAGAGGACGTTCAGGAATAGAAGAAGCCATAGAGAACGATTTGACTTCAGACCTGAGCTACATCAAAACCCAAGAGTTGAACATAGAGAGAGGCCCAAGAAACGTTAAAGACAATCACAGACGCATTAAGCCACGAGGAACCAGAAGAGAGGACAATCGTAGATGCGAGTGTAATCATTCAGGGAATATTGCTGCTAACTGTCCTGTTAAATACTTTGAATGATAGCTACTTTCAGAATTTACGGATATATTTTATAAGGAGGGCTATCCATTACCTGCGACTGGGAGAACGGAACATGAAATAAAATGCTGCACGAAGGATTGAAGATACCCTCAGTCAATGACGGGAATAATAAGGGATCAAATAAATAGCCTCCTTCTTCAAGGGATTATAGGACACAACACCTCATTGTTTAATAGCCCCCTGTGGATTGTCGAAAAAAAAATCAACAAGCAGATCCCTCATATCGTCTTGAGATCGATTATAGGAAGTTAAATGAAAATACAGTAGAGGAACTTATCCTCTTCTGAGGCTTGACGATATGTTATACTCATTAGCTGGTGCTCCTATTTTTTCTACGCTCGATTTAAAAATATCATCAAGATCACCGGATATCATCAAGTGAGGATGCGGGAGGGTGATATAGAAAAAAAACAGCTTTCACGTTCGGAAGAGGGCACTACTAGTTCACACAAATGCTGTTCGGGTTCAAAAATACGGCTCTCACGTTTCAGAGACTGATGGATGAATTTCTCTGTGGGTTGGGAAAGGATTATTGCCAGATCTACATGAATGATTTTATAATGATGTAGATCTAAATTAAATATACAATTTTTATAATTTAGTATTTATTTGACTGCAGCCCCCAATCAACTCCTTCTAGAATGATTTTATAGTTTTTAGTCCAACTCTATTGCGACATATCATGCATCCAAAGTTAGTATTCTAATACATTCGTGAATTTGGTCTACGGATGTCGAAAGAGAAATCCCTTTTTTTCCAAATGGAGATAAAATTTCTTGGGCACCTCATTTCCGAACGAGGAGTCAAACCAGACCCAGCTAGAATTGAAGTCATTACTCGGGTGTAGCCTTTGGCCAACCAGAAAGAACAAAGTTTCTTAGGGATGGTGAATTACTACCGTACATTTCTACAAAATGCAGCAGATATTATTTCACCACTCACTCAGCTTCCAAAGAAGGGTCGGTCCTTCTTCAACGGATGTTAGTGAACGGACGCTCAGAGCCATATTATCTCAGGAATCGAACGCTGGAGACATACTGGTAGTGTTTGCAAGTAGACACTGAAGTAAGGTACAGCGTGCTTGAACAGGAACTGCTGGCGATTGTTTGGGCAGTAGATCATTGTCGGTTGTGTATATTTGGAAAATGGATTACGCTCCTATGGACGGATGGACTGAAGGAATTGTCAGCTCGAGTCGGGCGTTGGAAAGAAAAACTACATACGTACAATTTTCAAATCGTACACCAAAAAGGCATTAAGAATGTCGTAGCACATAGGTTGTCGCGAGCTTTATAAGTAAATCCACTTTATGAGGCAGGACCCTCTGCGGCTACCACCGGAGATGACACGTCCCTTGACGAGGAAGACACAATGGATGAGGATGAAATTTCTGCAGGAGCATGCCATACACAAATCGATGAGACGGATACGATAGTCAACCAGCATACACGGCAGAATATTTGGAAAACGTGTACAGAAGGAGTATCGCGCAAACGGATCATGCAAAATATCGTTACTGTATGGACCATCCCTTCGGTTTTATCGGCAGACATTGTGCGCATACTTAACAATATCACAAAACAAGGTAAAATGTATGACAAAAAAAAAAAAGATAAGGACAAATAAAAAGATAATAAAATAACTTTTTAATAAATATAATCTCCTATTGGAATTTTTACTCGTTGGGTGTCTGGCTTTACTAGCCTTCAATGTCTAAAGAGATAAATATAGAGCATATAAGGTACTTACTCATTATTGGTCATAATAAATCATTATTCTACCATGCTAGCTCAGGTGACGGGTTAGGTTGGATTTTTTATATAAAGCAGCAAAAAAAAGGTTAAGAGATCTATTTATAGAAAAAAATATTTACAGAATACTATGTGCAAGCAAAAGAAATAAAACAACAGGAAAGAGAAAATTTAAACATAATTACTATATACTATATAAAGATAAATAGGAAAATACTTAAAATAATAGTAATAACAAAAAAGATACTTATTCTATGTACAATGGTATGGCATGCCACATCTATAAATACAAAAAATCTGGTACGGTGCGTGCATCACACAACTTTCACATACCACCCTCTTCTTAGCAGAAATAAGTATTTTCAGACAAAGCGAAGTGAAAGTAAAAATTATAGATTCTATATTTATTTATATTTCATTGTAGGTATTTTTATTTGTATAAGTACCGACATATATACAAATTTTAATATTTATATCACTGTAATCTATACAATTAAATATTAAATAACAACAACAGCATTTATGAAAACCACATAGAAATAGAAATAGAAAAATAACTTTATTCTGGGACACAGTCCCTTGAGAATAACAAAATAGAACAAAATTAAAATATTACATCTGGCCAAAATAAAATAAATCGAAAAAAAGAAATAATGTAAAAAAAATATAAAATAAAAATTCTATATACAAAACAAACTAAACTATATACAAAACCATTAATACTATGACAAGAAACTTAAAGCTATTTGCTTTTATAGACCAGTATAAACTTTTCCGAAAAAAATAAAGAATTAAAAAATAAAAATGTATCAAATTCTCTATTAAAATCCGCTCGAATGGTTAGCAAGTATCTGACTGTTTTTGTGATAGGAATTGGAATAGGAGGGATTTGAATGTGGATATGGAGGGGGAATGTCGAATTTTGATAGGGAGGGAATTCCAGAAATTGACAGAGCGAACAATAAAGGAATTTTGGAATGAGGCAGATCTGTGAGAAGGCATGTAAAGGTCAGAAGGTCGAGATCTTGTGGACAGGGAATGGACTGAGGATTTGAACTGGAGAAGGTTGTAGGCGTAAGAAGGACGATGGTTGTTGATGATTTGGTAGAGGAACGTACCTAGAAAGTATTGTCTTCGGAAGGAGGGGAAGAGCCACCTTAACTCAGTGTAGTGGTGAGAGACATGGGAGTACCTCGGGGCACCAATAACAAATCTTACGCAGCTATTCATTAATCTTTTCAGTCTATCACGGAGCTCCACCGAGAGGCCATCATACACCACACAGCTGTAGTCAAAGTGGGGGAAGATGAGAGAGGAAATTAGGAGTCTACGGATATGTTGAGGTAGGAGATGGCGGAAGCGATGAAATAGTTTAAGGGTAGAAATTGTCCGACGGGAAATGTGAGAAATATGGTAGGTCCAGGAGAGGGTTTGATCTATGAAAAATCCTAAATTTTTAACAGAGGAGTAGAAGGAAATTGGCTGGTCATTAAGGTGTAATATGGGAAAGTCAGTATGGGATCTAATGAGGGGCTTGGAACCAATGACAATGGCCTGAGTTTTGGCAGCATTTAACTTTAATCCATTTACATTTGCCCAGGCATTGATTCGATCAAGGTCTTCTTGAATCTTGGCAAATGCCCCCAGTAACTCAGAGGGAGAAAAGGATAGGTAGATCTGGGAATCATCTGCATAAAGGTGATGGGAACAATGGAGAATTGATTTAGGTAGGTCGTTAATGTAGGAGCTGAAAAGGAGAGGAGATATGCTTGAACCCTGGGCAACTCCAGAGGATAAAGAAAGGAAAGCAGATAGTGGTTGGTTGGATATGGAGACTGCTTGGGTGCGTTGGGAGAGGAAAGATTGGAACCAAGAGATGGAACTATTGGAGAAAGATAATGATTTTAGTTTGTTGAAGAGGATGGAATGGTTGATGGAATCGAAAGCTTTGGAGAAGTCTAGAAGAATAAGGACAGTTAATTTTCTATCATCTATTGCAGATTGAATGTCGTTGGTAATTTTAATTAAGGCAGATTGTGTGGAATAGCCGGGACGGAAACCAGATTGGAGAGGATCAAATTGGTTGGACTTTTCGAGGAACTTGGAGATATGTATATTTATATAATATTGTCGGAATCCTTATTATATTAATCTCATGAGTATGGAAGCGTGTTCTATCGTATTGATACGGTCAATTGTTTCAAATAAAAAAAAATAAAGGTACTTTAGAGGAAGCTAATATTGAAAATTAGCCATTTAAGCCCTGTTAGAGAACATCAATCAGAATAATAACCATATTTTATTTAAAACTGCTTAATTTTACACTGATATGATGAATTTAATCAAAATCGTTAGCAAAATGTGTTTAGTCCATTATATATAAAGTGCCACTTCTGGTTAGCCGATTTTGAAGAAAAAGTTGCTGTAACATCCCTAGCGTATAAAAACCTTAAATATGCAATTTCACTTCGTTTTTGAGCTAGACTGTTAACACGCACACACAGACATACACACACACACACACAAACAAACACATAGACACACACACAGACCATTTTGAGGGACTTGGTTATTTGGACTCATTGGACCTCAAAACATGTAGTTCCGTTGAAAACTCAGATTCAAAGATTTTCACGATCCTCAAACTTATCCTTACTATATATTACATATATAGGTAAGTGAAAGTAAAAACATAGTCCAGACACATGCACAAGCTAAAATCTAGACATTAATAATCAGTCCCAGGAAAACAAAAAAAAGAAGTGTTCTATGTTTTCCAACGCTTCCTTAATCTTGGTTACAAACATATCATATGTATGTGGGAAATAAGTCAGTTCTTGATCGTATTAAGCATTTATGGGAAACAGAACTTTAGGGGCCGATTGGAATCTAATTTTATGTTCAATGATTATTGATGTTCAGGTATTATTGGTACCACATGTGCCAATCGATTCAGGGTTCTAAAGTCATGTGCTATATGTTATTGTGCAAAATATGACAGACATCCAATTACAGTTTACATACTCCGAATACATCACTGTTAGACATACAGGTCAACATATTTATCATGGAGGGATCCCAATGGCTTAAGATACTAGACAACTTAAGTAAACTGGCAATGGTGAATCCTTTACCGAACAAACACCCGGACGCTGTCTGGGACGGAATGTTTAGATGGATGGCATGTTACGGAGTGCCGCATAGTATTACATCGGATAATGGGAGAGAATTTAAAAGTGCTAATACTACAATGAAATGAGAGGAATTGAATATGGAATGGCATTATAATTCACATGGTAACCCACAAGGGTGCGGAGCCATTGAACACCTCCACAATAAGTTAGGGGAACATCACCGCCTCTTTCAATTACAAAGAAGACTTAGGCATTGCCGCGAGCCGTGTTAGCGTACAATAACACAATCCATTCTGCTACGGGTTTTACACCAGTAGAGGTAGTGTTTGTACATCCATTATGAAATAGGGAGGATTTACTTACGACTGCATCTACGGGACGCCGTGATTCATAAACATAGACAGTTACAAGACATATCTCAGAGAGTTTACTTCAAACTTCTTAACGAAAAACTTTCCAGGGTGTATCATACATGTCTAGCGACACCAGACAAATCGGACAAAATTTCGTTGGAAATGACGGTATACTGCCAACCTCAATCGGGTGAGAAAAAGCGAGATCAGAGATATGAAGGGTCTTTCAGAGTGATAGCACTGCATGAACATAATATAATTTCTATTCACGAGTTCACAGGTGCTCAGAGAGTTCGGCATACTCATATACGGCACTCATACATCCCACTCGATCAAGAAAGATCAGAATTGTAAAAGAATAATTTGTTTTAGTATAAGTACTTTTGTGATTTTATTAATATTGTAATTATGTTTTTTTTAAGCTAGTCACGTTTTTTTGTTGAATATAAAGTGATAATATAAAAAATATTTGATTTAAGTAACTAAAAATTGCTCCATAGTAAACTAGACAAAATTTACTTTAAACGAAAGTAGAGTTTGTCATTCTTAAAACTATTTAAAGATGACTATTGGGTGGACAAACAGCTAAGTTTTGTTTAAAAAAAGTCCTAAAATTATTTGATTTTTTGTGATCACCCTTTAACTGTACTACAGTTACTCCACTTTTACAAAAACTACCTCGTTTAATAAACTTTAAGTACATATTAATTAAGTTGAGTTTTATTAGGAAATATTTTGAGATTCACCTCAAGTTGTATAAATAAATTATGAGATATCCTATCCAATCACCTTAAAGTAGTCGTGTTTCTGTAAAAATGACTTCAATTAATTGTTACAAAGCTTTTATTTCTTATTTTTCTGGGATATGGGGTATATTGTAATAAACATAATTGCCTAAAAACACATTTTATTTATAAAAATTAAAAATAATGATTTTTCAAATATTTTTCATGTAAGATGGTTATGAAATTGTATTTTTCTCCCAGATTTCTGTCATAAGAATTGATGTGTATTATTAAGTGATAAACTTCATTTTTCTAGCCCTAACATTTATGTTTTAAAGAAAATAATTGAAGCAATCAGTAGATTTCTTTATTTGAAACATAAATTTTAGTAAGAAACATTAAGTTGGTAACTGATAAATACATATCATTTCCTTTGATGGAGATCTGGGAAAAAAACACAACTTCATAACCACTTAAAAATTACTCATTTTTTTAAATTATGCCTTCGGTAAGGTAATAATGAACCCTTGTGTCGAAGAAATCCGAAGTTAAAACAAATCGATACATGATTGGACAATATTAAAATTGGTAGTATTTTCCAAAACCAAGCCTCCAATAACACAATAGTGGACTACATTACATAAATTTGAAAAAATGAAATAAATTTATTCATAAGAAACAACCTTCTTTAGGTTATTCATATTTTTGTGAGATTTTTTAAATATGAGAGAATTTGGGATGAGAATCTTTTGACCAAGTATGGCACACCAGGCTGATTTTCAAGCTGAAAACCAACTTACCCCAGTCCCCCCTTCCTACCTATCTCACTGCACCTTTTGAGCTCACTGTGGTACAGAATTTTCCAATTTCTATCCACTTGAGTCTAGTGTTCCTCAAGGTAGCGTTTTGGGTCCCGGTCCATTATATACTCTTTACCACTGAGCCCTGTCCATCCCTATACTGAATTTAACTGATGACATGGCCAACCCATCTGCTACATTTTCTAATATCAAACACTTCCAATCCTTCTATAGGTGGAAGGACAAGCAGGAGTTTGGAATTTCCTTTCCTGATTGTATTAGGTGCTTGTATGTATTTTGATCGATTTTTTCACTAAAAAAAAAAAGGCATTTATTGAGAAACATAAATACAATATACTCGAATATCAATCAAAAGATTTTCCATAACTTTCTACAAATTTTCTTCATCTCTCTGGTAACATGGCGATACCGTGTCAAAAGAACTATTTTGATTTGGCACAGATCCAATCATCAATCAATTTTTGCAATTTTTCAGCATTTCGAAAACTTGTGCCAGCCAAGCCATGCTACATCGATCTGAAAAAATGGTAATGAGAAGGTGCTATGTCTGGTGAGTAAGCTGGGTGCAGCAGAGCATTGGCATGCAAGAAGATGTCTTTGCGTTTGTTACTCGCTATTGCTGGTCTTTTTTTGCTACCATACGTCATTCAATTTGTTCGATTGATGTCGGTAGACATCTGCAGTAACAGTTTAGCAGTTCGTAATACACAACACTTTCCTGATCCCAACATATGCACAAGACTTTATGACCATGAATATCCCACTTCGGTGTCAATTTGGATGTCTCTCCTGGATCAACTCCCTCCCCTCTTCATGACTTGGGATTGGTGTGGTAGATCCATTTTTCATGGCCAATCACAATATGCCTCAGAAAACTTTTTTTTTTGCCTGAGAAGCAATGAAACCCCAATGTTGAAACGGTTCGAAATGGCATTTTCAGTTAATTCACGTAGTAGCCATTTTCCTTCCTTTTGGATCTTTCTCATAACACACAAATGTCTGGCAACAGTTGATTCATTAACTGCTAAGCTGTCTGACAGTTCTTTGAGAGGTTGAGCTGGGTTTTAGCCCAATAAGTTTTGCGATCAATTGTCTTCGAATTTTTTTGATCCTCCAGGCCATGTTTTGTCATTGACATCAAAATCACCATTTTTATATTGCTGAAACCAAAACAGACAGTTGGAATATGACGGAGCAGCAGCACAATAAGTTTTTAGAAGTATCTAATAGGCTTCAGCAGCAGATTTGTTCAAATCAAACAAAAAAAGCAATGAATGTTGAAAATGCAATTTGGAGTGTTCCATGATTGGGGTCTTAATATACTGAATAACTTAATAATACTAAATGGAAAACTTTCAAAACTATAACAATAAAGTAATACTCAATCAATAATACTTTTTGTATTTGTAGAGCTTTAACATAAATGAACATGGTAAAACGTAGTAGGAACATTAAACCATAATGTTAAGAAACATTAAAATTATATGAACTAACATTACTTTATAACTAAAAGGGTACGGTCCTAAACATAGCTCAAATTTCATTGATGAATTCCATCAAGCAATTAACTCCAGTAGTGATGGGCAGTGATTTATACTCAGTTTAGGAATGACCAGAGGGGTTCCAAGATTTCAACCAAAGGTTAACACTCCTGAAAGGTTACTGAACACATGAAAAATAAAAAAAAATGTTTCAAGAAATACCTACTTACTGAATCGCTATATTTTAAAACAGATATAAATAGGATAAGTTCCAAAAATCAGCATTGAGTTTCTATATATAGATAAAAAGTAAACATAGAAAATATGTGAAGTAAATTGAAATATAACAACATTGAAGCTTCATCCAATAGATCCATAGACTCCAAAAGCAGATGGGACCGCTGAACAATCAGTGGTTCAATCAATGAACAAATGAATGCACTGAATTACATAGATTAATTTAGGAACTTTCTCAAATATTTATATGTTTGTGAGAAATAATATTTTCTAAATTTCTTGAAAATAATGTATTAGATTTTAGTCAAATTCCACTAAATCTTAATTATTGTTCAAGACAATTGTAACATTTTCAATGTCCATTTCATAAAAAAAAAAAAAAAAAAAGGAATTGGTAACGAATAATCAACTTTTTTATTTTAAAAATGTATAGAACTGAAAATCATTTCATACTTTCTTTTCTTTTCTTTTTCCCTTGCCTCTCAGCAATACAGATTTTTGGTAGAAGTCATTTCATACTACGTTGTTGGAGCTTCAATAATGGAAAGGAGCCTTTTTAATTTATTTCAGAAGATTAACAAATAGGACTAACCATTTCATATATGTTTGTAGACTATACTGCATTAACTTAGGTAATCAAATCAAATGAATTTCCTTGTGTAAAAATCCAATCTCTTTCTAAATCGATAAATCGATAAATCTCTTTTAAAAAAAAAAAAAGATAAACTGTAATGGCCTTCGTTTTTTCTTTACGCCAAGAGGCAGATGTGAAGTCAAACCCTGTCTAAAGATGAAAAGCTGGCAAGGCTTTGGCTAAGTCCATACCAATCCCTCGTTGAAATACGAGCAATCTCGGTTTCATTGGTTATGCATCTGTTGTTAGAGAATAGCTAATTCGCCACCACCAAATCAAAATTATCCAATTATCAATGACGTTCTTGGGGTTTTCGGTTTTCAGCAATAAATTTCTAAAATTAGATAGTGTAAAAATTTGTGATCCCTTTATAGTAAAAATATCTAGTTACTCCTAGCCTTCGTGTCTCATTCTTTCAATATACAATAGTTGATGATATGATTTCTGCATACTCTCCCTCAAGGCGATCCATCAATTTTTATACTTCAAAAGTTAAGATCAATCAGATCATCCTTAACAGTGCAAAAGAATTAGAGACCAGGGTAACAGAAACTACATCAGATATTTATACTATCAAGGGGTCACAGAATTTTAAACCATCTAGTTTTAGAACCTCATTAGAAGAGGATCATTTTCGTTTGGTGTTGACTTATGAGGAGTCCTGCTATTCTCTAAAAGATGGATGCATAACCATAGAAACTGAGGTGGAATGCACGTATCTCAATAAGGGATTGGTACAGACTTAGCCAAAGGCTTGCCAGCTTTTCATCTTTAGACATATCTGCCGTGGGTATAAAGGAAAGATAAGGCAACAGTTACAAAACTAAAAACTAAAGATTTATAGAAACATTTTCGAAACTCGACCTATTGGAAAAGATTCCAGAAGAAAATATCTTAGAACATGAAAAATTTATGGAAAAAAAGGTTGAAAAATATCCAATGCACAAATATTGCCAAAGCCAGGGAAATTTTTTATGAAGAGATAACTTATATCATATAATTAAAATATTAGTGTAGCAAATTGTGTTAAATATACAATGTTCATTATTTGTTTCTATTAAGGTAAGGTTGCAGTGATTTTCGTTAACTATGTGAGTAGCACATCTAAAGTTGACACTGCATGTCTTCCACTATGCAAAAGAGAATTACTACGAAAAATCAAAATATGATATTATATG
>OV725078.1:44237484-44627484 GCA_928085145.1 Nezara viridula
TTATGGATGATTTTATTTGTGACAAAGTAGGGAGCATTGAGGATTTTACTAAGGATTTTCGATTGGATGCGAGAGGAATTTGATTGTCCAGTAGAGCCCCAAAGCTCGATCCCGCAAGTCCAAATAGGCCTTATTATAGTAATATATTTCACTCTTTTGTAAAAGTTTAGAGCGATTGTCTTGTAAGTGCTGCAACATTCAAAAACATCGGGCGGTTTCTAGTCCATTCAGTTTGGTTTGGGGGTTCCAAGTGAGTCGTTTGCCCAGGTAGAGTCCAAGTTATCGGATTTGATTCAACCGGGATAAGTGGGTTATTGTTGAAGGATACTGTGGGACAGGGAGTCATTGGTTTACGACTTAGAATAAAGGTAACTTGATGGGATTTATTTTAATCCTCCAGTTTTGACACCATTTTTTAAGACTTGAGATGTGTGATTGAGGAGTTTGGGATGGATCGTTATTAACTGATAGGATACACGTGTCATCGGCATTGGTTAATATAACAACGGATATCAAATTGCGTTCAATCGTGTAACAGGTAATACTTATGATAAATGTATGGAGACAGGCTTTGTGTCCATATCAGTAAGGGGTGATATATATATATATATATATATATATATAATATATATATATATATATATATATATATATATATATATATATATATATATACATATATATATATATATATATATATACACACATACGTACCCCCGTACGGTGGGCTATATGTATATATATACCTTTAAAAAATCCTTTATCATGCGTGCTACTTTTTTGGGGGGAATTATCCCTACCTATCTCTATAAGCAAATCCTCCTCCTTAATTTCATTTAAACAACATTCATTCTTCCACCTCCTTAGCAATCAATCTTCTAAATATATGTAAGAATAAAATTTCTTATTAAAGAACTGCCACCCTCATCTGATTCTTATGTTACTGTTACTTAAACATCATTAATATTGTTAGTCAGAACAAATATGTGAACACACTAATTTATTTTTATGTACAAATTAATATGTTCACTTGTACTTAATTTCTATTAATTATAAGGTTCGATTATTATGTTATGTTAGCTGCATTTTTTTTAATGTTCATATAATGCTAGACAATGGTCATCTTTTTGTTCATTATAATAAAGAGGCTAAATGTGCCAGAATAAAATTTACTTTCCTTCTTTCTATATATATATATTATATTATATTACAGAAAGGTCTGTACAAGGGTAAATCTTTTGCCGTCTTAACAAGCCTGCTCCATCTCTACCTGTCTTGCGCTATTTCTTTCCAGTTATTCGCACGTAGCTCTATTAAGTCTTACTTGATTCTATCTATCTATCTACTCTTTTATTGGCCTTTCTTCTCCGTATGTTCTGATCCCAGATAGCTTCGGTTATCGTGTGGATGATTTTTCTCTCAAATCTTTCAATAATTTTGTCTAGGGTGCTGGTTATCCAGGCCTTACTGCCATATATTAGAACTGGCTATATCATAGCATTGTACACCCTTATTTTGAGATATATTGAGATTTTTAGTGATTTTAATACCTTTGAAAGCTAAAAGAAAGCTCTATTTGTCCTATTTATACGCTGGCCTATTTCTCTGATCTTTGATCATTATCTGAGATTATTGTGGAGAAAAGGTATTTGATTTTTTCTACTAATGGGAATGCAGATCCTCTTATTCGGGGAAAATTTTCGGCTCACTATCATATATTTTGTTTTTCTACATTTACTGGTAGGCCGATTTGCTCAGCCTCTCATATCATAGTCTTAGCGAGTTTCTCAATTATTTCTTGATTACTTTCAAGGACAGCTATATGGATACCATCTACGTATCCAGGGATTTTATGATTCATCCCGACGTGGACCCCTCCATTTTTTCGCGATGTTGTTCTTATCACCTTCTCTAGTGCTAAATTGAACAACATCGGCAATAGTCCATCTCCCTGGCGTAATCCTGTTCGAATTTTGGTGGCTTCAGATACTTCTCCTTGTATTAGGACTCGATGTTTAAGATCATTTGTACCCGCTCTTCTCAAATCGATATAGCATGGACGTCCTGAGCAACTTCCCATCGTTTTTCGAGTACTTGTGGTGGTCCGTACGGTAGAATAGAGATCATATTGAAGAGACTAATGAATCGTTTCATTATATTCATCTTTGGAACTCCTAGGCACTCTCCGTCTCCAGCTGGTACGCCGAGCTGAATTTGCTCTTTCCAGCTTCCCGACGACAATATTTCCTAGGTGTTTTCTTTTTCCGAACCTTTGGAACAAAAAAAAACCTTCTTAACTTCTTGACCTGTTTATTCCTTGCTCCTCTGTCCATTCGTTCAACACGAGATCCTAGCGCACAAACCTGTTTATACCTCCTCCTAGAAGTATTTCCTATAAAAAAATCCTTTCTCATACGTGCTACCTTGTTTTGGAGTTCTCTATCTACCTCCGTACACAAATCCTCATCCTTAACCACATATATACACCATTTATTTTTCTATCTACTTAGCAAACTATCTTCCGAATATATCTAACACTAATATTTTTATAGGAAAAGAGATGGTCTGGGGTGGTAGTCATAAATAGACTAAAATAGTGGCAAAACTATTTTATTAAAAGCCTTTTAATAAAACAGTTTAGAAAATATTGGATAGTTGGCAAACTATGTAGAACGAAAAATCACCAGCAAATTGAAAGTTGCTAAAAAATCAGTGAAGCCCTGGACCACATCAAACCGCCCTAATCGTAGAGAGGAGGTCGCCTTGACCAGGTTGAGAATAGGACACAGACGAACTCTGTAATCTCATCACTAAGCAGATACCACCAAATTGTCAACACTGCAATAGCCCTCTCAAAATCAATCATATTTTCCAAGAATGCACTTATTATACTTCAAACCTAAATCGATTATCTCTACAACCGGATATATCAGCAATATTAAGCAACAACGAATCAAACACAAAAACAGTGATAAAATTTCTTAAAATCCATAGACTATTAAATATAAAAATAAATATAATTTTTATTTTATCGTTCTTTCTTTTTTTATATTTATTTTATTTTTTATATGTTTTTAAATATCTTTTTCATTTATTACTCTATCTATCTATTATTAATTTTTGATTGTTCATTCTTTTTTTCTATTTCTCCTCTAAAGAGTTTACAAATATAACCGACTCACAGGCGTTGATGACCTTAGGGTTTTACGCCTTAAAGCCTAAATAAACAAACAGACAAACATTTTTGCCACTATTTTAGTCTATTTATGACTGCCACCCGGACCATCTCGTTTCCCTATAACACAACGATCAACTACTATGTATTTAACATTAATATATCTATGTTTTTAGGGCTTTCACCTCATTTTACAGTCATCTTAACAATACCTATATATTACCCATTGTTTATGTGTAAACACACACTTATACATTTATCTATGATTTAAATGTTAACTTGTGCCTTTCTTTATTTAAATTTAAAGACTCAATAGAAATGTAATTGAATTAATAACAAGTAGACAATTAACTTGTATGACAGACAAATATCACTAAATTGTTCATTATAATTATTTTTAGCGGGCTTAACGCCCTAGAATAAAATCCACTTTTCTTCTTCTTCTTATATATATATATATATATATATATATATATATATATATATATATATATATATATAATGACAAACCATAACAAACCATACAATTATGTTATTATCTCATGTAATTCATTTTTTTTATATAACTATTTATAATTCCTGACTTAATTAGTCTATATTTAGCCATATGAGGTCAATTGTAGAAAATATCTCACGTGCATTTTCATAAAAGATGGGTTAAGTGGACGCGGTTTTATTTTCATAGCAGTTAAAGTTGGTTAAGATTTATAACGTATACGCCAGGGAATCCTGGATCCCCACCCGCCACTTGCCGGCTACATTCTTCTTTATTAGCCAGCTTGTTATAACTCAGTCCCCAAAATGCCTTTCTTTTCCCAATTTTTGATCAACTTTTCAAGTCATGACTCCTCGGTAATAATAATCGGTATAAAGCATGTTTCGGAAGTTTTCACAATAACATCTTGATTGTTATACATATAGTAACACTATAGGCTTGCTATATCAGTGCGTAACGTCAAGGTTTACAAGTGTTATCAATAACTTGGTATATTTGACTTCACTGTATCCCAATTATGAAAAGAAAAAAACATTTCCTCTAAAGTTGTTAGACTCATGTCGAATAAAATATCTAGTTAGGTTTCCCTGTATGAGAAACCTGAAACGATCTAAATTTGAACGAGTATCATGAGCGATCTCTGCGTGACTAAATCCTTTATCCGATACTTTAGCCCAACGTCAGGAATCCTCAAAAAAACATTATAGCAACTAAAGGAGGTTTACAATTCTTTCACGGGGTCAGGATTGAAGTAACGTGTCCCATTCTAAAAAGGTTTAGAATTGATAAAAAAGAATTTTCACTTTCAAAGTTGTAAATATAAATCCGAGTGGAAAAAAGTACGCGTACAGTATCAAATTCAACTCATTGTGAAGGTATTACTGCTAAGATTTATTAAAATCATTCATGATTAATAATTAATTATTTTATAAATTCGGCAATATGATTGTCATATTACTAAAACAACAGTTATACAAAATAAAAACGGACGGAATAATCTTGAACAATTTTTCGACCTAAAACCCCTACTCTATCCTATAAAAAAATGGATTTAGTTTCCCAACACGTTACTAACACCACCAGTAATTGACAGGTTGTCAGTATTTAACACATTCAAAATAAAATTTGTCCAATACCGTCCTATGAAATGTAGAATTATTGTAAATTTGAATCCACACGTTTCTGCAGCAGAATCTTCACTTACAACGTAAGATAATCAAAGGTTTTCTTGAAGGTTATTAGTAACAATTAATTTGGAGTTCGTCAAATGAATTAAAGCTGAATGCAGATAAAACTAAGGCTATTCTCATCGGGTCCAGACATCTCACTAGCTCCATTCCTTACTTTCCTCTACTTAACCTCAATAACCGTCCCATCGATTTTTCACTAAAGTCAAAAACATAGGAGTTACCTTTGACAAGAACCTCTCCTGGAATAACCATATCTCCCAGATTAATTGAAAATCCATATTCCCCCACTTCGACTACGGTTGTTTGGTGTATGGAAGCCTATCTGCCAGGCTAGAAATGAGACTGAAGAGACTCATGAATTGTTTCATAAGATACATCTTCGGGATCCCCAGGCGTTCACATGTTTCACTCTCGTACACTGAATTGAAGTGGCTTTATCCTACTTCCCGACGACAATTCCTCCTTGGTGTTTTCCTTTTCTAAATCTTCAGAATCTAAAACCCTCACTACATCCTGGAACTCCTAACTCTACGTTCATCTTTCCACTCTCTTAATACCAGGTCTCAACCTATAGACTTATATATCCCCTCACATAAAACTTCTTCCTTCAGCAAATCCTTCGTGCTGCTTCCTTATGGAACTCTCTTCCTACCTCAATACGTCAATCCTCGTCCACAAATTCCTTCAAACAACTCCTGTTCCACCACCTACACACATTCAAACTTCAGCAAACATGTAAAATTACTTGCATCTGTACACTGTTTAATTTAAATCTAATGCACATTTGCAATCACAATTAACAGTTAATTAGTTTATATTTTTTATTATTCTAAGTCAGACTAAGACCCATAAATTTGTAACTCTGGTATTATTCTTAGGGGACAGTAGTCCCAGAATAAAATTATATTTTCATTTCATTTTCATATTGATATTCATTTCAAATGCCTTATATAAGCTTTCTACTACTGGTATTGTTATAATAGTTCAAATGTCTGTCGATTTAATGGACAAAATCCGTTTTAAATATGCAGATATGTCAATTTATACATTATGGCTTAGTATAATTGACTTGTAAAGAAGGTCTGCGATAAAATTAACACAAATCGTGTTATTGTTTGACATTTAAATCAACATATTGTTATAAATATTAATCTATCTTACAAAAATAATAAAAAAAATAAGTTAGTGAAGGTATTGGAAATTTATTAGGGAAACTTAAAGATTTGTGGAGAATAATAATTTGTGAACGAATTAGTAATAAGGTTTCAATTTAACCAAACTTTGCTAAATCTAAATGATTGAATGTTAAATATCTGTAGAATATATCAGTACTTAATACCACGAAAATCTTTAGAGGGTAAATTTGATACATATAAAAAAATATGGTACAACAGATTAACTGGAAGAGGATAATTTCATAAAAAAGTTCAACATGGCTACATTATGAAATCATTGATAAAAAAAAAATACATTGTATTGATTATAATTGAGGCAGCTAAATAATATTGAAAGCATGAGCCAACAAAATTGAATAAACTGAATCTTTAGAGAGAGAGAGAGAGTATTTAAAGATAATGCTCACATTAAATGAATGTGTTATATCATTTATTTTTTATTTCTATTACTCCCCACTACGTGAAAATACACTAATTCACCGTACCCGCTTTTTTAAGGCTATTCGGCTCCAGGCATCTCATTAGTTCCCTTCCTTACTCTCTTCTACTCTACCTCAATAACCACCTCATCCATTTTTCACAGTAGTCTAAAATCTAGGAGTTATCTATGATCAGAACCTTTTCTGGAATAACCATATTTCCCAGATAACTCAAAAATCCATAACTATCCATAAACAGCTCCTAAGGGTTCGTATTATATACCTCAAATAACCAGTAACCTCCTTCTTTTTCCCCCACTTCGATTACAGTTGCTTGGTGTATGGAGGGCTGTCTGACAGATTGAAGGTGAAATTTAAGAGTCTTATGAACTGTTTCACGGGCGGATCTACGGGGGGAGGGGCTTTCGGGCTGAAGCCCCCCCCCAAAATGGTAAAATATAACCATGTTTTATGGATTTTTTTTTTAAATACCTCTTAAAGTATTATTGTTCGTGTAATTACATTTAAAAGGACTTAAGAAATCACTTAAGCACCATTTCATATAGGTAGTTAGTTTCTTTCTGTTTTCCAAACTAATTATCGTTATTTTTATTAAAAAAAGAAAGCTTTCTGGCAGAAGCCTCCCCTAAAATTAAATCCTGGATCCGCTAGTGAACTGTTTTATAAGACTCGTCTTAGGAATCCCCAGGTCTTTTATACATGTAAACCATATAAACTATATTGGTGCTACTTTGTTTACTGTATTGTTCAAGTATGATTGAGATAACAATTGAAATTCAAATTCAAATGACCTCTTTGTATTCTGTTAAACCAGACTAATAGACCGATGTTTTGTACCATGTTATCATTATTCTTAGGGGACTTTAGTCCCAGAATAAGATTATTTTTTCATTGCTTTTTTTGGCTCGAGTACTTAATCTACTATATTAGATTAAATAAATAAAGTTAGGAACATAATAATAACTATAAATAAGATACTGAATTCCTAGTAAAATTGTCTTATATTTAACACAACATTTATTGTGAAATAACTGCACAGAATATTTGGAAATTTAAAAAAACTGATTCTTTTAGAATAGTACAAAAACAAAGCTTACAGATATATTAATCACTTGATGATATTTCAATTTGGCGTAATATATTGATGAATATAATTTAAAATTTCAGTCAACTGATACTGAGTTCAGCCGATAAAAGAAAGCCAAACGGAAAGGTTCTGGCGTGTCATTTTGGCATAGTTAAGTTCAACTCCGAGTTAACCGTACGCCTTGAGAAACCTTCGATAAGTTTCCTAACTCAAACATAATTAACTAAGGGCAAAATTGTGTTTGTTTACCATTTCCTCTGCAGCCGTAAGGGTAGAGTTGGCTAGTGGCCCTGTCAAATCTTAATACCCTGTTAATTTTTTTTAAAAATTCAACATGATAAAAAAAGTCTGATGAGTGGTGCTATTATCCACCAACCCACAGGGACTATGTTAAGTAACTAATTCACCTCTTTTCACTTAAAATCATAACCTTTTGCTATAACAGAGCTACCCCTTCTTTTCTCAATTATGTAATTCTTTTAAGGCTAAGTATTTCATACTCCCTTTTCTTAAGCATAGATGACATAATTAATGAAATACAAATATGAAATACAACAGTATTCAATATAATAATTATAACATATAATGATACAATAAAAAAAAAAGTATGTTAAACTGAGGGACAAATATACTTATGAAAGTAAACATTTTAAGTCAGGTAAAGGAGCCAGCTGTGAACTTGGTAGCTATTCGGTGAAATAGATTGTTAAAAAGACATTTGATACAACTCCAAGATGAAACAAAATCTGCAAAGTGGACTGTTGATAAGGATAAAGACAAGGCATAGCAATTTGAAACAGCAATGAGAAAGAAGATCCATTCTCTTTCCTGCAGTGAATGTAGTAATGATTGGGAAAATTTAAAGAAAATCATTACAGGAATTTGGGAGGGGCCTATTTGGACTTGGAGTTGAGCTATGGGGCTCCATTAAACCATCGAATTCCTCTCGTATCCAATCATTACAATCCAAAATCCTCCGTAAAATCCTCAATGCTCCCTACTTTATTACAGATAAAACCATCCATAATTACCTAAATGCTTCTCATGTTTCAGATCTGGCCCAATCCAGATACTTATCCCTCCATAATAAAGTTCACCATCATTCCAACCCTTTCATTTCTAACCATGCTTCCTCTTCAATTTCTGAGAACCCTGCGAGGCCTCTGAAAAGAAGAAGGCTCCGTGATCTCCTAATGTAGACATATTATTATAGTGCTAACATTGGGTAGTTTCTCATCTAGTGTTTTCACGTCATTATATCCATATGTTGAAATTTACTAAATGTATTTCTTTAATACAGTTGTAAATATCATTAAGAAATAAAAAAAAATAAGGAATTTCAAAAAAATAAGTTCCCAAAAAATAAATGGTTCGACAAAGATGGATTCTGTCAACATGAAGTATAAGGGCTGTTTTATGATCGTCCAGAGATTTACTATAACAAATAAAAAAGAAGCACCAAAAATATTTGCGAAGATAAGAAAAGTTGTCAGTGTTAGGTAGAGAGCAGGAGAGGTGAAGGAAATAATACAAGAATATGTAACATCAACCACGCAAAAAAAAAAATTGAACAAAATGCAAAATATATGTTTATTATTATTAAATTATAAATTTACATATTTTTATTGGTTAAAATATTCTATTGTATATTAGATGATATAATACGTAAAAACTATATTTAAAAAACGAATTTATTTTATAACCATTGAAACACAGAACGGGTTATCTGGAAAAAAAAATGTGTAACTCCTCTGTTAAATAATCGACTTCAACCTCCGTTCCGGTTTTCCTTCGTTCGACTGAACATAGAGCTATAGATTGTGACATGGGCCTGGGTACATAGGTATTTTCTTGGTTATTTATTACACTATCCCTAACATTAAAAAGACTCTCACTTCCTCTTGGTTTCCTTCCATCGAACTTTAAGTAACCATCCAAAAAAATATGAAACCGAATTTATAGTATCACCGAAGTGTTTTACGTCCCCGCTTTGTTCAATTATGTTTATACCACTGGCAAACTCGTTATGTCGTAAAACTGCCTCAGGATCCTCCACTATTTTAGAGTTCTTTCAGCTTTTAAGTGTTCAATTTCTTCTGAATATTCAAAGGAGATAGTAATGTCTTCACATTAATTGAGAAATAGAGGGAAAAAAATGAGAATAGCGAAAAATCTTTTCAAAAGTCACAATAAAATCAAAAAAACTCGTAACGAGCAGTGCATCTATTTAATCAGGTCTGAAGGAGATCAAGTTTCGAAATAAGGCAAATACCGAAATGTTGCAGTCACCAACACCACACAGTAAATGTCATCTCAACGTCACCAGCAGAGAGTGAAATTTAAAAAAAATTCTACATCATTTTCTACAGAAATATAATTTTTATTGTGATGTGTGGCATCCACCTGAAGCGCAATCCCGTGACCGACGCGTGAACTCCGTAGTGAATTACGATGGCGAACGCGTGAGCTATGTGCGAACTAAGGCCATTACAGAATATTTTGAAATGCATGTCAGGTATTGGCCGAGGTATGCCGACGGTATTTTTGAGTATGAAAAAGGGAGATTAATAAATTTAAAATATATCGCTGAAGATACAAATAAAATACATCATAATATATAATTTAATTAACAGCCTTAACTTGAACATTTAAATTTAAAACTAAAAATACATTTAAGTTTGACTCATACAGAAAAGCGGCCATCACTGCCATTGTTTAACATCTGACTTATGATTAAATTAATCACAAAAATTTTGCACGTTTTTTAGAGTTCAGAAAATCCCTCCAACAAATGAAAAAAAGAGAAGTTTGTCATTCTTAAAGATCCAAAAAATAAGAGGCACCCTATTGAAAATATCGAAAACGTTATTAGGTATACAGAAAATAAAAAAAAAAATTGAATGCTTAATAAATTATAATTGGTAATACCAATGATGCAACTGAGTGAAAGACGCTGAGATCTCCTAGAGTCCTACTTTCCCCTCCACGAGTGTGGGGAAAGGCTCGGCTCGGAGATCTTGAGTGAATGAATATTGTAAATACTGTATAAAAGCATGTGTGTATTTATTTTAAGTATTTATTCTGTTATGTTTGTTTCTTTTGTTTAGTTTAGTACCTTTTAGTTTATATTCATTTACTTTTAGTATTATTATATCGCTGTTTATTATTTTTATTTATTGTGTATAGTATGAATGAGCTATTACTAATGTCCTTGAATGTGACAGATTGTAATATATCTCAATAAAGAAATTTCTTTTAAAAAAATATATAAATAAATTATAAGATTTTTCAGTAAAATAATATAAGCGGTTTTAGAGCTGTCACTAACATATGTCCTGACACTTATAAAATCACTAATATCTTTAAAATAGACAATAAAATTATAGCGGTTAGGCATTATAAAAGTTAAAAGAACACGGTTTTCAGGACCAAGGACCGAGTTGACCATATGTATAAGCTTATTTTTTGAAAAAATATTACAATCTGTCTCAAGGACATTTATAATAGTGTTCACAGATCACATTCACACTCTATGTACAGTAAATGAAATAAATTATACAGAAAAATAATATATATGTATAAGAATGGTGTTTACTCATTCGATTGCTTATAATGCTTATCTCTGTCATTTTCCGTTGGTTTTCTTTTAGGCCCTGATAATACCTGCATTTGTGAAACGTGTGTGAGTTATTTTATACTTTACCTGAATTTTAGATATACAAGCCTGTGTGGTTATAATTTTAAAATTAATAAATAAAACAATAGAACCGATAAACTTGAAACCAAAATATAAACATAAATTATGCAAAACTTTAGTTTTTGGGGTTGGGGCCTAAATTTAAAACAGAGGCTCTACCTTAACTAAAATATTATTTAATAATTTTTCTCGTCTTAAAAGTTTTTCAAACTGCCTTGTTAAAATACATAAACTAATTATGTACATCTTTATTTATTTTTAGCTACTTTAACTTCACCAATAAGGTTTGTTTTTATTTAATTTTACAAATGAAAAATGGGATCAACTTTTTAAAATCCAAAAGATTCCCTTCACAATCAGTTATTATTAGTTTTATGTTAATACCAATTAAGACAGTGATATAGATGAACACCGAGATATTTTATTGCTTTATTGGAGAGATTAATGGCAAGTTATTACCATTGAGCACTACTTCGAGCACTAGCGGATCCAGGATTTAATTTTTGGGGGAAGGGGCTTCAGCCTGAAAGATTTTTTTTCATATATAAAACAATAATTAATTTGAAAAAAAAGAAAGAAATTAACTACCTACATGAAATGGTGTTTAAGGGATTCTCGAAGTCCTATTATATGTAATTACACGAACAATAATACATTAAGAGATAGTTTTTAATATTTTTTTCTATAAAACGTGGTTATATTTTATCATTTTTTTGGGGGGGGGAGGGAGGATAAGCCCTCCCCCCCCCCGTAGATCCGCCTGTGTCTTACTTTTGAAAAATTACATTCACACACACACAAAAAGGCATGCACACTCACATTTTTATGAGTCACTTATATGCATAAAATATTCTATTTATACTAATAAATGTATCTATATTGACTTATTTACAGACTTAGAGTAATATAATAACAAAACAAGTCTAAATTTATGTTTTTCTACAAAAACTTTAAATTTATCCTTTCTTTTTTTATTTTTTTTTTATTTGTTCAGTAAGATAAAATTCTGTCACACAGACAGTAATTATAGTAAGGTGAGAAGAACACATTCACACCGTATATACAGATAAAATAAACAAAAGCAGAATAACAACTAACTAATAGTCACAAAGTCTATACATTATGTAAAAGAAAAAGTATTTAAAATCAATAATGTTTTGCCACTTTCTTTTGATTCCGGAATTAAAGTATGTAATTGGAAAAAAAAAATATGAGAAACCTTTTTTTTTTATTACGAATTTCGATTCACATTTTGTTTATTTTAATTTTTCATATTACAGCTTTACTACTAAGGTGCATAGTTTCCGTGATGTAAGCAAAAAGTTCTAAAAGTTTTCCCTGCTCCTAGGAGAGAGAACTTTTAGAATATTTACCTCCTAACAAGATGGGGAGGTTCAAACAATGTCCCCAAAATTCAGCCCTTTCCAATTCCCTTTACAACACTTCGTTTTCTGAACTGTAAAGACAAAAATAACATAAAATAAACTAAAAATGTTAACATCTTCTTGGGTTTACTGTAAAAAAAAAAACAAAAAAAAAAACCAGAGATAAATTGCTATTATGTATAAGACACATTTTTTTTTACTAAATATGTCTATTTATTTTATTAACCCTGGCAGAAGGGTATAAAAATAAAATTATTAAAAGTATATTTATGAACTTATGTTTATTATAATACATCCCACGTAATAGAAAACAAAATAATCAAGGCTTTGCAATAAGTTATTATAGACACTATTGTTGAAAATATGAGTACTTTTAGGTGACGGAATATCTAATCAAGTATTTTTTTTACAAATGAGGTGAATCTCAACTTATATCGTAATAAGCCTTAACTTTATTTATATGGTGTTAAAGCATATTAAATTTTTTTTTTTTGAAATGGTATATCTGTTTTCTAGTTGGAGCATGAATAATTAATGTTTTTATTTAAAACAGAACTTAGCTTAGTTTAGTCGCCCTTAGTCCTCTTTAAACGGTTTTCAAAATGAAAAAAATATTTTCTACAGTTTACTCTGAAGAAGCTTTCTATTGCAAAAATTAAACATTGCTATAGTTTTCGCTATCTATTTAACAGAAAAGGGTAAAGAAAAAAAAAATCCTAAATGTCTGCTGGAAATCGGACCATTGATTCGATCTGCCCATCTGCTTTGTGGCTTCCTTAGTATTAATTTTTTCCTATTAAAAAATTTAGCATCCCAAGTTCTAGCCCGTGTGTTCAGATGGTTTTTAGGCTTGTAGATTAGTAGGATTTTAGTTAATAGGATTTCTAACAACATTCGTATTCTGAAGGAGAACGAATAAAGATCAGCAGCCATTTCAATTAGAATGTAATTCCTCACAGCGAATATGAGGTATGTAGGAAAATGTCGAGAACATTGAAGTTGTTGGTAGAAAGAGGATGGAAGAAAGGTGGAAAAGGAGGCAGATATTAAATGTGCTCATATATATATATATATATATATATATATATATATTATATTACATTAAAAAAGTTTAAACAAATAAGAAAAAGTTAAGATGAGACAAGTGTCAGAAAAAAAATCATTAGCAAACTTCTACCCAACAACCGATGCCACAATAGTTGACAACAGATCACTTGGGAGAACTAACAGATTGATATAGGATTTTCATGGCATAAGTTTTTCCTAGCCGGTTGTTTTATAAATCCTTGACTTGTAATTAACTTGAGAGTTTATTAAAGTTTAAATAATAATTTAGAGAGAAAACCCAAATTAATATTTAAATGTCCCATGGTGATGGTGAGAATAAAATACGTTCCAAGTTGGAGGATCTTCTTCCAAAGAGGTTACCTTCTCGATGCTTAGCTGTCCAGTAATCGATGGTGGGATGGTATCGATCTCGATCGATTGCTTAGCTGCGCCTAACAGCTGTTATCGAAAAATGGCGCTCAGCTGTTGGCAGGTAAGATAAGGTAAATCTGGACTTGGTGGGGGTAGACTTCCACTACGTGGATCCGTCATCAAAAGCTAGGTCCAGACTGACCACCGAGCAGTATTATCGCAGTATTTGTGTCTTAATCCCTAAGACAGGGTATTACTGCCGGGCTGGAGCGTATACACAAACGCGATAACACATCGCAAACGAAGCCAAATATACAAATTATATAAACTTAAATATATTTCTGAGACAATTGTTCCCCAGTTTTTACCAAAAAAAAAGTAAATAAACATTTTATTGTTAACACTAAAAAAGGGGTAAATGGTGAGAAAAATAATAATGAAAAAATTAAAGATTTGTGTCTATGCGGCGTTAACACTGACCAAGCAGTGAATTATCTCTGCCCTTTGTGGAGGAGGGCAAAATCTCTTCATAACTCTGAGAATATCACATAACTCTAGAGTAATTATAACATGATAATGAAAATGGCTAGAAAAAATCGTACCAGTTACGGTTAGTTTCAAGCTTAGATCAGTATAACTTATTACCATTTTATTCTTTAAAAAAGATTCACAATATATATATATATATATATATATATATATATATATATATATATATATATATTATATATATATATATATATATATATATATATAATCTTTTTTTTTTACAGCTTTTCTTTAATCGACATTTAAGTATTAAATTTAAACATAATTATTTTTAAGCCCGAGTGTGTATGATTAGGTTAGTTCTTTTGTTTATATACATTTATTTTATTTTATTGTATTTATTTTTATTTTATTTTATTGTATTTATTATTATCAAGTTTCTGTATTATTTATTTTTTTTTATTGTAAATAGAGTGTGAGTGTGCTTTCTCTGATCACTATTATAAATGTCCTTGATGTGACAGAATGTAATATTTCTAAATAAACAAATATAAAAAAAAAAAAAAACATAATTATTTAATTGGGAATGAGGTATCTTATTAGTTATTCAATAAACTACTAAATTTGCTTCTGTGTTTATTCGACGTTTCGATCCCGCTTTTTTTTTTTATTTATTTATTTTTTTTTAATATTTTTTTTTATTTTTTTTTTTATTTTTTTTTTATTTTTATTTATTTATTTTTTTTAGAAGCTACATTAACTTAATATATGTGCTGGTGATGAGACTGTCTTTGTGTCCCAGGCCTGAGCTATCGACGCTCTATTAAGCTTAAAACTTTGAAGAGGATCCCATTGTTAACTTTAAAACAATTAAAAAAAAAACGGATCGAAAATTCGAATAAACACTGAAGCAATGGACATTTAGTAGTTTATTAAATAATTAATAAGTGACCTTATTTCCAATTAAATAAATATGTATATATATATTTATTATAATAAAATTATTTATTTATTTTTAATTTATAAATATAAATTATTTATAATAAAAATTATTGTTATCGCTAAAATGAGAGGGTGAGCGCATGTGGCGGTGTCATGAGGCGGGCGTGTGAACTAAGTAATATTCTGGAACGGCCACTACAAGTGGATGGTCTCCTTTTCATGATAATCTATGTTACCAATTATTTTTCGGAATAGAATTATCAGATTGTTAGTCGAGTTTAGCTGATATATGAAGGAGAGTTATTTACACAATCATGCTTAGATTTAAATTTCCATTTTGTACTGGCTGATATATTTTACGCTCCTTGTACGGCGAGGCGTGGGGGTGGTTAGGGGCTTATAAATTGTATGGCTGTGACGACGGAGCATTGAAGATTTACTAGAACCGGCCATCCATCCGCTTTTCATTTCTCCTTTTCAACGTCACTCCATTTCCTTTCAATTCAGCTTCCAACTTTCACTACAGTAGACCAAAAAGCGTTTTCTAAAATACACTAAATTTTAGTTTCTTGATAAAATATATAAAAATTTCACTTATTTTAGTTACTCGAAGCTAATATCCAATACATCCGGAGGTGTGTAAATACATATTCATACTAAATGTTTTAATTAATACATTTTGAATCATCACAGAATCGCATTCACATTCAAAAGATACCTAATTGTGAATAAGGTCCATTCCATGTCACCATCTATATTGAAAATCCGATTCCTCCAAGAATTTACGTGTTAGATGGTCCTGACCCCTGATCATTTCATTATTGCTGAACATCTAATATCAATATTCTAAAATATCTTGTTAAGGCACAAGTATATAAAATAAAAACAATATGACATTATAGAGAAGTATTTTAAATGTTTTATAAATTCACTTTTTTATGGCTTTTTAGAGAAATATAAGTGATAATATTAAAAGGTTTGGGAACCGTTCGTTGCGTGGTAGGTCGTTGTCGACACTACCAATCGCTGTCTAATCAACTCCTTTCTCCGGCCTCTATCCAAACCCAACTCCATCCCTCCCCCAGATCAGCCTTAACGCAATCTTCCCACCTTCGCTTTAGTCTACCCCTCGGACGTTTACCATTTCAAACAGCGTTTTAACCGTTTAGAAAATTCTTTCGTTACTAATCCCAACGATTTTAAACGACCTTTTTATTCTCCACAATGTAATCATGTTAATTATACAAACGGAATACAGTTCACGCTAGTCGGTGTAGTATAACCGTCTAAATTCTGCTATTATCTCATCCTTCTTCGGTCCGATTATTCTACCAAATACTTCATTTTCAAAAACCTTTAAACGTTATTCATTCCTCAAAATTCTAGTAAAGTTAAGGCTTAAATTAAGTTTCCACAAGAAATCGTAGATGAAATAATAATTTTATCCTAGGAAAGCCCTACGGCTACTGAGTGAGTGGTGGAAAAATAGATAACAATGACCTATCTACCTAAAATTATTGTTTATAAGGTTACATCAATATTTTTTTTAAATGATTTTATTGAGTATTAATACAGTCTGCCACATTGAGGGGCATTGGTACTAGAGCTATAGTATTCATTCACACAATACGTACATAATAAAGGAAAATACATATAAAAAACCAAAGTAGAAAAAAAATATACAGTAATACACAAGATAAATAAAATAACAGATTAAATCCGAATAGTAATCAAATAAATTAAACACATTCACACCTACGTACAATAGCCCGCCTAGCAAATTAAAAGCTGTTAAAAAATCGGTGAAGCCCTGGATCACATTAAACCGCCCTAATCGTAGAGAGGAAGTCGCCGTGGCCAGGTTGAGAATAAGGCACACGAACCTAACCCATGTACATCTCATCACTATGCAGCCACCACCAAATTGTCAACACTGCAAAAGCGTTCTCACAGTCAATCACATTTTCCAGGAATGCACTAATTATACTTCAAGCCTAAATCGATTATCTCTAAAACCGGATATATCAGCAGTATTAAGCAACAACGAATCAAACATAAAACAGTGATAAAATTTCTTAAAATCCATAGGATATTAAATAAAATATAAAAATAAATATAATTTTCATTTTATTGTTCTTTCTTTTTTAATTTTAATTTTAATATATTTCATTTTTTATATGTTTTTAAATATCTTTTTCATTTATTAATTTATCTATTATTAATTAATTATTAATTCTCCTCTAAAGAGTTTAAAAATATAACCGACTCACAGGCATTGATGACCCTAGAGTTTTACGCCTTAAAGCCTAAATAAACAAACAATCTATGTACAATATTTACATTGGCTCAGGGGACCGTGAATCAAGCTTTGTCCCCCAAAATGAGGAAGCCAAAGCAGGACTCCAGGAGATCCCAGTGCTTCTCTCCCAGCTGTATCACTGGTATTGAAAGCCAGTGGAGACTGACGGAGGGCACTAGAGCAACAGACGCTCAGGACTTGAGTGAAGAATCCGGCCAGTGCCAGTACTCCAATATATGCATTTTAAAAAAAAAGTCGCGAGGCCACTGCCGTTTTAACCTCCGAGGAGGATTGTTGGGATGACTGGAGCTAGATAGAGGTTGTGCTACAGGATTAATATGGTGAGTGAGGTCCTGGTGAAATTTGGAAAATTCGTCTGGGATTAGGTCAAGTGCAAATGGGATACTAAAGTCATTATGTAGGGTTTTATTGGTTGCATAAAAGGGACCATCGACTATTGTTCGAAGAACTTTAGACTGGAATGCGTTTGATGTTAGAAAGTTTTGCTGTCTCCCACAGTTGGAGTCCGTTGGTCCAGATAGGTTTCAGGATTGTCTTGTAGATTAATAGTTTGTTCCCAACTGAAAGTTGAGATTTTCTATTGATTAGTCTATATAGTAGGCCATATCGTCGGTTAAGCTGTTGTATTTTAAATCTGGTATGTGGGTTCCATGTAAGAATTTTATATCAACGTTAAAAAAAAAAACAAGCATTTACTCACATTGCCTATGTTCATTTTAGAACTGAATTGGTAATTGTACGATTAACACAGTTTTCTTCATAATAAAGTTCACTAATCCACTGGTAATTAAATCACTCTGTGGAAGACGATTTAGCAGGTGGGTTGTTAAAAACTGACTCGCAGACATAATAGTTAGTTAACATTAATAAAGCTATTTTGCTATTTTTTTCCTATAAGTCGATTTACATGTCAAAAACTTTTAACATTTCTTCAAATGAAAAAAAAAAAACAGTAATAGGAATGGATATTATAGAATCATTTAAAAATAAAAAAAAATAAATAAATCATGCCCCATCACATCGACATCAACATCCATAAAATTTAAAAAAAAAGTCGACCTATAGGCAAGAAATAGTACAAACAAAATTGTAAACAAATTTAAAACTGTTTTAATAACTTTTGAGGAGTGAAAAATGTGTATTTATTAGATGTATATATTTTTAAAATAAAGTATAATTTTTTTGATAAATTACATTTGTACCTCTTTACCAGAACGTTCATAACTTTTTAGATAACATGAATTTAAAGTAAAACAGCTTGATCAACAGCTAAGCTGAAATTTATTTAAATTCAAGCAATGTAGCTGTTCTGATAAGCACAGTTTAACATTATTACTTTGCCAAGTTCGCTGTCTCAGCATCTTGATTTGCATTCGACAAATATTTGGAGTGGACGTTCTTATTTTTTTAATATAATTTTTTTATTTATTGATTTTGATAATGAAAATATACAGCTTGTTCTAAAAAAGGAGGACATAATCAACAATATTGCGTTGAATAATATTAACGATGAAAATGAAATAAGGATACACGATTACAGTTAAACGGTTACAAACTGTAATGGGATCTTTTCATTTCCCTGTTTTATCACATTGTAAATTATTATTTTAAATGAATGAGAAACGTATAATAAAATAAGTCAAAGAGATGAATGAATGTCGTTAAACAACATCTTTTACATGTAATAAATTATAAAATCTTATCATTTCTCACCCCTTTTCTTGCTATGTGGTGTACATGATGAGGTAGGAGGAATGTTGCCCAAATGCGAGACAAAGACGAGTCTTGGTCTTGCGAACTCTGTCTTGGTCATGGTATTGGTCTTGCGCAAGACTCTCGCAACAGTCTTGCAGTTTCTTATTAGCTTATTATTATAGAGATATTACTGTAATTTTTTTAGATAGGAAAAACCTAACTAAACCCAAATGAAAAATTACAGGAGTTAAATGCAAAAGTATATATATTAGTTATACCAATTATTAACATATGGTAATTAAGATTGTCAAGCATTAGTAACTATTTTGCCTTAAGTTTTTATTTAAAAAATCGATTTTTTTACCAGTCCTGGTCTTGGTCATGAAACAGTTAGGTGGCCTTGGTCTTGGTCTTGCAAAGTGCCAAGTGGGAAACACTAGGTAGGAGTGTGGACTTCCTGCGGAACTCATAACAGAATGTATACCACAATCCATGAAAGTATATGTAAGTGTATTGCTCGTACTAGTGTATACATTTGGGTCATATGCTATACCCAAATGTATGAAGATAAATGTATATTGTTCATTGTTAGGTTGAATAGAATAAGTATATTGTATATATATTTTGAAACTGATTGTATGGATAATATAATATAATATCGAGGGTGCTGATGAGTGAGTTGAAATATTTCAATTAATAGAGTCAGTCTTATTCAGAAAAATGTAAATACAGGCTAGTAGATTTGGGGAAGAGTAATAGTACCTACCCTTATCTGCTATAATGCAGATATAATTTTTAGACAGCAATCCGTTTAGGAGGCAATAAAGATAAATATGATCTTTGATGAAGACAGCCCGAAATCTTTTGCAGGGTGGTCCCCTTCTTCAACGAAACGAAGACCAATAGAAAAGCGTAGGAAAATAAGATGGAAGGTGATGTAGATAAAAAGGTTTTGAAATGAGGAAACCAGTCTGAAAAAGGACTTCCTTGTAGGAAAAAAGAGTTTAGAAAAGGAATCTCCTTGGATATAGTTGTCCTGTTTAGTGGTCAGCTGGATATACGCGAAAGGAGTGTCTAGCGAAGACGGAAGAACTGAACCGTTGGGAAGAAAGATAATGCATTCATGAACACACCTCGAGGTGACAGCGGCACCAGAGACCAGGAATAAGTAGCTGAAGACTCAATCATATGCTACAACCTGCTAAATCTTAGTATCCATTTAGATCCTACTCATGTAAAACTGTGTTGACAATCTATTAAATAATATAATCATTAGTCGTGTCCACATTAGTATCATTAATGCAACATTCTAAATGTGCAATGTTAATCAACTAATAAACCTTTTTTCTTATCAGAACTTGATTATGAGGATTTTCCCAACATGCTACCATCTAGATATAAACAGTAAATTAGTATTACAATACCATTGGAAAGGATATCCAACATTAACTATATTCAATCTCCAATATAACAGTAGATGGTCTGTGGAATCTATCATATTTAGGAACATCTTATATATATGATTTCCCGTAATTGCACTGCACAATTTTAGTTAAGTGTTCAGTAACACAAAATAACCAACAAAAAATCATATTAACATATATCTCGAACTCATTTATTAAACAGATATCAAGGTTAAACATTTGTTATTTATTTATTACATTAAGACTGACTGTACAAAGTTTAACGTGTTTAATACTAAATAACAGCTTTTAATCACCTGATAAAAAAATGAACGATAAGCAATGACAGTAGTTGCTCATCGGTTTGTCTAGTTCTCTGTGTTTTAGTGTGAGTGAATACAGTTCAATTTATGATTCTCATGGGAGACGAGATAAATTTATTCACTTTTGCAGAACAAACAGACACTCTTTTAACTTATGGCTAGGTATATAGAAACGGTGCCCCTGCTGCTCCAAGATGTGGTGAAAAATTTCCTAAGCGAAGAATACCAAATCGTAAAACGTTTGAGGCCATTGAAAGACAAACAGATGAGCAACTACTGTCATTGATTATCTTTCATTTTTGCATCAAATGATTAAAACCTGTTATTTAGTATTGAACACACGTTAAACTTTGTGCAGTCAGTCTTAATGTAGTAAATAAATAATAAATCTATAACATTTGATATCTGTTTAATAAATGAGTTTGAGATATATAATAATATGAACTTTTTTGTTTATTTTGTGTTAGTGAATACATACTTAAAATAGTATCGTGCATATACAAAACACTCTGTATATATATATATATAGGATGTCCCGGGAAAATTTTATAGGAGTGACAGCGGACATCAATAGCTACAAAAAAGTTAATATGACTGTGTTTTTAATTCACTTATATTTAGGTTATTTTAAATTTTTTTACTGTACATAGTTTTTATTTATTATTATTTATTTTTTGTTTTACTTTTGTTAATTTTATATGTTTTGTATGCATGTTGTGAATGTGTTCATTTATCATTATAATTATTGTCCTTGAAATAGAATATTATATTTCTGAATAAATAATAATAATAATATAAACAACGGGCCAATTTTCAGCATAAAAGTAGGAAGTCCTAGTTTCGTGTTTTTTTTTTAAGTAAGTCAGGTTTTCGTTGAATAGGAAGCGATAACTACAGAAATATTTAATTTAAATAATTAATAATTGCTTCACTGTAAAGTAGACAAAATTTAATTTTTAAAAAGTTGAGTTAATAATTTCAAAACCATTTAAAGAGGGCTTTTGAGCTGCTTAATTCCGTTTTTATGAAAGCCATGCGTTATTCAAGATTTATTTTATCATCATCTAACACCCCACTTTTACAATGTCTTGTTATTTTAAAATTTATTTTACCTATGGTAGACCACATAGATTGTCCCATTGGTAGTCTCGATGAGAAAAGAAAACGATTGGTCCTCTCAAATTATTATGATAAAATTTAGACAGTACAACTCCGATACAAATTAATCCCATTATACAAAGAACTGACGGTAATAAATTCCAATGAAGTATCCGCGTTTTCGTAAATAAATACTTGGTAGGTTTAGTAGGAGATTTTAAAACTATAAAAAATGAAGAAATGATTAACTACTTACTGAAACAAAAAACATATTAATCAGAAAAACGTTTAAGATTTACAACTTCGGTCCTAAATTTCCCATTTAGGTTTCACCTCACAACACTCTATACATTAGTAGAACAGTAATTTGGCGTTGTGGCCTACAATTTATGGAAATAAAAAAAAAAAATGTTATCTCACCAAATAAACGACTTAATTCGTATTTTAATAAAGAAAAAATGGTACAAAAACTTTACGAAGCCATACAAAATTATCGCATTTCGGGGACTTCGGAAACCATAAAAAAAGGTTCCATAAATTAAAGTCCAGCAATTACATTCCTAATCCATTGTTCCACTTGTTTGGGACGCACCCACCCAACCAATGCAAACAAAGCGCCAAAAGTAAACAATGAGGACGGGCACAACTCGCGGATAACATTAAACGCAACTTGATGGCTTAATTTGTGAATCGTGAATGCCCATGAATGAAAATCTAAATGGTTTCTTCTATAAAACAGATATTCTGGGATAAGCGTGGCTGTTAAAACCAATCTAATGCGCAAAACGATATAAACAAAAAATATTATATATTTGAATTGCACCCTACCATCACCTCCCCACCTCATAGTCGCATCGTTTAAGGTCGCCTTCATGAACTAGGTAGCCTACGCACAGTGGGGCAGAACTCCTTAAAACCTGGCATAAATCCCAAAATTTAATGTTCCATATTGAATTTTTATTGATACTTGAACTGGTACTTAAGGAATAAGCAGATGAAATGCAGGCAACGAACTTGAACATCTTATGAACTGCCCCAAATCGCTTCAAAGTCGGCTGTCTGATACTATCTTTCAAGGTGTTCTTATCTACAGTAGACTTTAAACCCATCCCTAGCGCAGAGTTTTGAGATATTTTTCCATACTTATGGGGGCAGTCACTCAAATTATGAGCAATCAAATTTCATATTGTATTAATATTTATCTATCGTAAATAATGTTTAGAAAGTTGTGATAAAGTTAAAATTAACGGATCTAAATGAACTTTGCAAGATCTTATAAAACGTTCACCATTTCACTACTAATGTTTTTACATTCTCTTATTCCTTATTTGTCTGTAAATGAAGGAAAAGATAGAAATCTTGCCTAAACAAGCCATCTTTCTAAATTTTATATACAACTTTTTCTCTTCTTAGGTGCTCCTATTGATACCATTTTATTTTTGGACCACGGAGGGAATTTTATGTCACAATAAAGTCATCGAATAAAAGAACTGTGTAGGAGAAAATAGAATATCTTAAAAAATCGATTTATCGTACGAAAGTATGAATTACCACATAAACAAATGATGAAACATTTATCATAAATTATCAAAATTATTTTCTAAATTTAAAAACAAATAGGAAACAGTCAGAGGGTTAATTCACTAAAGCAAATAAGATGGCTTTGATAAACTGATTAATTTTGAAAGTTTGCCGGTTGATTAAATGAATGCACGGCTATCTCAAGCGTTTTCAGGTGGTGCCGAAAGAACATAGGGGAAGAAGACTGTGTAGTTAGGTTCCATTTTATGTTTTACGGAGTTAGCATAAGCAAATTATTAAATACTTTCAGACTTATTTACCCTAAATAGAAATACGAGGGGAACTCCGTATGACCCGGAAAAATAGATTTGTGTTACATAGATAAAAATTTTGGTTTTTTACTGTCCTTACTAATTATGGTAGAATATAGTCACATACATTTTTTTTTCCTAGCACCAGTCAATTTCTGGATCCGTTCTTGACTGTAACTGAGATATCTGATGTTTTTTATTATTTAATCAATCAATCTTTATTTGTTTTAAGGGAAGAACCCTATACAAATGGAGTCTAACAAAAAATAACAAACATTATCATCCTTATGTAATTACAAATAGCTTTTTATACTACATAACAGACATTACAACACTCTTAAGCATAAATTAAAAATTATATTCGGCAAAGCTCATACAGTAAAACTAGTTCCAATTATCATATTAATATAAAATCTAAAATTGTCAACAATATACATTAATAAATACACACAAAACAAATCAACATTAATTATTTATATTAAACTATGCTTTAAAATTAAATTAAAAGATTACCCCTATACCTAAGAAAAACAGACAAGAAAAATACCCGGCCAGATTACATGCCGATGTACAATATGGAATTTTTGTCATATTTGCGGAGGACAATATTCAAGATTACCCTACCAATTCTCTATAATTTGATATAATTGAGAAAAAGAAATATAATTTTCTCATATCTTCTGCACTTTAGGTTGGCTTAAATATTTCTTTCACATCAAGATTTTCCAAACTCTGATAAACTATTACCCTTAAACTACTATAAATTGGGCATTTAAATAATATATGATGAAGTTTTTACTTTTCTTTAGTGTTGCACATTTTGCACTCAAGTTTTGGAGTAATATTCAAAATTTTATTATTAACAGAAATCTTGATCATATATTTTCCCGAGAGACGGATCTGCATTAATAGTTTCGTATATTTGAAATTAGTCGGTATCAACGGGTAATGGGGGATCTGATCATTATTAAGAATAAGTTTTAAATGTTCACTATAAGATGAGCTATGCAATGTTATCCTGTCTTCGTCCTGCAAATGTTGTTTGTATTTATTCAATATCCTTTTAATATTTGTTCTAATTATGGTTTCGTAAACTAGATTTACTTCCCCAATAGTATATAACAATACTTTTAACTGAGAACAGCAATTATATTTCCATAGAGCAAGATTAACTGAGTGACATTTATTTCTTAGATTTTCGAAACATATTTTTGCATATCTACATTCCTTCATTTTTTTTATTATTGTATAAACCCATTAAAGATCATTTAAGTAATGATTTGTTGTAATAATTCTTCATAATAATTCGTGTCATAAATTTAGGTAACTTGCCCCACTGTGCGTCGGACGATCCCCTTCCCCTCGCCCTCACTATTCTCTTCTCAAGACGGCGGGAGGGGGTAGGGGGAGGAGGGCAAGTCTAAAAAAGTATGATTTACGGAACTCTTTTCGCTTACGAATGTAGTAAACGATATTCGACAAATAACTACGTCGCGGTGATGATACAATTCTGGCAACATTACAACATATTGTAGCGGCAACAGATTCTCGCCTTTTACTACAGGTACATCAAGTTCGTCTACCCGCTACCAGGCAGCGCCATACAAGCTCGCCTGTGCAATATACTAAAATTGTATCTTTAATTTCTTATTGTTGTATTGTTAAATACTCAAATTGTAAATTGGAATATGTATACACATTGTAAATGCTTTTTATAATAAAGTTTAGTGGCGATAACATATACTGATCAAAGCTCAAAAATAACTATTATTGTAACGGCTCTTGGTAAACGGTTCAGTCTTGGTGGAATGAATACCTTAGCCAAATCTCAAATTGTCAGATCTACGGATCTCCACCCCTTCAGGTTGTAGACCTATACGCAGAAGGTTGGAATATGTTTCATATCCGTTTTTGGTTACCTTAGTCTGCTCTTCTTATTTCACAATAACCTGATACCTTAATCCTCTTCTCTTGCTCTATGCAAGTTGGACGCTGATCCGGCCACTTGCAGTCTTATATACTAAGTCAAGAGATTGATCAATCCGTTAATATCTCATCCTCCCACAAGTCCGGAGTTTGATCCCTCCGGTTGTGGTTACCATCCTTGCGGATTGTTAAGCTCTTACGCCGCAGGCCGAAAGTGATTGGGTGCTGATCCGCCTGTCGTTTGAGGCCATCCATCTATTCATATTCCTTCATCCAGTCAGTCATCTTACCCTCAATACTGAACACGCACTGTCGAGGCCTTCTGGTAACTGTAGATATCCTCTTTGCTTTACATACCTCGACAATATAATTAATCGTTAGAATTTTCTTATATAAAACAGAAGTAGAATACATACTTTCTCAAGGTGGTCTGAGTATTTATAATATTGATATCGCATAAAAAGTAATAAACGTACATCGTGATTTTTTTTTTTACTTTATAATGTATAATGTAATAATGTAAATACAAAATTTCCATTAGAATATCAATAAAGAATGTATAAAATTGCAGCTTTTAAAAAAAAAATTAATCTTTGCCCAGATGAAGGTAACATTCTAAGGATCTTATATCGTGGGGCGGGACTAGCCAAGGAGGACCTGATACAGACAGAGCTGATAAGATGCCTATTGACAGGTTCACTATGGAAGATAGTCAGTCGTGATATGAATACCACCCCTCTCAACTACTCCTCCCTTCTCAACCACTTAGATCCAACCAGTGATCCATTTAAACCGAATACAAACACAGTAACTATTATACCCAGCCAACTAAACTATTATAATCTGTCAAATGGTGGTCAATACATATGTGTATATATATATATATATATATATATATATATATATATATATTACATTTTTTCTGCCTGAAATCAAACTTTATGACAACTTGAAGGTAGGAGAAAAAGAAGAAAAATCCTGATCTGTAAGATAAAATCAATTGATAACATTAATGTAATTATTTTTCTGTTTAATTCGTTTGTATTAATTATTCGAGTGAATGAGTTACTCCGTCACTATGACTATTGTCCATGGATGTGACAGAATGTAACATATATCAATAAAGAATTGATGATTGATGAAAAATTATTTATTTAAAATACTTTGTGCTTCATAACTTAAATATATATATATATATATATATATATATATATATATATATATATATATATTATATATATATATATATATATATATATATATATATATATGTATATAATTGTGATATATCGATTATACCAATCAGTGATTTAGTTGTATTAACCTAACAGTGTTATCTTTTATCATAAATAAAAGAGTTGTAATTACTAATAGTGTAGTTTTGTGTTTCAATATTCAAATACCTAACATTTGGCCACGAGGATAATAGTAATGAAGAAAGGTACTTCGTGGGTGTATGACTTAAAGATGCAGACTTGATTTTAATACTAAAAGAATTAGGTGTGGTTTTTGATGAGGCTGATTCTGTAGATAGGTTAAGGCAAATTTTAGTGCAGGAATTGAGAAGTGAAAATAAAGAAGAAAGCAAGGAAATTAGTGAAAAGGTAAACCAAGTTAAAATAAAGAATAAAGCAGCAAGCTATAGGACGGAGACCTGTAAAATTGAAATTCGGTTACATGAGGATGACTGGGTCACTTTTATTGAAAGGTTAGAACTATATTTCCTTGTATATGACATCTCAACATCAGGAAAATTACAGTGCATAGATGCTTTTTTCAAACGGGCTACAATATCATTTATTGTTTCTGACGCTAACTGATATGTTTTGTTGAATTTATGTCTTTCTAATAATTCCGAAAATTTGGGATTTAAGTGCTTAGACATTAAAAAAACAATTTTTTTAAATGAGAGGTCCTTTGGGTTTTTTGGTATTGCTAAATTTCTAATAAGAATGTAGGTTTCTGCAATAATAAGACGGAGATTATTTTTATTTCTTTATTTTTAACAGTATATAACAGTAAAAAAGTATTACAGTATAAACTACTTAAACTAAAAAAAAAAAAATAAGTCAGACAAATGGATCAACCCAAGTTTATTATTGGAAAGTTATTTTTATTATTTAACATTTTTTAATAATCAATATTTTATTGAAATACTAACTTAAAAAATGTATTGATAAAAACCATAAATAGTGTTTAAAAAATTTAAGGATAATCCAATATTATCTGCTGTTTATTATATGTTTAAATGTTAACTTATGCTAGTTAAAAAAGAAAAATTACGCATGTATTCTATTGGATTAATAAGGGTACATCACAGTATTTGTCATATTTGAAATATATCGTCTATACAAAGCGAAAGATATACTTTTTTTTTAAAGACAGCTCCAAGAAGTATTGAATCGTGTAGACGAATGGTCGAAATCATAGGGACTCCGCTCTTAATTGAAAAAAACAAAATGTATTCACTACAGCAGAAATCTGATCTTAACACTTCCTGAGATTATTTGATAAAATAATCAAACCGCCTATCGTCGTAGAAACACCATGTAAAATAACTCAGCTTTCATTGTACCAGAAAATTTCAAATATTGAGATTACTTAACTAACTGGGGAGCAGACGTCAGTAGCATGATTAATGTATACCTAGCTCTGATTCAAAAATATATTATGGTAGCTTTGATTACATTTCTGCCCGAAATACTAGTCTAGTTAAGCTCGAATCCTTTCATCATACTGGAATATGTATAGAAACTGGAGCCTTTGGGACAAAACCAACCTTGAGCATTCGTGTCGAGTCTGACCTAACAGAACTGTGTTTTAGAAGATAGAAAATCAGTTAACTATATTAAAAAGTTATATCCCCAAACCAAATATCCTACTCATAAATATATTTTAAACCTAAATTTTGAAAACGATTTAAACAAAAGAAGAATACCACATCACAGTTACAACAGAAAAAAAAATCTCCGTTACAATATATAAACTAAAACAAAATAGTCGGAATAAAATATAAATTAAAATACGTCCTTGATACTTATACCTATACAACCAATATTAAATCTTCAATTCACAAAACTTACCAGAGATAGTCCAATGCCAGCAGATTATAAGACAAAGTTACATAAAATAATTATCCTTTTAATATTGACTGACAGGTCCAAATCGAATCCATCTACTGCATTTGCCTTTTTCACGCCGGATAGTACCTAAAAATGTAAATTACTGTCATCTTAGTAGCGTCCCAACGTAGAGATTAAAGAAATCGCAATGATTCTCCGTTACGTCATTAAGTAGCCAGTTGCACATGCGGGAATGGTATCAGACTCAAAAAGTACTCTGAAAGCCTCGAATAAAATGTATCCCAGACCATCCAGGAATACAGTAAAATAAAATAATGTGTTTTAAACCTTATAAAATGTATTCATAGTATTGGAACAACGACACATTTTGTCTGGACGCATGACCATAGAGGCTTTAAAGAAAAAGAGATTGCTGATAGAGCAACAAAAGAAACTCATACTCTTCCAGACCCCGGTAAGGCTTTATCGACACCAACAGTGCAAACAATGTGCGACAACAGCAAAACTAGCAAACCGTATACGATAAAAAAAGAAAAACAACCGTGGTGGAGGCTACATACGCAGTAATCACTGAAAATTCCTCCTTACCCGGCTGAGGATCGGTCATACCAGACTGACAAACCTCCATATTATAATAAAATATTTCATTCCCAAATTTCAAAAATGAGACAATAAAATAACCTATATTTTAGATCAATGTCAGTTATAATCAGAAACAGGTTAAAAGGATTTGGATTCTCTATAATATGTCATCATCCCTAAAAAACAAGGATAAAAAAAGTTGTTAAACTTATCAATTTTATATGCAATGGAAACATTATATAATATATTTAATTAGTCTTCTGCCGCTATTTTGTTATTAAAAAAAAGTTATCCCTTCTATTTGTGCAAAGATAATTCCCAATTCTCACCTTGCGGCGAGTGGTGGGGACAGGTCAGAAGATCTAAAAGATAAAATTTAATCCGTATGAGCTCCCGGTACGACTAACAGGAGGCAAGCAGACTAGCAGACTTGAGGGTCGTCAGGTAAAATTCTTACCAATACATTGAAATACAGTTCACTGCCTAAATATGTAGAATGTTGACAATAATTTTAATGTTATCTATTAAGAACTAATGGGAGTTCTTGTCGTAATTAAAATTTGGAAAGTTTCCTAAACACCTTCCTTTTTCCTTTATCTCTTCATTATTATCATTATTGGTATTCATTTTACTGTAATTATTATTCTATATTTTGTTTATTTTAACCAACTAGTATTATTTTATTCATCGCTAGAAGATGGATTACATACTTCGCGCCTAAAACATCAAAACAATCACCTTTCCGTGTTAGTTTTCCTATGTTTTAGCCAGAACCCAACAATTAAAATTAATTTAACGTTTTATTTTCGAAGTTTATTGCAAGATAGCAATTAGATGCAGACAACAGGGACACAATTGAAAGCGTCCTTCAATCGAAATTTCGTTCGACTAAGGGTAGCAGCTGTTAGAAGCCTTAGTTACATAATTATAAATGGTATTCCCTCGACAACTTGCTAATTGAGTTAATTGTCCAAACGGAGACCTCACCGCCATCCAACCACACCCACCCAATCCACTGTAATCACTATAGTTAGCTGAAGTAATGCTCTTCTGCTTTATTCAAATTATTGTATAGAGCAAATTAGTTACAAACCACAGTATAAATTTATCAATAATTGGTTTAGCAAACATTTAATAAAAACAGAGCATCAAAACACTCCAGAAATAAAAAATAAATATATAGGAATATAACATGACGTTAACAGAGCGAAACATATATAGATTGATATGTTAATTTGAAAGACAGTAAAATCTTATCTTTGCAGGAAGTCTAAGATATAAACTAATTCAGCCATTATATGCTGCGTTGAAATTACTAAATAGCTTACGCCATTCCAAAAATTTACGAATTTAACTTGGTATCGAATCCATCATCATATTGCATTTACCGCATAATTTCATTTAGATATGTCAAGAGGAAAACATCTAACGAATATGAGAAGCAAAAAATAACTCCAAGTTAATATTTTAAACAGAGTAAGGTGTCATTGTCCAGAAATGAAGTAATTATTGATCTGCAAGTGAATTCTTCAACATTATTCCAGGCAATGTTTTTGGTAAAATAGAAGTCGATGAAATAGGCAACATATGAAGCACAACTTCACTAAACATATTTATATATTTTTTTTATTTAATTGTTTAAAAAATAAATTGTAGTTTCCATCAGCTAAATTCCTTCTTCTGTAGGCTCGTCTACATTTCATTGACAATCGCTTCTTTTCCCGTCAGTCCTCAGCATGCCAAACTCTCAACTACAACATCTTTAAACCAGACAGGGTCATCGTTCTCCTGCACTCGAACTCCCACTAAAATGCCATTTTGGGAAGTCGTTTGCAATCCACTCTTTTATCATGTTCATACCATTTGAAATTTATTTCTTCCATTATCTCTATTTCATTCTCCGCCAACCTTTCTTTGTTAGTCTCAAAAATCAATCTCTATAGCCAGAAATATTGTGTCCAATTTCTCAAACAATTATTGCCAAATATTTTAAATAATGTTGAGCATATGCAACATCTCTGAAGAAGGCCATTATTATTTCTAAATTACCCTTTCTATATATTTCATTCATCACTCCCACTACTTCAGTGCCAATACAAGCTTATTCAAGATTGTCCGCATCCTAGTCTACTATTTATGTTTGCACTTATCCTTTCCCACCATCCATTTTGGCTCTTCTTGCGACTTTGATCAGCTCTTAATTTTCCTTATTAGTTTCATGTCTCTGTCCTTGTCATTCTCTGTTCTAAGTAACTTGAGGTAAGCTTGTTTTTTCCTTTGGATTTAATAGAATATATATCTTTCGCCAACCACTCCATTCTTCTAATATATCTGGAACTTACACCACGAACCTCATACCATTTGAGATATTCCCGCTCAATTCTCTTATCCGTTTTCTATTCTCGCTTGGTATAATGTATAGTGCTTATAATGCACAGTTGGTATAAGGCTTTCTTCATTTTGCGATTCCATCTTTTATTTATCCACCTTCAATTTTTTTTTACAGTTCCACCATGATTTATATTAATTTGTTTGCATGGATTTATCCACGGGAAAGTATAAAGGGATTTTAGTAGCCCATGCACTAAACCACATTCAGTACCTTTGCAAATGCTTGTGCCTTCTATATTTATAGAATTATTTTGCTTTGTAATTACAAAATTGACTTTATTCTTTTGTTATCACTATACCACTTGAATTTGTGTTTTGTTTTTTCTGTTCAAAGAAGATGTTGCTTAACTTTAAATCTTGCTGATCACAAATCTGAATTAGTCCTTCATCATTTTCATTTCTTAAGGATATAGAGAATTTCTCTACAGATCGCTGTAAAATCGCTGTTGCACTCTTTATTAACCAGGGGGATTTTTTTCTTAGTCTTCCCTTTCACTGACCAAGAATTTATCTTTGCATTAGCTTATTGATCATTATTTAGTGCGTATACTTATATGCTACCACCTCACTTATATATAGAGTTATATCCATTGTTATCAACCGCTCATTTACCATTTTCCAGCCATTTATTTTCCTTTTAAGGTTTTTCTTGATTAAGATTGAGATTACTGATTTCGCTGTCTTCTGATTTTCAAGTTCTGATCATATATGGACGAAGTCGTCCTATTCTTCACTCTCGTCGTAAACCTATGACTTCCTGTCCTACAGTATCCCTGTCCCCCAGCATAACACCCCACTTATCCCTGTTAAACGAATCCGGTACCTTGGACTCCACCTGGACAAACGTCTCACTTGGAATTCTTATACAAGACTGAAACGACAAGAAACTTCTCGACGTTTCCGCTTACTCTAATACTTTCTAAACTTCCAATTAATTACAAAAGGCTAATATACATGACTATACAATAGAACTATTTGGATAAATTGTTTCTGATAGCTGGGTTATGTCCATGCTAAACTATCTAATTTCTCTGGAGAGAGTGTGGATATCTTAGTAGACGAACTTTGTACAGTCCAACATATTATGTTGATATTCCGTTTTCTTGCATTGTGTCTTCCGTTGTACACCATCCAGTATCAGAAACTTTTGGTTTTTTTGAAGTTTATGTTTTTCAAAATCAATAAGTTGTTAGCCCGTTGTATTAACACCCAACCTGGAGGGCCAGAAAATTTATATCAGGGCCCTTCTACCCCAGAGATGCCATTGCCTGCAATGCCTAAATGGTTATATCGCCATTACTCGGTACCAACTCTGTTAGTAATACCCAGGAGATCCCACGAGGAGCTATAGATCAGATTTTACTCGCTATTCAGATTTTAATGCATAAACCTAAAATAAATAAATTAATCTGTTAACTAACAAATATACATATCAGAAAATCGAAATTATACTGGGCAGCAAGATGTCGGATGGCCAAATGACCAACGAATGGCATAAGAAAAAAAAAAAAAAAAAAAACTTTTTCTAAACAAACCATGTTTTAATATATATCTTGCAAATGTTCTGTACTTCATAGGAAACCATGATAATTTTCATGTTATATCCTTTCTCAATTATTTTGATCTTCAAGAAAAAGAAAAATCACGCTCTTTTAACAATCTGTGTTAAACGGAACTCAAACAAAACAAATTAGCCGAATTTTTACGATGTTCAGCTTAGGTTAATGTGAATTCCACAAAAAAAAATGTAAGAAAAAAATGAGGGTGTGCACCAGATTACTGGCTCAGGTCGAGATAAAAGAGCATGCTAAATCTTCATAAAATTTTCTATGCTTTTTGAGATGGTAAGGGGTGTGAGTGATACTCAAATTTATTTATAGATACAACTGAGATCAAAGCAAGAGTGGAAAAAAACTCAAAATTGGTTAATAAATTTAAATTTTCCAATTTTAATCATTGTATTGAGGTATAATACATTTTATCACACTTAAGGGCACTAAATATTAAAGCTGTAAGGCACATTCATACCATATAATTTTAAATAACAATAAACTGTGATAAGCTAAAATTCTCTAAGCTAAAAAAATAACAACTTTACCCTCATTATTATTTTTTATTGATTTTTTTGGATATAAAAAAAATATATAACTTGTATACCGCTGTCCTGAGTGTCTGACTATCCGCTTTTCGAAGGCGAGTGGGGTGTACTAGGAACAGCGTTTATGTGCATTTATTACCTTTTTACTATATACATTTCTATTCGGTCGGTTCAAAAAAGAAACCGATCGATCTATTTAAAAATGTACTTATTATATATTGAATATGGATAAGCAAGGTTAGATACCACAGATTCCCTTGCTCTGGTAAATCAATTTAGTATATATACATATATATAGTTCACACATGACTTTTTTTTTTATACTGTTATCGTGTCCCCAATTTACTTATTGGTGAATTGTTGTAGCATTTGTTTTGTTCTATTGAAATTAATAATTCGGAAAAATAAAAGAAAATCTGTTGATACAAAGAAAAGTCCTACGATAAAATTTTAAAAAATCAACTAGAAATGCTTTGCACATTTCGACTTTAGACTTATTTCATTAGGTGTTAAGTCATATATATGTTTTATGATGGAGATGGTCATGCGGTTTCCGTTTTTTGCGATGAAGGAAATAAACTATCATGTTGATGATTTTGTAATGTTTGGGAGGCAATATTACTGCGTTGATGGAGGATAAATCGATAAAATTCTATTATTATTCAGGGATTAATCTGTTATCTAACTACTTCATATCTTCAAATTCAAAGCGAATTCTTATACAAATCTTATAATTTGCCCCTACATAATTAATGATAATTCATTAACAATTGTACAATACTATACTATATTATTAGGTTTATTTTATTTTATTTATTATTATTTTTTTTTTTTTAGTATTACAACAATCTGTCACTTGGACATTAGTTATAGTGAGGTAGGATACCAATCACACTATATGTACAAAAAATATAAAATAAATAGAAGAAAAATAACAATACAAAAAGTATATACTATAAATAAAATAAAATAACCCAAAAATAAGAAAAAAGGTTTATTTTAAATAGCCGTTTTTTTATCTCAATGGATTCAGCACTATATTTTATCAATATATTCTAAAATCATAACTATGTACGGTACTGGGTTATGTTTATCTAAAAATAAATTAGAATTCCAAATCATTGCCTTGATGATGACCCACAAGTTTGGGTAGAAACGTCGGCGAACTTAATATGCATGATGATTGACTGTATATCATGATTATTTTCATCTTTATAATTTCAACAGTCAACTATATATCCATCCCTAAATTGGAATTTATATTCTTTAATTTAGAATTGAGCACGAAATTTCTCGTTTCGAAATCTGGAGCACGTTTAACCCTAGCTAAATCGGATTGAACAGAGACAGCAGGTAAATGCTCCAGGGAACTGGTGAATTAGAATTCTGTAGATGAAACAGTTGGTCCCCCCGACAGACTCACAAATCCTAGTTTCATCTTTTATATTTACAACCGAATAGCATCACAAATTTAAATTGTAGCTCTGCTCTTTGCAGTATGGTGTATTCATAATATCACTGTATCTCGTTTGACCATTAAATTCATTTTATTTGCTAAAACTGAGTACGAAGGAGTAATAAAATAAAGCTCTGTTTTCCAATACAGCGATACCTCCCATAAGCGGAGGCACTTGGACGCTAATGTTTTATCCGCTTAAAAGATATATTCTATTAATATAACATGTTGTTTTGTAAGGAAAAATAAATATACAAATGAAAAAAAAAATATGTATACATACATAAAAAAGGCAAAATCATAAACGGATATTTACATTTAGGATATTGAAACATTACGAATTCATTTATTAAAATGGATGTATATATTTTAGAAAAACCTCTATAATTTTTATATGACATTCCCTTCCTTCCAAGATTGTTTTTCTCTAAATCAAGTTCTAATCTGGTTAATTTGTCGAAGGGTTCTGAATCATTTCTTGATAATCAATTGTGTTTTACCTTGTTATATCGCGGTAATTTGGTGTGAGCCAAATATTACCCAATAATCTGTAAGTGAATTGTGTGCGCTGGTGATTGTGAAAACTGGTGTGGACTGTATGAGGTCGGATCACTGAAATTTGATGCTTGATTAAATTAAACAAAATAGTGAGAACATTATTATATTGCATATAATTGAATAAAATAAAATAAATGAAATTTGTTCCTTTGTACAATTTTGTGGTTCTTCACAGATTAATTACATATTGCTTCATTGTCAACTTCGACTCACTTTCTGTCTGAAATTCAGCTTCTTGGTTTTAGCCACCTCTTCTTCCTCCCCATACTTCCTCCACCGGGCTGTTCTCTTAAAGTTTAGTAACTCATAAGGTCTTTTCTTGCCATTCCTTAAGAGAGTACCTTACTGTGTGCGCACTTCACCAAATGCACAGATTAACTCTACAGGAATGGTTTGCTGCAAAATGGAGACCATAAAATGGTGGTGAAGTTCTGACTGTATAGAATTGTTTTTTTTTTTTTTGTGTGTTTCAGGGGTTGATCCCTGAACATACTTAATTACCTAAACACCTGAAAATATCTCTTTTGATGTAATTTATTTCTGAAAAAGCAAAGGTAAAATAGGAAAAACTCAACTGGTTATAAGTTACTACTAATTTATCGTTTTGATTTTTTTTATAATAATAATAATAGCCTATATTTGTACATAGAATATGAAAAAAAATACACAAAAGCTTTATATTTTATTTTATATCTAATATTCACATATATATTTACTTTGTTTCTATCTCTCTTACGACCAAATTCAAACACACTTACAACCAAAAAGTGCACATGGCTCATCCGATTCCACTCATTCCTCTCCAATGCTACTCTTTTCCAGGCTAACCCTCTACAGGTATTCTCTGTTTCCTCTCCCTAATCTGTCGGTGTGCGTCCTGTCTTCCTTGCTGGCCCTCTTGGATACCAATCCATGAACTGCCTGGCAAATGTTATATCATTCCTTCTGATGACATGCAGTTCCAAATCAAATCACAAAATATCTTGGATGTCAGTCATTGCTCTAATCCTTTTATTAGATTTTCGATCACGTCTTGATACTCCGGGAGTTTATCGGTCTATTCCCCTGACGGTCACTCCCGATTTGTGGCAAGTACTTTTGTATATTATCCAGGTTTCACATCCGTAGAGCATGACAGGAATTACTGTGCTCATTAAGTTTTCTTTTTAATTTTGAACTCACAGAGGATATACATCCTTAAACATGATATATACCCTGGGTACACCGCCTGCTTATTTCTTCAGTTTGTCCATTCTTTCAAATAAGATGTCCGAGATATAGAAATGTTTCTACTTTCTCTAGTCGGTGTTCACCTATTTTTAAATCTTCTTCAACATAAATAGTTATATATTTGCATTTCTCGTAGTTTATCTTGAGCCTTATGCATTATTTTGCTACTATCAATTCTTTCGTTATTGTTAAGAATTATATTTTATTTTTACCTATTAGTACTTAATCATCCGCAAAGAATTGTAATTATTTTTTTACGTCAATCTGTCATTTGCATCAGATCATGAAGAGCTGATATTAATATTTTAGGAGGAAAGGTGCCACCTCGTGGTACACCTTTAAAAACTTTTATTTTCACTTCCTGTACTTAAACCTTAATTACTTGATCCTGTTCCCTGTTGAATTTATATTAGGGAGAGGGAGAAAAATCTCTGTCATTAATCCCCTATCCTACCTCCTGACCCAGCAAAGTCTCCATGTAGCCGAAGGCGAGGAAGGGGAGAGAAAATCCTAATATATTATTTAACACAGTCCTATTGAATAATCCTTGACCAGACCAAATATTGTTATTCTCAGAATATGTCATATTCATGACTAGATGCCTTACGTGGGTAAAGAGGAGAGCATATGTTGATGAAACCTGATATACCTATGCTATAATGAAATAAGATTTTGTTCCAGAAATATAATTAAACTATTGCTACCATGTGATTGAAAGGCTACCGAAAGTCTAAATATTTAAGTTTCTGTTGATATACCATCTTTTATTAGATGGAACATTATAATAGTAAACAGAAAAGTTTTTAATGAAATTCGAAATTGCTTGGTGCGAACGGTGGGTTTATTGTTAATTGTCTAATTGTAAGTGATCGTTTAAGGAATGAAAGGATATATATAGGGCTGTGAAAGGTAGGTTGGCGAGACCCAAGCAGAATTTAAATTTAATTTTAGCCTTCAAGCACTAAATTCTTTTCTGCCTTTCTTCTTCAGGGCTAATTAAACAATTGGATACGATTAGTCCGGATTAAGTGTATTAATTGGCTCTTTTTTTGCATTTAGTGTTGGCTAAGTGAATGTTTTTCTCTTTTTTTACAACTTTTTTAAACTTTAGTGTTCTAAATTATCTTATAGTAGTTGATGTGTAAAGACATGCAATAATTACTGAAATGGTCATATACTGTGAAATGTATTGTTTGAAAATTAGTGTATAAATCTGTATATATAAATGTTTGCTTCAAACCTATTTAATTATTTTTAATGATTTTATTGAGTATTAAGACAGTCTGCCACACTGAAGGACATTGGTCTAGGTCTATAGTATTCATTCACACAATAAGTACAAAAGAAAGGAAAATAAATAGAAAAATCCAAAGTGGAAAAAAAATCAAGTAATATTCAAGATAAATAATATAATAGATTAAATCCGAATGGTAATAAAATAAATAAAACACATTCACAGCTATGTGCAATATTTACATTGGCCCAGGGGACTATGAATCAAACTTTGTCCCTCAAATGTGGAAGCCAAAGCAGGACTCCAGGAGATCCCAGTGCTTCTCTTCCGCTCACTGGAACTTAATTATTAAAGTTTTAACTATAAAATGGATTATAACTGACGATAGTTATCCTAGTTTTTGTTTAAATTGTAATTTTCACTCAGAACTATCAACTTTGTTAGATACTATTGCCCAAAATCGGTCTTGATCCCAAGACCAAGGCCGCCTAATTGTTGCAAGACCAAGACCAGGAGTGGTAAAAAAAATCGATTTTGTAAATAAAAATTAATGCAAAATAGTTACTACTACTGGAGAATCTCAGTTACTATATGTTAATAATTGGTATAACCTATATACTTTTGCATTTAACTCCTATAATTTTTCATTCGAACATAGTTAGGTTTCTCCTATCTAAGAAATTACAGTAGTATCTCTATACTAATAAGCCAACAAGTAACTGCAAGACTGTTGCGAGACTCTTGCGCAAGACCAAGACCATGACCAATAATGAGTTTGCAAGACCAAGACTCGTCTCGGTCTCGCATTTGGGTAACACTATTAGACACAGTGGCAAAATTTAATTTTTTTGAAAGCTAATTTATATTATTGTATTTTAACTTTTGGGACAACATGGGGAACAATCTTGTAAACAAAGTTTTAAAATATCAGCTGTTAAGAAGACTGACCAGCTTTCTGTAAATGTTGCGAAGAAAGCTGGGTTATAAATTCAGATAAAAGTCATCAGGTACCTATTTTTTAGCAAGTGCATCTAAAGACCGATAAAGCCACGCCATATCATCTGAGAAGTAACCTATATAAAGCGAAATACACGTTGTTAAAAATTTAAGTTTATAGAACCGATAATGTGAAGTAATTGTAGAATATTGCATATAAGATTTGGACCGGATGATTTATTCTTTAACTTCTAAATTTATATGCAAATGGTGTATGGGTAATATGATGAACATTGTATAATATCTTTACATACTATTTTTATTGAATACTTCATGAATGGCTTCGGTTGGGTTTTAGTGGTTAATTCAATACTTGAAGTGAGCTCTGGGAAAAATATCCCTGGAACAGCACAGTCTACAGTGGAACGACTGAACAAACTAGGTGGAAGAAATTAATGGTAATTTTTTTTTAAATACGACGAAATGGGAAAGAGAGATTTTAAATTAGAAGACAATCAAAAATTGTTTTGGTTTAAGCGGTTCCAAACGATAAATACATCCTTTTAAACAACTACTGATTTGATTGCTAATGTTTTGTTCAATTATTGTCTTATTTTTCACTTGAGCTTAGTACTATTAATTAATTTTTTTTACAATAATAATTTTTATTTAATAGGGATAGCGCCTAGTATTAATGTAAGTCATTCATCAAATTATCAATCCATAATTCAAGCAATTAACTTATTTATTTCTATATGGTTTAAAATAAAGTAATTTTATAATTTCAAAAGTAATTTACTAAAATGGACCTAAATATATCCCTGTAATTTTTTTCTCAGATGTTGCTTAATAGGTATGTTGAAGAAAAAAAAAAAGAGTTGAATGCCTTTTGAGAAATTAATTTTTTAAATATTCTATTTAAATAAGGGAGTTATTCGGTATTTGAAATAATCCTGCTGATATATAGCCAATAATTATTGTTATTTAGCAACGATTTGAGTCGGAAAACATCCCTCTTTGGCTGGGTTAGGAAATTATCTCAAATTGGCAGTACCAAAAAATAAAACGAAATGGCAAGAATGTATTAAATCAGTCTTTTAACATAGTTTTTGGTTGTACTTCTTCTTCTTCATGGGCTCTACAACTCATCGCTGAGTCTTGGCCTCCTCGATTAGTTTCACCCAAGAAGAGCTCTACCATCCGCGTCGACCTCATCCATCTAGCGCAATCTAGGTCTTCCAACTCTTTGTTTCCGGACGTGTCAGCATAATTTTGCTGGTTGGGCTATTCTCATCCATTCTGCCTACGTGACCCTCCCATTTTAAACGCTGTATTCTAATGAACCAGACCGTATCATTATATATGGCGGCCGGTTCTGCATTACTCCGTCTTCTCCAATCGTTACCTGAGCGTATTGGTGCATAAATGCTACGTAGTACTTTTCTTTCAAAGACCAATAGCTTATTTTCGTCTGTTTTGGAGAAGCTCCACGTTCCTGCTCCATTTGTAAGAACATGACGAATCATCGTCTTGTACAGAGTTCGTTTTGTTTTTCTTGAGATTAAGCGATTACTTAGATACCGCCGCAGGCCAAAATAACATTTATTTGACTCCAGGATCCTCTTATATATTTCCTCTGAAACATCGTTATGGCATTTACTTGGGAGCCCAGATAAACAAATTGTTGGACCGTTTCGATAGTGTAGTCACCAATCGAGATTTGTGGATGTGGTGCATTTATGCCAGCAACCATATACATGGTTTTGCTCTCATTTGTAGATTTAGTTGGCTCTCATTTGGTTGTACAATACAATAAAATTTCAGTGCTTGTGGTGAAGAAACTTATATGAGAATATATGGGCCAATCAATTAAACAAAACCACGACTGGAGTCAATAGTTAATAATATTAACGGCACAACTGAAAAAGAATAAAGAACGCTATGCAATTCAAAGATAAGGTTAATAGCTTAAATAAAATCGAAGACAATGAATGCCTGGTCAGTTATGATTCAGAATCACTCTTTATACATATTCTCCTTAAGGAACTATAAAAAAATATCGGAATAAAATTGGGTACAAATCGAACTCTACACGACGATTAAAATGTTTTCGATCACGGTAATTTGGAGTGAGCCAAATATTACCCAATGATCTGTAAGTGAATTTTGAAGCGCTGAATGAAAGCGCTGGTGATTTTGAATCACTGAAATTTGATACTTGATTAAATAAAATAAAATATTTAGAACATGATTATATTGCATATAATTGAATAAATTAAAATAAATGAAATTTGTGTCTTTGTAAAATTTTGTTGTTCTTTGCAGATTAATTACACATTGCTTGATTGTCAATTTGGACTCATTTTCTATCTGAAATTCAGCTTCATGGTTTTGGTCATCTCTTCTTCCTCCCCATACTCCCACCAGGCTGTTCTCTTAAAGTTTCGCAACTCATATTGTCTTTCCTTCTCATTTCTTAAGATAGTACCTTACTGCGTGCACACTTCACCAAATGAACAGATTAACTCTGACAGGAATGGTTTGCAGCAACATGGTGGCCATAAAATGGGGGTGAAGTTCTGAATTGAACAATTGTTTTAATTTGTTATTTTTGTTGTGTTTCGGGGGTTAATCCCTGATCAACATGCAATAGCAATTTATTTTAAAATCAATAGTAGACTACCGATGGGAGGGGCCATATCGATAAATCTCAGCGGTATATACCTAAATAACCTACAGGATAAAGCTATAAAGAAATTTAATGAAATCCACAAGTTTTTTATAAAATATTTTAAAATAACCTGACCATTATAGACAACAATGAAACAAAAACTTTTCCAAACATAATAAATTCGTTATCAGACAAATAAAATTCATAAAAGAAATAGAAAAAAAAAACAATAAAATTAGATTCTTGGACATCAATATAAATAGATATGAAACAGGGATACTAAAAATGCCATGTTGTAAAAATGATATAACGAGCAACAAAATACTAAATTGACAAAGCAATCATAATACATAACAGAAAATATATACAGATAAAACTCAATCGATAAAGCCAAATTAATTACAGATAAAATACATATTAAGAAAGTAAAAACACAAATATATAAAATTCTTCTCCAAAATTGGTACCCTATAAGGCTTATAAATAAATTACGGCCCAGGGATAAAATGGAGAACAACGAATATAATAATAAAAAAGGATACTCAAATATAAAAACTAACCAAAACAAGACCACAAATAAAATAACAAATTTAATCACAAACTATTAGTCCGTGGTACAGACCCCTTTTTATCAAATTATTAACATCCGGCTGAAACTTTGTAAATAATTTTATCTTATCCTAACCTACAAATATTTGATTTATAAAAATGCTCGGAATTGGGCGTTTTCTATCTGGAGGTCGGCAAACCTTTTCTATTTAATTAGTTACCAAAAACTCGTAAATAACTATTTGCTTTCCACTTTAGTCGTAAGGTAACTCTAGCATAAAGTCTGGGAAAAAGGTGTCCTTTATAAATATTGATCCGTTTGGCGTGACCTACATCCCCAAATTGTCAAAATAACGAGGTTATGTAGGTCAAACGGCTCAATATTTTCGAAGACTACCTTTTTCCTTGAACTTGAGCTCAAGTTATCTTATGATTAACGTGGGAAGCAAACGTATATTCACGAGTTTTTAGTGCGTAATTAAATAGACAAAATTTGCCTACCTCCAGATTGAAAACGCGCCGATTTCGAGAATTTTCGTAAACAAAATACTTGTAGCTTGCGTTTAGATGAAGCTATTTACAAAGTTTTTGCTGGATGTTAATAATTTGATAAAAAGGGGTCTGTACCACGGACTATATTTTAAATTAGATGATACTAAAAACAAAAGGATAATAAAGAGAATCCTGATCTACATTTTCAGGAGGAGAAAAATAAGAATAATAACTCAGACCCAAAGCCCAAAAAATATTTTTAGTCTCTTATATTGGAGCTTTAACCTATAAAATAAAGAGAAATTTTTTTTTAGAAAATATGATCTAAACGAAATAAAACAATAAATCAGGAAAAATATACAGTAATATTAAGGATAGTATTCCAAAAGAAAAATTGACTAATGCCATATACAACATACAATCACAAGAATGTGAAAATAGTCCATACTACGGATAAACCTCACAATAGTTTGAACGCAGAATAAATCAACACAAACAAAATTGCAGGTCTAAAACTACAAAATCAATATTAGCGAAAGGACTATCACAACACACCGCAAATACTGGACATAATTTTAATTTCGGTACAGCGTCAATTCTACAAAGAGAACAAAATATTAACCAAGGCAGAATAATAGAATCAATATTCATTAGAAAAAACCAAAAACAATCAGTAAATCAACAAACGGGTGTAGACACTAGGACTTGCTAGCGCAATAGGCGGAATTAAAATACCGAACATGACACCAAATAAAACAGATAAAACAATTGATCTCCAACCCCACCACCCCAATTCTAAATAAAATAAATCCAGTCCTGAATGAATGCGTTATAGCGGAACATCAGACTTAATGTATTCAACAAAAGTGGTACATATTTCAAGATCAAATAATGTTCTTTTTTTTTTTTACTTAAAAACTTGACATTATATTTAATTATTTTTATATAACTTTTATAAATCAAAAAGACATTCCATGAAATATAGGGTGGATCCACTGACAATATTATATAATAATGATATATTTAAATTTTTTTAGTAAATGGTGCATGTGTAGGTAATTTTACATTAATTTTAACCGTAAATATAAAAAAATTACTATGTTACATACTAACAACTTTTCTTTTTTTTGCTGGATTATTTGTTTATTGATAAATATTACAATCTGTCTCAATGAAGGACATTTATAATAGAGTTCTGAGAGCACATTCACACCATATTTTTAAATTAAAAAATAAATAAATAAGGTAATTTCAAAATAACATAAAGCTAAATAAAAACAAAATAAAATAGCATAGTGAAGAAAGAAAATATAAATAATAGTAATAATAGAATGAAAATAGATGAATAAAATAGAATCAAAATTATCTTTAAAAAAGTAATTAAAATAAACATCTTAGATGCAGTCATACTTGCCCCCCCCCACACGTGGAGGGAAAGCGATTCTTCAGGAGATCCCTGTGCTTCTTCCTCAACCATTTCACTGGTATTAAAAAACAACTTTTCTTAAACAGATTAAAAAATATAGAATAAGGACTATATATGTAACAGACTGTTTATAATGAAATATTTCAAAGAAAAATAACTAAATTAAAAAAATATATATCAAAATCTGGTGCGGTGCGCGCATCACACAACTTCCACTTACCACCCTCTTCTTAGAAGAAATGAGTATTTTCAGACAAAACGAAGTGAAAGTAAAAAATATAGATTCTATATTTATTTATATTTCATTGTGGGTATTTTTATTTGTACAAATATCCTCATATATACAAATTTTAATATTTATATCACTGTAATCTATACAATTAAATATTAAGAAATACCAACGATATCATTTATGAAAACCACATATGTATATTTATATAATATTGTCGGAGTTCGTATTATATTAATCTCATGACACGTATTCCTTTGGTTCCTCAATTACAACTATTCTCCGTTACGATCTCTTATTTCTCCTTTATTTATTTATCAAATTCTTTCATATTTTATATTTAACCATTTTTCATATTAGAAATTAATGTGAAATGGTCGATTGTTTCAAATAAAAAAAATTAAAGGTACTTTAGAGGAAGATAATATTGAAAATTTGCCATTTAAGCCCTATAAGTGAACAGCAATCAGAATAATAACAACATTTTTAAATGCTTAATTTTACCCGGCTATGATGAATTTAATCAAAATCGTTAGAGCTGTTTTCGAGATAATCGTAAAAATCTGTTTATTCCATTATATAAAATGCCACTTCCGGTTAGCCGATTTTGACTTAAAATTTGCTGTAACATCCCTAGTATATAAAAACCTTAAATATACAATTTCACTTCCGTATGACTTTTCGTTTTTTAGATAGACTGTTAACACACACAGACACACACTTGGACTAAGGGAACCTCAAAACGTGCATTTCCGTTGAAAACTCAGATTAAAAAATGTTCACGATCGCAATACTTACCCTTACTATATATTACATAAATAGATAAGTGAAAGTAAAAAGGTTACAGAATCTTGAAAATGGCTTGAGAGGCCGAAACGTTGACAAATGATGAAATAAAATGAAAACCTATGTTATTGATGACATGTGACTTAATATCATTTTAAATAAAAACATAAAAAATGGCACAGGACCTAAAAGATATGACAAGAAAAGTAAAAAAACAGCATTATGTCCAGATTTTCGCAATTTAGGACAATTGTGGGTCGATGATTTCTCTCCGCGGAACTGTGGAGGGGACTATAAAGTGGCCACAGTCACCATCAGCCCATTAGTCTAAATTGACTGAATTGCCAGCATTATTTAAATATCCAATCAGTTTAATATCTACCAGTTTTGGCGAAACCTGGAACTCCGCAATCCATTGGAATGGTGTATGATGGAATCGTAGTCCAAGCACTTATCAGTCAGCCACCGTTCACCGTGCAGATCTGTTGCCCATCGATGCGTTATTTATTTTTTGTTTTGAATATTGTTGATAAATTTACGGTTAACGAGGCATACGCCTATATCTTTATTTTTTTTCTGACCATTCACCCCTTTTTAAATGTTAATAATGAAATTTCAATTTATTTTGTTTGGTAAAAAACTGAGAGATAGTGTCCCTATAATGTATCTCAGTGTATATTATTTAAATATTGGGTATTTAAACGTAAACGTTTATCGCATTTTTATACGATCCAGCCCGACAGTAATACCAAGTTTAGGTAAGACAACCAAAATACTGCGATAAAACTGGCGGGATGCAGTCTAGGGTCAATCTGGAGCGAGCTGCCGTTTGTGTTGGATCCACGTATTGGACATTTACCCCCACCAGTTCACCAGCTCCAGGCTCATCTCACCTCACCTGTACCAGCCCGGCGCCATTTTCTGATGACAGCTGTTTGGGGCATAGGCAGTCATAGATCGATATACATATCGATTACCCCACCATCGACTGCTGTATAAGGTAACCTCTTTGGAAGCAGAATCTCCAACTTGGCTGGTTTTTTTTTTCTATTATCATCACCAAGACATTTAAACATTAATTTAATTTTCGTTTCCCCTGTAAATTAGTTTTATTCTTTTTGGACAGTTATTTTTTTCTCTTATTTTATTTATCATTTTATAAGTTGATTTTATTTATATTTTGCTATTAATGGTCAATTTGTTTTTATTTTCTCTGGATATCGTATTTATGTTTTATTTTTTTTCTCGAAACATTTCACCATTGTTTATTTCAGCTTTTGTATAAATTTATATCTCTTTTTTTATTCAATAAATTGTGAACGTTCAAAAGGCGGATTATTTATTTTCCTATTTTTACTGACTGAATATTTTTATTTTAATATTTTTGATGTGCATGCATTTTTCATGTTTTACAGGTCTCATTCTCATTAACTTTTTCCCTTCTTTCCCAACATTTAATTTTGCCCAAATTTCCCCACCTTTGATGAAACTGACCAGGGAAAGATTTGTATTTTAATTTTGAAGTACCCCTGACCCCAGCATATGATATTTATTTTTCTCTTTGTGCAATATTATTTTGATTGTATATATTTGAAACCGCATTTACTGATTTATTATTAAGTCATATTAAAATAAAAGTTACGCTAAATGATAAATAAGAAGTAATTGGGATTAAATTACTGATATAATTAGTTTTATTAAATTGACTGATTCTCTGTTAAAACAGCAAAATTTTCATCATTTCAATGTGTCTTATGAAAAAAAAAAATCAACTGTTTTAACAGAAATTTAAACTAATTTAAAAATTAAAGTTGAGTAATTAATTTAATTGAAAATTTTCGATGACTGTACCATTAAAAAGACCAATATCATGGATCGGAATTAAAAAATATAACACCCTCAAACTATATCAGATGTAGTACCCCTAAAACATAATAGTGTATTTATTTATTTTATTTTTATTACAATAAAATTTTATACAACATCGATAATGATATTTTAAACACCATCGATACTTCTTCACATTATGCAACGAAAAAATACTTATGTTTTTCATTAACTTTAAATATTATATTAAGGATAACTGATATAGATCAAGTCATAAAAATTCAACCAACTATTTTCAGATTTAATTTACCCTTATAAAATTATAGTGACATTTAAATAGAATAAGTGTTAAAAATTTAAAATATTATATTTTATTACTATTATTATTATTAAATTGTGTTAGTAATATTAGAGGAACAAGTAAATAAAAAGTTTTTTTTTCCTTGAGACCGTCTTATACGGGCACCCACCCATTGACTCCACCTTTTATTTAATTTTAAAGTTTAGTTCATTTAGTGGTGTTATGTTAGTTTATTTATTTAGATTAGAGTGAAAATAAAACGATCGGAATATGCAGTTAAAAGAATAATGTAAATGTTTATTTCTTATCTAGGTAGACAAAATTAAAATTTTAAAACAGTGAGAACGAAGATTTAATGTTTTTTTTTTTTAATTTTGATTGGTTTGAGATGTTTTTCGAAAAACAAATAACTACAGAACTTTTTATTTTATGTCCAATTAATTTCAAACTAAATTTGAGATTATGTCCAGTTATAGGAGATATTAGTAGATACCTAGAAATTGTTTGGACATTCATACATACAAAATTAATTAAAGATATTGTTTACTACCTTTATGTAGATCACAGTAGTTAAAATCAATACGAACTTATCTTTAAAAATGAATTCTAAAAAGAAAAAAAAATCAATTTTTCGGATAACATTGGAGATTTTTTTAAACCGCACTATTTGTAAAATATTGATTGAAAAACGCGTATTTTTGTTAGCAAAAAAGGAAAACATTCCACACGTATTTTTTTTAGCAAATAATTCCACGTTAAACACGTAACACGTACTTATAATTCATTATTATATGCTCGAGGCCTCTAACAACATTGTTTCATATTTTTACGATTACTATGGTATTTTTGGGAGCCCTGGAGAAAAGTTAAAAAATAATTGTTTTGTATTTTATTTTCTAACTCGAGACAATTAAATATAATAGTTCTTGGACGAGATAAATATCTAATGACAGTTATTTAGTTATAGATAGACAAAAATTTTAAGGGATGGTCACAAATCTTACAGAAGTGAACAGAGAAATGGTCTACGAGTGATTTTTTTTTACTGTTAATATATAGTTATGATGAAATTGCATAAGCATGTGTTTGCGAAGAAAAAAATACTTCATTAGTTATAACACACATTTAACATAAAGAGGTATCGTAAACACTAGGATGTGACGACATTCAACGGTAAGCTGGATAAATGAGCGAAGACAAATTCCTATTGCAGCAATGGCAATTATATTTCCACACACCCCCTCTCCTAATTGGCATTTTACTGTGTTATAATTTGCGAAAAGAAAGTTTTGAACATTAAATTATTCAATAAATTCATCCAGAAAACAAAGAATTATCAATTGAGAATTTAAGACTAATTTATACAAATTCATAATGCAATAATGACAATTATGTTTCGACATTCAAACTCAGGTCTACTCTCAAACGAATAAATTAAAAAAAAATGGCGCATTAGGGTGATCCTTACCACAACTCCATGTTACTCTAAATTATGATGCAAATGGGTCTCTGATAGGAGGGAAAACCCTGAAATAATAATAGGCCCATCTGATGGTTAAGGCGGAAGAAAAGGGTTGAAATAAAATTTATTGACACAAAATCTTATATTTATCCGGCATGGAATGATATTTGTTGAAAACGTTCGGATTCTTACAAACCACGATTACCTGCTAACCTATCTCCAAAAATAGAAACAGTTGATTCCGAACTGACCATTGCGTTAGAAAAATGACCCTGCGACATTCCATTGCCTACAGATATTTTCTTAAGGATTAACCAGAACCTAAACGATCACATTCCTGTACCGCGCATTTAGAATGGAATGCCTGGATCTAGATAATTTTAATTCCAACTGGATTTTAATTCCGAGCGAATAATGAAAAAATCGTTCCTCCACCATTTCTATATTTCTCGTGACTGCGTCGCGTTTACGCCTTTCCTAAGTGTATGCCTTTATATTTAGAAAATTAGTGACTTGTATCGTATTTTATTTATATGAAATGTGTAAACCAAAACTGTCCTAGTAAAAGTAAAATAAAAAAAGATAATTTTTTTTAAAGCCATAGTTATGAAGTATTTAAATATATTTTAAAAGAAAGTGTGTTTCAGGAATTTAAATTCAAATTTCCTCTGAGGACCCCCTATTGGAAATCCCCACTTCAGATTCCTGCCGAGAGCTCCATACCGAGCCATACTGGGACTGAACAGGCCCTAAATCCCAGAATCAAATCACATGATTTTAAATTAACAGTTTTAATTCCAAACATGTTTTCCTTCTATTCAGTATTGGAATCTTTCTTCCCAGCACTCTTTTCTAATTACATACGAGATCGGTGATGGCATATATGTTTTATCATTGAATAGAATTATGATGACTGCATTCAATAATCGTAAGAAATAAAAAGTTAGCAAAAACTCACAACAATGAACATTAATGATTTAAATAAAATAAAATAATAATAGAATGACTATTTAAAAAACTATGGATGAGTACCAAGAACGGTGACTGGACTGTGATAACTGGCTTGTAGGGTAACGGGGCAGAAATATATAGGTATAGGAATGCTGAGTAAGCTTTCAGGGAAAATAGTGAAGGTGGCAAATGCAGGTGGCTCTTTGACTCCTCCGTTCTGATGGGAGCAATGTCCACAGAGCTCGAAAATTAAAATTTAAATTTTGTTGACAATATGATGGTTGTCTGTTTTCCAGGATGTATTGAAACCAAGCCCGGATGTTACGATTCGGGATAGGTCTTTGGGAACAGATCATTTTAAATTTACAATATTGTTGGTATAAATTAAAGCTTAGCAGATATAAACAAGTTACATAAAATATATAAGAAGTTAATTCAGAAATAGTTACATCATAGACTCCTAATTCTTCTACTTCTATATTGTCTAAATTTATTTGTTGGAGTTCTACAAGAGTATAATTGATTGTTACAATTGAGTTATCATTAATACTACAAGGTGAAATTAAAGGGATATTTATATTATCTTCATAAGTTTTTTTCATTAATAATCTATTTATTGAATAATAATACAATCAGCCACTGCTGGAGGGCTATAAGTATTAGGGCTAAGAGTTCTCATTCATACGATATATACAAAAAATAGAGAAATAAATATAAATATAAAACGTAAATAAATAATACTGATGAAGAAAGTAAATAAAAGAAAAAAAGTAAACAAATAACATAAAATAGAAACACAATCATACCTATATACAATATATACATTCGCCCAGAAATCTCCGAGCCCACATGTGGAAGGCAAAGCAAGACTCCAGAAGATCCCAGTGCCACTTTTCCAGCCGCATCACTAGTATTAGAAGCCAGTGGAGACTGAAAGAGGGCACTAGAGCCACAGATGCTCAGGGCATGAGTGGAGAAGCTGGCCATTGCCAGGACTCCAGAAGCATATTTACAAGAGATCTCTGGGCCACTGCCGTTTTAAACTTCGTGGAGGATTGTAGGGATGAAGGGAGCTGGATAAGGATTGAGCTAGAAGATTTGGATGATGGATAAGGTTCTGGTGACAGTTTGTGAATCTGGATGGGATGATGTCGAGGACAAATGGGATGTTAAGGTCATGGTGTAGGGTCTTATTTGTGACATAATATGGGGCATTGACTATTGTTCTAAGTACCTTGCACTGGAAGGATTTTATGCGTTTGATATTCGAATGTTTAGCAGTTCCCCACAGTTCAAGTCCGTAGGTCCAGATAGGTTTCAGTATGGTCTTGCAGATTAAAAGTTTATTTTCTATCGACAGATGAGATGTCCTACTTAGTAATCTATACAGCTGGCCATATCGTCGGTTAAGTTCTTGTCTTTTAAGTCTGCTATGTGGGTTCCAAGTTAGTCTTTTGTCTAGAAGGAAGCCAAGGTAACGGACTGTGTCTGAGTAGGGAAGTGGAATTGAATTAAAAAGGATTGGCGGACAGGATCTGCGTCGCAGGGTATCTTCATAAGCTAGAGGTACACTTATATTTAAAAATTTTTCATAGGTGAAAAATATTATTGTTACGAATACGAGTACTTGAATACCTTCAGTGCTCAAAACACTCCCTGAAGATGGCCCAAATGTTTGGGTTGAAACGTTGCCACTAATAAAAACTATTAAAATGACAGCGTTCTTAATATTTATCACCCATAATATCTAGAACAGTCGACTAGCTTCCTTCAATAATTAGCAATCTTTTCCTTTTGGCTTAGACTAAGCAGGCTAGTATATGGAAGATGAAATAATTGAATATTTTGATTATTTATTGGTTCAATAACTTTAATATTAAAAGTAAGGTATTAATTTAACATAGGTATTAATATAGTTATAGGTTTAGTAACTATTTATACAGGTCTACAATTTGCTAAGGCTACATTTTTACATAATTGTAAAATACAGTTATCTATAATTTCTACTATATTTTTACAATAATAATTTGAATTAAATATCATACAATGTCAATTATAAAATGTATTTTTATGTCTGAATAGAAGTTGTTCTTTAACTTTTAATGTAATAGCTTTATTATTTCTTTTTACTGTTTAAGGAAGAGCATAGTAGGTTGTGTTGGGTAAAGTTTTAAATGGATTTTTTATAAAATAATAGACTAATCAAATGCCGGATAAAGAACAGAAGGTGTTACTGAGTAAATAGTTCAGTTTTACGTTTTCTGATATGGATTCATTATAAGGGATTTTAAGTTGTTTCAATTCTTGAGCTGTCAAAACGCTCGTATGAGTTATTCCAATTCTACATTGTTCTGAAGATAGTTCTATCTTACCTGGAATTCAATTAAACCTAAAACCGCTACAAGTTGTGACACATTTAGTTTTCTTTAAGCAATGTATGAAAAGTTGCTTATCTTCTCTATATTGTTTTTGTATTTATTCAAAATGACTGTGCCTTTATTTAGTTTGGAAGTTAGTTGTGTGTTCAATGATGGTCTAGCGTTTCCATTATGTTCTATAATATACATGTTACGTTTAATTTTTGTCAAGATTTTATCGTATTCTTCTTTATCATTAGCGTCCATGTTAACGGTTATCTAGCTTATAGCTGTACCTAATCCATTTATTAATCCTCTTTTAGTTCTGGGAGTTTTTTTTACGTGATTATTTTTTTTTCTATTTTTGTTCTAGTATACTGTGAAGATTACTGTGTTATTTATTAAATGTTAAAAAGTTTCTGTTATTTCCTAAACAACCTGTTTAGTTCGATGGTTTCGTCTACGCTGCTCTATGCTGGAGAGAACTGGGGACCAAGATACCTCGAGGTTTTGGACACAGGCTCGATTTTTTAAGTCATTGCTCCATTGGTCAAGAAATACACCGACCTATGTGGCTCGCGTTGAAACTGGAAGATCTCCATTAAGCATTGATGCGTTAAAAAAAATAGTTAATTATTGGACCAAGCTGAGCTTAATGAGTGATGATAGACAATCGTTTAATAGGTTTAGAGCTCTAGATTCATCCGGAGGAAAACCTGATCCACTTTATAACTGGGTTACATAAATAAAAATGATTGTGGCTCAACTGGGTTGAAATGAACAGTTCTCATACGTTTTCTCCCTAATGAGGTTTAACGATGAAAACATTGAAAAAAAAATGAGGAACCATCACGCATCCAAGGACATCGACAGAGTACTAAATACTAATTCACACTCGAGATATAGAAAAATCTGCTCCTTCAATATCATCGGTCTAGAAGACTACTTGCAGTTCAAGTCTCTAAATTTAAACAATCTAAGAGCAGTCAGTCGTCTCAGAGTGACAAGCAATGATTTTGTAAAAGTATACTTAAAATATACTTCCCTCACTATTAAATCTAACGAAGTTTGTGAAGCTAGTAACTGACCCGATGCCTAATTTTTTAATCCACTGCAGCGAATTTGTTGAATCTAGAAATAAGTTCTTAAAGACATTTATTGTTGAATCTATATATTGAAGATGGACAGTGTCGAAAAATTAAATGAAATATATTATTTCATAAAAGAATGTTAAATAAACTGTGAAGTACTATAATTGATCACTATAGAAAAATGTTTATGCATATTAATGTTGTTATTTATTTAATACATCTAAAATATTTATAAAAAAATATTTCTAAAAATTGTATTACTAATTATATACTTATAAGTATTGTTGTTAATCGTTATGTCATCTTTAATACTTTTAATTTTGTTGATGTTTAAAGTTTTCTGTTATTTCCTTCTGTTATAACAGCCTTTCTGACTTGATTATTTCGTCTACACAGCTCTATACTGCAGAGATCTGGAGACCAAGATACCTGGAGGTTTTGGAGAGGACATAGGCTCGGTTTTTTAAGTCATTGTTCATTGGCCAGGAAATACACCGAACTATGTGGCTCGCGTTAAAACTGGAAGATCTCGATTATTAGCGGATCCATGATTTGATTTTGGGGAAGGAGCTTCATACCAAAAGTTTTTTTTTCATATATGTAACGATAATTACTTTTAAAAAACAACAGAAAGATACTAACTAGCTATTTGGAATGGTGTTTAAGTGATTCTTGAAGTCTTTTTACGTATAATTACACGAACAATAATACAATAGGAGATAATTTTTTACCATAAAATCTTAATTTTTTCAGAAGGTTAGTTAGGTTTTTGTAATGTAAGAAAGTGAACCGTTCTTCTAATATGTATGGCGGGTCGACTTGGACAATTGATGCACCTGGTCCGTCAGAGAGGTCTTGTACCAGAAGGGTCATTGCCCTGATTATCAGTAGGGCAGTCAAAAGAAGAGACTTGAAATAGATCATCGTCAATGTTAAGGTCATCTTCGTCAATTCCAGGAAAATCAGAGGGACATGCGTTATTCTCGATTTCTTGAATTATCTTGTCTATGTCTTTATCAGTAATTTTGTCTTTATTTTTATCTAGTGGTTTCTTTTTTATTTTCTTGGGTCTTTTTATCTGATCTGGATGTAATTTATTTATTTTTTTTTCTTTTTGCTTGGAATTTTCCTTTGAATGTTTGCCTTTTTGATATTAGGTTCTAGGGGTTTTCTTTTTCGTCTGTTGCTTAATAGAAACGTCTTATAGGATTTCTGCGTCCTCTGTTGTTAAATTAGCTTTGCCTATATACTTTTCTTTATTTTGTTTAACTTTTTTTTATATTACTTTATGGAGTTGTTCCGATTGGTCAAAATATTCTTTTATTTGGTTCATTAAAGATGTAGTTAGGTACACCGAAGGTCTTGGTTTAAGGAGTTATTGTATGCTATAATTGTCTGTTCCAATTTTTCTTTTTCGTCGTCATTTTTATTTTCTAAGATAATTAATCTTAAGATTTGTAATAAGGATAAAGTTGCACTATTTAATAATGCTAGCGAGTTCGGGAGATTAGGATTTGTAAAGTGTAAATCAATGTTATGATATTTTGTAATGTTTTTAAATAAATTGTTTACAAAATCTCGTCCATAGTCACACGTTGCAGTGACGCGGATGAGAGAGTAGAGCAGGGATCTCTTGAAGTCCCGTTTTTCCTTCTATAGTTGGAGGTAGAAGCCTGGCTTGGGGTTCTCTGCCTGATTGTATATATTGTATATTGGTATGAGTGTGTTTTTAATTTATTTATCTTTAGGTTGTTTTATTTTTTATTGTACATAGTTTTTGATTATTATTTTACTTTTATTAATTTTATATTGTCTTTATATATGTTTCGTTGAGTCCTAGAAAACTTTTTTATTTATTTCTCCGTTTTCGGAAGTATAAATTCTTTAACCTTCACAGGATTCGGTTCTATTCATTGTTCGCCTATTATAAGTCCAAAAAAGAGGAGATTTTTTAATTTATTTTTTTTATTAAAAAGTTCAGTTTTGTCAATAGGTATCCTTAAGTTTTTTTTGTCTAATTTCTTAAGAGTATGGCAAAATGTATTATTTCTCAATAAAAATATATAATGTTTCCAATTTCCTTCATAGTTTTCAGAGAATATTATTATCTCGACCATATAGACAAATGCGCTGTGTGTCAGAGAAAATTGTGTTCATTGCAACAAAGGAAAATATGATAGAAGACCCGTTAGAAAATATATTCAAATTACTCTCACACCAGAAAAACCCTTTGCAGATCTCATGATTGACACCTTACATATGTATAATTATTATATTTATTTAACTGTCGACACTTTTTCAAAAAGAGTTTTTGTTACCACACAAAGAGTTACAATTATGTAGAAAGTGTAAACACATTTAAAAAAAAAAAATTGTTATACTATCCAAAACCCAACACAATAACGTGAAATAAAAATTTAAAGACTTTACAAGATATCATAACATTGATTTAAACTTCACAGATCCTAGTCATCCAAACTCCGTGGGATTATTAAATAGTGCAACTTTATCCTTATTAGAAATCTTAAGATTTATTATCTTATAATGTGTTATATCATATATCACTATAATTATTGTCCACGCGACAGATTGTTATATTTCTAAATAAAAAAGTAAAAAAAAGTCACAAGTTATTTTTTGGTTTTTGGATAGTATAACAAATATTTTTAGCAATGTGTTTATACGTCCTACTGAATAGTAACTCTATGGTAACAAAAATTCTTTTTTAAAAAGTATCGACAGTTAAATAAATATAATAATTAAACATGTGTAAGGTGTCAATCATGAGATATGCTAAAGTTGTTTCTGGTGTTGGAGTTATTTGAAACATTTTTCTACCGGGTCTTCTAACATATTTTCCTCTGTTGCAATGAACACAATTTTCTCTGACACACTTAACGTATTTATCTATATGGACGGTATAATAATATTCTCTGAAAACTATGAAGGAAATTAGAAACATTTAGAAATAACACTTAAGATTGCCTTTTCTAATTTTGCTTTTTCGTGGTCATTTTTATTTTCTAAGATAATGAATCTTTAGATTTGTAATAACGATAAACGTGCACTATTTAATAATCCTAGCGAGTTCGGGTGATTAGGACTAGTGAAATGTAAATCAATATTATGATATTTTGTAAAGTTGTTTTCTAAATCTCGTCCATAGTCACACGCTATTGTTTGGGGTTTTGGATAGTGTAACAAATATTTTTATCAATAGTTCCTACAGAATTGTAACTCATTGGGTGATAACAAAACTTCTTTTTCAAAAATTATCAACAATTAAATAAATATAATAATTAGACATGTGTAAGGTGTCAATCATGAGATCTGCAAAACGTCTTTCTGGTGTGGGAGTAATTAGATTTTTTATTTCTAATGGGTCTTGTATCATATTTTCTTTTGTTGCAAATGTCACACTTGTTTATTATGTCAGTAATTTTATGTTTCATGTTAGGCTAATACAATTTGGTCTATGTATGTTTCGTTAATTCCTATATGGCATATTTTTAATAGGCGATATTCTAGAATTAGTTTATTTTATTCATCCGTTTCTATTACGTCAGGAACTAATTAAAAAAAAAAATATTCTGTTAGTGAGAAATTTTTTCTTTAATTAAAGTGGCAATTTTATTGAACAGTCCTTCAGTCCTTGAACAGCCAGTTATTTTCACTTTCTATTGAAGTTGATGTAGGTGAACGATAAATTCCATATGTTAAATTTTTAAATATTTCCATTAGTTTAGCTTCGATGCCATCCTCCTTTTCATATTAAGGCTATGTAAATTCTACTGCAATTCTAGTCTTGTTTATAAATATTTTTTTGGTTTTTATTTCGGAATGTTCTTTCCTAATGATTTTTTGAAACATTTATTGGTAAGTTCTTGTCATCTTTAATGAATTTTGGATTGTCTGAAGAATTCCTGTAAGGAGTGTTGGGTAATAAGTGATTCGTTATCGTTTAGTTGTATTTTGGAGATTTCATCTTGTTCTTCGTTAGTTTTTTTTTTTTTTTTTTTTTTTTTTTTTGTTCTCCAGTAACTAATTATTGTAGGAGGAATACATTTTCTTCGGAATAATTTAGTGAAATATTTTTAGTGTGAAAAATGACAAATTCCGGTTCTTCTATCTTTCCTTCATTTACGGGATATCTTGATAAATGGTCTGCAACTTTTGATTGTTTTTCCTTCGATGTATTTGATGTCGCATTCAAAACCTTCTAACAGTAACTTCCATCTTACCAATCTGGCATTTTGTTTCTTACACGTTTTCAAATATTCAAGGGGTTCGTGATCAGAATATATGATGAATTTTTATCCGTACAAATAAGGTATAAAGTGGCTACATGCCCATATGATGGCTAGGCATTCTTTTTCCGTCGTAGAGTTATTTTGTTCGGCTTTGTTTAGGGCCCTTTAAGCAAAGTATACAGGTAACTCTTTATTGTCTTTTCTTTTTGCTAAGACTGTCCCAATCGTTAAATAGAAGTCATCATTAAAGTCGGGTATTCGTAGGATAGGGCTACTAAATATTAATAATTTTAATTTTTCAAATGCATATTTGTATGTTTCAGGTTTGTTGTCTTTTTATTCTTTATGTAAGCATTTTGTCATAGGTGAAGCAATTTTCGCGTAGTTTGGGATCGTTTTTTGTGTAGAATTCGGTGAGTCCTAGAAAACCTTTTTATTTATTTCCCCGTTTTCGGAAGTATAAATTCTTTAACCTTCACGGGATCCGGTTCTATTCATTGTTCGTCTATTATTAAGTCCCAAAAAGAGGAGATTTTTTAATTTAATTTTTTTATTTAAAAATTCAGTTTTGTAAATATGTATCTTTAAGTTTTTTTTTTTCTTCTAATTTCTTAAGAGTATAAGTAAACGTATTATTTCTCAATAAAAAGATATATATAAAAAGAAAAATGCTTAAGTACTGTTTCTAAATTTGGCCAATTTCCTTCATAGTTTTCAGAGAATATTATTATCTCGAAAATATAGACAAATACGCTAAGTGTGTCAGAGAAAATTGTGTTCATTGCAACAAAGGAAAATATGATAGAAGACCCGTTAGAAAATATATTCAAATTACTCCCACACCAGAAAAACCCTTTGCAGATCTCATGATTGACACCTTACACATGTCTAATCATTATATTTATTTAACTGTCGACACTTTTTCAAAAAGAGTTTTTGTTACCACACAAAGAATTACAATTATGTAGAAAGTGTAAACACATTTAAAAAAAAAAATGTTATACTATCCAAAACCCAACACAATAACGTGAAATCAAAATTTAAAGAATTTACAAAGATATAATAACATTGATTTAAACTTCACAGATCCTAGTCATCCAAACTCCGTGGGATTATTAAATAGTGAAATTTTATCCTTATTAGAAATCTTAAGATTTATTATCTTATAAAATAAAAATGGCGACGAAAAAGAAAAATTAGAATAGAAACGTCGGCATATGCTTCCTTTTTGACTGACCACCCCAACTATTCTTCTCTTCAAAAATTAGAATAATTTTAGCTTATATAATAATTATAGCTTACAATAACTCCTTAAGCCAAGACCGTCGGTATACCTAACGACATCTTTAATGAAACGCCCCAAATACAAGAATATTTAGTTCATGACCAATTGTAACAGCTCCATGAAGGAATACAAAAAAATATTAAACAAAATAAAGAAAAGTATATAAGGAAAGGTAATATAACAAGAGAAGACATAGAAATCCTATAAAAAGTTTCTATTAATCAACATACGAAAAAGAAAACAGAGCCTAAATATCAAAAAGGCAAACATTCAAAGGAAAGTTCCAAGCAAAAGACAAAAATAAACAAAAGAAATTACATCCAGATCAGGCAAAAACGCCCAAAAATGTATCTGGTAAAAAATCCTTCAATAAAGATGAATGATTTAAATAAAATAAAATAATAACAGAATGACTATTTACAAAACTATGGATGAGTACCAAGACGGGTGACTGGACTGTGGTGATTGGGCATGTAGGGTAACGGGGCAGGGATATATAGATGTAGGAGTGCAGGAGTGCTGAGTAAGCTTTCAGGGAAAATAGTGCAGGTGGCTGATGCAGCTTGCTCCTTGACTTAATACAAGAACTCATCTATTGTTTCTAAATCTCCGCAGTGTCAAATCGGATCAATGAGAAATGCTGTGAAACCATGAAAATTAAAATAAATCCCAAAAAATCCGTTCTTATTGCATTTATCCTACTTCATAACACCCAAATTCACCTTGCCCTTATCTTTTATCTCTACTCTAAGCTACTGCCCAAGACGTTTGAAAACATGATGGCAACGGAAACTGCAAACATGAAAATGTCTTTCTGGTGCTAAGGATCGGTGGTTCCTTTACAAGTTGTGAATAAAAATAAAATACAAAACAAAAAAAAAAAAAAATAGTTCGTAAAATAATTGTTAGTTTTACCTCGAATAGGGTTAGCTAAAACTGAATTAGTCATATTAGTTGTAAATATTAATTTTAAGTCAGTATAACAGCCAACCATGAGAGAGAAAAACAAAAGACAGTTTAAAGAGGTCTGGCGGAAAGCCGCATGTGCTAAGGCACGCTAAGGATTTTTGTGTGTGAAATACTTTTACGGTGTACACCGGATTTTCTTTTCCTCCACAAGAACCTGTGATTATCAGCGACGAGTGCCGCTTGATTTTATAATTCGGAGAGTAAACGGTTTCACAACTTGAAGAAGTGGACTTGGAAGACACTGACGACGCTAGTTCGAATAAGTTCCCGCTTCCTCAGATAACCCAATGTGCCAATTGGACAGAGTTCAACCAGTGGGATATTTTAAATATTGTATATATAAGTTTTTATTTTCTATCTATTTTTTTCCAAATATTTGTAATTGGTTTATTGTATAGTCTAAGTTAATGTTTAGTTCTATATTAATTTTATATTCTTTTTTTTTTGGTAATTAAAGTTAATTGTATTTTCTTTGTTTTCTTATAAAACTAATTTCATGTTCATAATTTTCATTTCCTTTAACAGTTATTTAAATCAATAGAAATAAGTAAATTCATCATTATTATTAACAATAGCCAGTTTTATTTTCTTCTTTTTTTCTTCAGTTTGTTTTCACGTTTTATGTAGATATTATATTGTTTGTTTTTAAAGGTTTAATAGGGAATTGTAAAACCCTATTCGAGGGATTAGGGAAAATGAATATTAACCGAGTAAGAAGGTTTGATAGGTTTTTGATGTTTTTAACATATGTTTCTAAACCCATAGGTTCCGATTTCGTAGCTCATTCCGCGTACAAATCTTTTTTTCCTATAGTTTTCGCTATTTTCCAATTTCAATAAATTAAATAGCGTGGCGCCTGTTAGGTAGTTAGTAATATTAAACTGACTTCATTATTTTTTATTTTTTTTTTATGAACACTACCGTCTACACTGAGCATCCGGCAAGTTTGTTGCGGAAACATTTTTTTCTAAATTAGAGACCGTAACAAATTCATTGTCACTCAATAATTGAAGGAAAAGTACACTCCTCATTGAAACCTTATTTTAAGCTTCAATAAATAATATTTAGGATAGGTCGTTGACAGTACAGAGAAAATAGAAATATTCAGTAATGTATTATACTGTTTAATGTATCGGCCTTAGCTGTAGGCCTTTATCAAGTAATAAAAAACAAATTATAAACAATAGATAATATAAGAATAAGCATATTATTACTACACGAAAAATATAAACAATATATAATTGTGTATAATAGTAATATATAAGCTATATCTACATGAAAAGAATTCATATACAATCTGAAATAGGAAACCGTTTTGTAAATCTTTGGTCTCAGAAATTGAAGGGGAATCGGAAAGAACATAATTGATTACTAATGCATGTTGTAGGAGGCCTTGATTCATTGTTTACATGTCATATTTTGTTTTATTTTAATATCATTTTACACTTATCATATTTTTTACAATAGTTTTATATTTTTGACATTTAAAAACTTTAAATAAAATGAATGAAACGTGTTGGCTGGCAATTGTGAAAGGATATAGCTAGGGTTATTTCATCTGTTTAAAATTTTATATTTTGTGAAACACACTTTTATCTCTCATATTTCTTTGCCACATGTTTTTAGTACGTACGACTGACAAATACTTAACTATTTTATTATATATTGATTTAATCCTAATTTATTTAACTTTTTTTTATTATTAGTTGAAAATTTATGTGAACTCGTATGAAGATAAGATAAGATTGCATCAATTATGTTGCGTTTACAATTTTCTATATTACACTATATAACAGGTTTATACCCTACATGGAAAGCACAGTCGATGACTACCTTTTCGTAAGAATATGTCTACAATAGAAGAAATTACAAGGCTAAGACAGGGTGACACATTGGCATCACTACTATTTACTATAGTAGTTCACAGTATGATTAGCAGGACAATACTGAACCATGGCCTTACAATATTTACCAAAATGTTACATATAATATAGTATGCAGATGAAGTAGCAATTGTTGAGATCACAAGGAGGACGAAGCCTTTTGCAAGTTAGAAAAATGTGGGCCTCAAGGTTAACAAAAATATTGTGCAAAAGGAAACAGGATGTGGCTCCACAACAACAACTTAGAATAGGGGATTTTACTTTTGAGGTTGTTCCATGTTTCCAATACCTGAGATCTACAATCACTGAAAGGATGGAGGAGGAAGCTGAAATAAGATGTAGTTTAGCAGCAGCCAATATAGCCTATTTCTCCATAACCAAAATGATCAGAAGCAGATTATTAAGCCGAACTACGTAAATAAGATTATACAACTGTCTTATAAGACCAATAGCGACTTACGCGTGCGAAATGTGGACAATCAACAAGGCAGTCGCACAAAAGCTTGATCACTTCGAGAGAAAGATTCTGAGACGCATTCTGGAACCTATCAAAGATAATGAAACTTGGTGTCTTCGCCTAAAATCGGAGCTGTATAGTGAATACCAGGATTTAAGTATCTCCAACATTGCCAGGTCGCAAAGACTGGAATCTATTGGACACATGCGCAGGATGGAAGACTACAGGTATCCTCTAAAAGCATACAGGAACAGGTCAGGTGGGACAATACTCAGGGGAAGACCCAGATCACGCTGGCAGGATGGTGTCCTCACAGACATGAGGCAGGCAGGGATGAGTACAGTACATGCTGCAAATAGGGTCGTTTGGGGCAAACAAAATTAAGGAGGCCAAGGACCGCTTTATGTGTTTGTCGCGCCATTAAAGAAGAAAATGAAGATTATAAGATCTTGGAAATATGAGTGTTCTTCATGAAAATAATTTACATTCAGTATAATTAATTCTTCCTCAACTAAGGAAAAAGTAGTATTTTGTACATACAAAAAAAAACATTATTACGAAGGTATACGCGTGGAAAGTTACAAGATCTTTTTCGTTGAAAATTACCAACTGAAAGTGCTATTATATATAATAAATTTTTAATTTTCACAAAATTGCCTATAGCGATTTTAGTAAAGTCGCCTTAAAAATAAAATTTAAATTTTCTTTAAAATTATTAACATAATTTAAATAGTATGACGTTGATTAAAGTGTATTTAATCTTATTTATTTGAAATAATGAACTATTTCTGGTTGTTAGGATTAATAAAAAAATAGATAGATATGAGCCATGAAATAATTCGATGATTAAATCATTCCATATGAAAGTACAAACTGCATTTACCGGTACACTCAGATCTAATTCAATTTTGCCAGTTATACCAACTATATATGTTATAAACATTTTATTTGAGTAGTAATATTAATTAATGATATAAATAATTGATTTTATCTCATAAATGTTCATATATTTATACCAAATCGGGATACGGGAATACTTGGTAGTGATTTTTAAAGCTAATTGTACGGGTTTTAAATTATACAATAACATTACAACTTCGATTTCTTTTATTTGATTTTAAACATTCGAGATTCGAAAATAAAATAAAAATTACCATTTTTTTTAAATTTATTTATTTATTGAGTATTACAACAATCTGTCACATGGACACTGGTTATAGTGAGGTAGGATAGCATTCACAATATATGTACAAAAAATACAAAATAAATAGAAGCAAAATAATAATAATAATCAAAAGTATAAAAAATAAATAAAATAAAATAACCTAAAAATAAGAAAATTAAAACTAAGCAAAAAACACATGCATACTTATATTCACTACCATTTTATATTAGAAAACAAAATGTTACTTAGAAATACATTCTTTATATTCTTTCCAAATACAGGAGAGATAAATATTAGGATCAAGTGAAATAAAATATAGGCGTTGAGTAAAATTTCAGTTTATTTACGTTTACTTCCTTTTTATACATACTTTTATCTATTCAGAATGACTATAAATACTTTTATATTATGCAAAGTCTCTCCTCTAGTCATTGTATATGGACCACACAACTCCTTTCTCAATGGGTCTTAGCATTAGCATCCAACGGAGGAAGAGAACCTTCACAGAAAAGCACTTATTTGAGGCTTAGTTTGAAGAGATAAGGTACTTACCAAGTACCGCCACAAGGACTTACGAGTCCTGACTAAGTCCTTATACTATAAATACTTCTTAAAACATTTATCCAATGAGGTTAAATCCGATGGTGTTTATATTTTCCGAAGTAAAATACAGAGTAAACTCTATCCAGCTAAAAATAAAGCATCTTATTTATATATATTTTTTTTTTATTATTTTGAGTTTATTAACAGATCTGAACTCAGATAAAAAAATGTCAAATAAAAATTATTAGAAAATATCTAACAAAAGAGATCGGCTTTTAAGTTTGATTTTCATATACACATACTGATAATTGTAAATCTGCTTCGTTAAATAAGGATTTTATTTAATAAGGACTGTAGACAAGATAATAAAATTTGAATCAGAAATATTAAATGCGCGAAATTCAAAAAAAAACCTACTAGCAATACACTTAGACATCGAAAATTCCTTTAATTCCGTTAGAAGCAATGTTATTATTAAAGTATTACTTAATATGGGAATAAACGGTGAAATCCTAGGATCATAAAAAAAAATGTCTAAGTAATCGTAAATTTAAAGTGAAGTGTAATACAGCAATATCCCCTTCAAAAATCTGTTAAGAATAATTGATACATATTAAAAATATACTCATAAAATGTATTTGTGTTAAGAGACATTGGACTTATTAGAATAAACCAGAATTATAAAGTCGATGTTACAATTTGGGGAAGCTATAAGTAAGGAAAAATAAAACGATGACTATTACATTTTCAAAACCGAAAAAAAAAAAATTAAAAAATATATTCCCATACCAGACTGAAACGACTAGAAACCGATAGACGTTTCCGATTACTTCAGCACTTACTAGACAAACGCTCTAAACTACCAATTAATTACAAAAGACTCATATACATGACTACAATAAGGCCTATTTGGGCTTACGGAGTTGAGCTATGAGGCTACACTAAACCACCGGATTCCTCTCGTATCCAATCCTTACAATCCAAAATCCTTCGTAAAATCCTCAATGCTCCATACTTTGTTACAAATAAAACCATCCATAATGACCTTAATGTTTCTTATGTTTCAGATCTGGCCCAATCCAGATACCTATCCTTCCATAATAAACTTCATAACCATCTCAACCCTCTCGTTTTCATAGCATGCTGTATAGATACGGATGGTTCCATCCGATATGCCGACATTGTAGCATTCCTTAAGACGGGAAAGTAGGCGATGATTTTGGATCCTACCGTGAGGTATGAGACCAATGACCTCGATCAGGAAGGCAAAGTGGAAAGAGAGAAAAAAAAGAACTATGAGAAATGCATTCCTTTCCTTAGTGAAAAGTTCCGTGAGAGTTTCTGGCCGAGAGAGTTCCACGTGAGAGGCCTTTGGTTCGCAGCTCGCGGAACGATACCGAACTCAAAAAGGAGCTTCATGGAGGACCTTGGTGTCGACACAAAGGACGTGGCAAGGTTGGCAGAGAATATAATCCTCGACTCCCTGGGAATTATCCATCACCATGTGCATGGATAGAGAGAGAGTTTGTTCAGAGGGGGAAGCATGCGTGTTTTACAGCATTTTTACATTATTTATTGACCACGTCCACTGCACTTTATGTATTTGTATACATGTTATGAATTAGGTTAGGAAAAGAGAGGAGAAAATCTAGGGAACGAGAAAAATGTATAAGGGGAGAGAAGGAATAGAAAGGGATGTATAATGCTAATAAATGAATGGAAGAAATAGTAAAAAAAGAAAACAATAAAAAAAGTAAAAATATAGGAAAAAAAATTATTAAAAAAAATTATAATAAAAAAAATATATATAGATATAAAAAAAAATTATTTACTATGCTCATACATATTGTTAATACTATATAATTGTATATTAGTTTTGGAAAATTGTCTGTAGCGATTAATAAGTATGCTGTGTTTAAAGCAACCCAATGTAATTGGACAGCACCCTTTTATGATAATAAAGTGATTCTCTCTCTCTGCTTCCTCTTCCATTCCTGAACACCCTCCGAGGTTTCTGAAAAGAAGATGGCCCCGTGATCTCCTAATGTAAACATACCATTAGAGTGCTACCATTGGATAGTTACTCAGCAAGTGTTTTCACGTCATTATATCCATATGTCCAAATTTACTAGATGTATTTACTTTTTTTTCATATAGTTGTAAATATCATTAAGAAATAATAATAAAAAAATGTTTAAACTGGACATCTCGTAACTTTCCCTTACTACCCTGCTACTAGATGTTAGATGGTCGATGATAACTATCAGAGAGAGAATCACTTTATTTTCATAAAAGGGTGCTGCCGGATTATATTGGGTTGCTACAGACGCATACTTATCAATCAATATAATGGACAATTCAATTAGAAGAATAAATGTTAGAACTTAGTACTTTACTTGCTTTTTTTTCAGTGGAAATCAAGATAAGTAGAAGGACAAAGTGGATGAAGGGGTAAAGCCCGGAGAGGATGGAAGGGAGGGGGTTGTGGAAGAAGGCGGTGGAAGCCCGCCGACAGGGCAGAATAGAGAAGGAGGTTCTGCTTGGAGACACAGCGACCCTCCTCGGCTAATAGGATTAAGAAAGACTGACTGACGTGACTCCTACAAGGGCTTCCTAAAATCTTAATTAAACCTAGGGCCTAATAATTAGTGCCCCGCCGTGTCTTCCCGTAATTGGCTCTTCACACACTCGTGCGATTAATCATAAAATCTGTATCAATGCATTTCCAAACTTATCTCCCCCCCTCCCCCTCCCAAAGGAGAACTCCCTGATAATAAATTGCTTTCTGGAAAACAACAAACTTATGACACGATCATTCATTTATGTCCTATATTAATCTTAATCTGAATCGTTTATTTATATCTGTGTATTTCTGTGGAAGTAAACCCCGCGATAAATTGGCTGTTGTCTTTATATCTTTATATCAAGATCGGAAATAAAGTTTGACCGGAAAGCTAGTAACTTTTAAAAATTAGTTGTTTGGATTAGTTTTATAATTTCAATTACCAAATCTCTTTTTTGAAGTCTGTGTCCTATCCATTTGTAGCCCCATACGCTTCTGGTAATACAATTTTTTTTTTTTTTTATTCATTGTTATTTACAACTGTATTATAAAAAAAAAATACATCTAGTAAATGTGCACACAGTAATAATACAATCACACCAAAACGCTTGTTGAGAAACTACCCATTGGTAGCACTCAAATAATATATTTACATAAGTAGATCACGAGGCCATCTTCTTTTCAGACGCCCTGGAGGGTTATTAGGGTTCGAGGAGAAAGCAAGGTTTGAAACGAGAGGGTTCGGATGGTTCTGGACTTTGTTATGGAAGGATAGGTATCTGGATTGGGCCAAATCGGAAACATATGGAACATTAAGGTCTTTATGGATGATTTTATTTGTAACAAAGTAAGGAGCGTTGAGGATTTTAGTTGATAGTGGAGCCCCAAAGCTCAATTCCGTAAATCCAAATAGGTCTTATTATTGCCATATATATGAGTCGTTTGTAATTGATTGAAAGCTTGAAACGTTTGTCTAGTAAGTGTTGGAGTAGTCGGAAACGTCGAGCGGTTTCTTGTCGTTTCAGTTTTGTATGAGGATTCCATGTGAGTTGTTTGTCCCGGTGGAGTCCTAGGTAACGGATTTGTTCAACAGGGATAAGTGGGGAATTGTAAAAAGATACTGTAAGACAGGAAGAACTACGAATTCTTGTGACCTAACACTACTATCTGAACTAAATTTCCAACGTTTTCACCTTCTTTCCTCTGAATTCTTCAACTACTGGCCCACAGATCCTGATATCCTTGATTTCTTTATCCACAGTGGCTTGGGTCTCCACAATTGTTTCATTACACATCTAAACGAACTTTCCTCTGACCATAGTCCTCTAATCCTCAATGTTTAATTTGAACCCGTTCCTAAATCTACTTCACCGGCACTTATCAGAGAAGGTATCAGGGATCTTTTCCGTCAATTCTTCTCTGATAAAATTCATCTGAATGTATCCCTGAAAACTCCCGACGAACTATATAGTGCCGTCAATTCCTTTATTACCACAATCCAGCAAGCTGTCTGGACTGCTTTATCCTCAAATGACTCCCTATGTATCCTCAAAAAGCCCAATCAACCCGAACATCTACTTAACCTAATTCACTTCAAATCCATACCAGATTTTTATGGCAACGTTGTAGACATCCCAGCTTCTACAAATGTTAATGTAACAAATTAAAACTGTAACTAAACACCTTAAGATCACAATCCTTTAACTCTATCCTATCCTCTGCCTCAGCTTGTGACAGTTTCCTATGGAAAACCACAACGAAAATCCTAAACCCTCACCAAATGTTCCATCCCAACCGACGAGATGACAGCTCCTGGGAGGCATCTGACGAAGAAAATGCCGAGCAGTTCGTCAGAAACCTATCCAATACATTCATTTCACATTCGGAATCCCATCTCACCCACACCATAACAGCAGAGGAATTCCTTACGTCACCTATCCCACTTTCATAGCCCCCTAAAGCAATTCATCCTTCCGATGGGAAATTTAAACCACAAAAACTGATCCACGTAAATCTCTTGGATGTCATCTCCCTACCCTTCAGATCCTTCGACAAAGTCCATCCAAAGCAGTCATATTCCTTACATATATCTACAATTGCAGTCTACGTACCACCCAACTTCCTCTTTTATGGGAACATTCTACTATTATCCTATTTCCTACTATCCTATTTATTCATTTCAAAGTAAATAGCTAAAGAATACATACAGTGAAAATAAATTATCTTTAAGTTTTCGGGAAGTTACTAAACTATCGATTATCGCCCATCTCTATATAAAACCATGTGTGTATTTAAGTAGTTGTTTTGATTAGTTTAGTTTCTTTTTGTTTACTTTAGTTTCTTTTAGTTTATATTCATTTAGTTTTAGTATTATTGTTGCTGTTAATTTATTGTAAATAGTGTTAATGAGCTACTATTCTATCACTATTACTGTTGTCCTTAAATGTGACAGATTGTAATATTTCTCAATAAAGATTTAAAAATGAAAAAAACAATGTAGCGTTTTGTTTATTTTTTCACTCTTAATTATATACTATTTTTTTTTTTATATTATGAGTATTAAAAATAGCCATACTTGAAAAGTAGGAATACACATTCAAAGCGAGTAACAAATATATTAATTTAATTTTTATGATATTAATTTCAATATAAAGTAAGTATATAGTTTACAAATCAATACAAAAATATAAGATTTTCATACATTTTGTCATTTGTATATTTATTGTTATAGAGTTGGCAAATGTTCAGTAACGATATCTTCGATGATTTATTAACAATGTTTTCGTCGTTTTATCTTATTTTATTTACTTATTTTTTTATTCACAAGAGATATTTTCTTTTCTTTTTTTTCATTTAAATGAAATTCTTCTGAAGAAAAGAATGGGTAAACTTTTTGAGCCTTGGCTTTATTGGCAACTTGGCGACACAATGAAAGAAGTTAGCGAGTTATAATTATTTTCATCAAGTTGAAAATGGAAAAGCCTTCCCCTTCCACAGTCTATATAGTTGTAATAAATAAAAATTTAAACGCTTTACTAAACATTTTCCTTAATTTATAAATAATTCATATACCATTTATTCTTGTTAATTTGACATTTTTTTAATATAATATATGCTTTATTTAAGGATAATTTTCTCTTGGGGGAAACAAATATTTGGAGAAATGAAAGGTATACAAGGTATTGGAAGGATTGATAAGTATACGTAAGAATGTAAGAGTATACGTAATACTCAAAATCTAACATGTAAATAAACTCATGTTTTAAAAATAATGTTTTTTTTTTATTTCTTAAAGACATTTACAACTGTATTAAATAAATACATCTAGTAAATTAGAACATAATGTATATATTGACATGAAAAACACTTGCTGAGTAACTACCCAATGGTAGCACTCTAATGATATGTTTACATTAGGAGATCACGGGGCCATCTTCTTTTCAGACGCCTCGGAGGGTTATCAGGAATTGAAGAGGAAGCAAGGTTAGAAACGAGAGGGTTGGGATGATTCTGAAGTTTATTATGGAAGGATAGGTATCTGGATTGGGCCAAATCTGAAACAAAAGGAACATAAAGGTCATTATGGATGGTTTTATTTGTAACAAAGTAGGGAGCATTGAGGATTTTACGAAGGATTTTGGATTATGAGGATTGGATACGAGAGGAATTCGGTGGTTTAGTGGAGCCCCATAGCTCAATTCCGTAAATAGGTCCAATAGTCATCCAAATAGGCCTTATTATAGTCAAGTATATGAGTCTTTTGTAATTAGTTGGAAGATTAGAACGTTTGTCTAGTAAATGCTGAAGTAATCGGAAACGTCGAGCGGTTTCTTGTCGTTTCAGTCTAGTATGAGGATTCCAAGTTAGTCGTTTGTCCAGGTGGAGTCCTAGGTATCGGATTTGCTCAACAGGGATAAGTGGAGAATTGTTAAAGGAAACTGTAGGACTGGAAGTTGTTGGTTTACGACGAAGGGTAAAGGTAATTTGGTGGGATTTATTGGAGTTTAAAAAATAATCTTTAAATCCAAATAACTGATCATTTAATTAAAACCGAAACAGTACTCATATTATTTTACTCTTTTGGTAAAGTGGACAATAAAAGCCTCGAGAAATAAAAAATACCTTCGCACCCATGCTTTGTTAAATATGTAAAAGACTGGGCAGTATAACATAAAGAAAACCTTTTTGGACACTGAGCTATCTGATATCCAATATAAGCAAACAACAGAAAATTATACAACATTAGAGAAGCCCTTTTTTTTCAAGACTTTACATATTAATTGGAGTAAAGTTGACCAACTTTTTTAACAGATAATGAACTTCTCAGTGAAATTGATTATTAGTGCATTTTCATATTCTTCTTTTCCAATCAAATATATATTTGATATAGTTTTGCATAAATATATAAAGTTTTGCATCCATAAAAAAAAAAAAAACTCAGAGTCTATGCCTTTAATAAATTTGGTTATAATCTAATTATAAGAGTTGATTTAACAAAAGTTAATTTTTTTTTATATATCTCGTTCGCCACTTGTGTCGATGGTGTTCGTTTTTAGTTCAATTGGTTATTTTACATCTCATAACGAAAATAACAGATCAGTTCCTTTAGGAAATCATGTAGATATTTAAATTAAGAAAATTAGTAGTAATTATTTTTACTATTTATTTCCAATGTTCGACGAGAGATAGTCATTTTAAATAATTTATTAATTATAATGTGTGAGAGTAATAATTCATTAAACAATTGTAGCAAAATAAATTTTAAAATGCTGCAACTGTTTATATGTAACGATATTATCAAATTGAAAAATAATCTATATTTCAAATTTGAAAAACACCGGACTAAACTCAGGAACTGTTTTATTCTTGTCAAACAATTATTTTTATTTTTTAACGAAAAAAAGGGCCCTAAAACGGATACAATTTTATTTTATTAATCATTTTATTCGTTCGATATCATGACTATTTTTAACAATAGTTAATAAGAACTGATATCCATTGTTATTAGCAGGAAAATGAGTGGGAGAATTCTCTGGAAAAAGGTTCACGATTAAGGGAAGACAGAGTCACGTGTAGCTCACGAGACAGATTTTTCCAACCATTGTTTTAAAGTGTTTGAAACTGTTGTTCTTTTCCTTGAGGACTAAACTGTTTTAATCGTTGTTTCTTTTTTTTTTTAATAAACATCCTTCTCTGATATGTTCCTTTATCGTGATGTTAAATTGGTTAAAACTAAAACCTGTTTTCGTTTATTTTTGTCCCTTTGCGTATGCAGAGGAAAAATAAAACCCTTTGAGCTGCCGCACGGTGGTCCCGACTGGGGGAAAATTGGACATCATATATTTTTAAAGTTCTTCTCTGGACTTAAATTATCAATTTCGTTCTTTTTGTTGACTTTTGTCGTGCTTTCGACTCCATAAATCACACATTATAACGACACATATTATTTTCTATTAGTTTGGGTGCGAAAATGATTCGAATTCTGAGATAAATGTGCGGTAATGCGTATACCGAATTAAAAGAAACAGCTGGAGGACTGTCGCAAAAAATAAAAATTACTGAAGGTGTGCTACAAGGAGAGCTACTAAGTCCCATGTTGTTTAAACTCTCCTTACTGGATATCGAGGCATACTTTCGCAAGCGTAACCAATCAGACACACCTGTGACATATTGTTAACTTAATGTTCTAAATGAATATTGCATTGACAATAAATTGATCATAAACATTGACAAAACGAAAATGTCATTTTCGCAAGGGGCACCCAAGAATTATTTATTTATTTATTTTTTTTTATTTGGGTTTTATACAACTCAAGGAGTCATATCCCCAATACCCAAAAGCCACTGCTCCCTGTCCATCCAATCTCCCTCACGAAGCCCTCTGGCTGCCATGCTTTCCTCCACGTCCTCTATCCATTTCTTCTTTGGCCTTCCACGCTTCCTCCTTTCAGGTGGCACATAGTTATAAATTTTCTTTGGCCAGCGGTTCTCATCCATCCGCATTAAGTGGCCATACCACTTTAACCGTTTGGTCCCGATCAGGTGAAGGATGTTCTTTTGACATCCGACCTTGTCTCTAATTGCTGCGTTTGGGATCCGCTCGATTCTGGATATGCCACAGCTTCTTCTCCAGAAATCCATTTCCATGGAAAGCAACTTATTTTCCATCTTTTTTGTCAGTGTCCAGACTTCTGATCCGTAAGTGGCTACGCTTTCTACAAAGGAATGGTATATCTTTTTTTTAGTTTCTAATCTTAGTTCTTTCCTCCATAGGGTTGAATTTATCGAACTTATTATTCTTTTCCCATTATTTATTTTATGTTCGATATCAACCTCACTACCACCCTTTGAAGATAACCAGTATCCGAGGTACTTGAACTGTTGGCTGACATTTAGCGTCCAGTCATCAATTTCAAGGGGCAAATTTGGAGCGTTAAAAACCATATACTCTGTTTTCCTTTCACTGATTTTCAGACCCCATCTGGAATACGTGTCCAGCAACTTCCTCATCATATAGCTAACATCATCCGGATCCGATGCGATTATGACTTGGTCATCGAGAATTATAATAGTTACCCAATTATAATTATTACCCAAGAATTATAATAGTATATATTTAGATGGAGAACTGATTGATGCAGTCAGCACTTGAAATTATTTAGGTGTCCATTTTTGCAGGTCTGGTTTGTTTTTGCTAGCTGTTAAGAGCGCAATCTCAAAGTCGAATCGACAAGACAGAATGAAAGGCGAGAAAAGTTGAAAAAAATTACATTAGTGCATCTTTGCTGTACTGTTCCCAGATTTGGAGTATCCGATGCATGAATTGTATGGGACAATTAGTTCATCTAACTGCCACAGATATAGTGGCTTATTAGTTCATCTTTCCGCTACCTGGTACCACCACATGTGCGCGCTGAAGTATTTATCCAAAAGCTGTATTTTTATTTTAATGTCAAAAAACACAATTCTAACTTGTAGATATATATCCATATATTCATTTTAAATGCTTTTTAATTATGAAGATGAATGGTAATAAGATATACTGATCAAATCTTAAAAATAACAGTAACTGTAACTATTCTTACTAGCCAATTTAATCATGGCGGAATTATCACCAGCCATCCTCGGATAGCTAATTCAGAACATTGATTCTCCTTCTTTCGGGAAGCTATAGTCAAGCTCCAGGGTTCACTATCTCTATAGTCAGTTGATCTGTACATTTTATATATGCATTTTTTTTTTCATATCAAGTTTTTGGATTGTAAGGCTTGGATACTAGAGGAATTCGATGGTTTAATGGAACCCCATTTCTCAACTCCGTAAGTCGAAATAGTCCTTATTATAGATGTATATGATTGGATGTTGGCATGTAACACTTTCTGGTCTTTGTCTCTTTGCCTGTTTTCTTCTCTCTTTTTTTCGAGTAATCTTTTAATTCATTTTTTAAACATGGTTTTATATTAATATTAAAAAATAAAATGTATTTATTGTTTTTATTTTTATTGTTTATATGTCCAGTTGACAGTTATAGATTTTATAATAATCCCCACATACGTTATTACAGTAAGGCTCCAAATCGATTTTGTACCAAATATAAGCTCCTGTCATGCTCGAATACCATGGGGTATACTAAAAATGGGGTACCGTTGGATTCAGAATTTCACGGGAGGGGGGAAGGTAGAAAATTGTATTCTCCACTTTTTTTTTCTTTCTAAAATAAATAAAGTCGATACAAACATTTTGCTAGGCTTCGATACAGGAACGGTGGTAAGTCTGTAGATCGATATTGGACAAACTGGGCTTTGAACATTTTGATGCGTACAGCAAGACCCGAATAGTTCCTTCGGATAGTTTTCGCCCCTGCGTTTTTAAGCCCCAAAACGTACTATTTTCGAGATAACGCAAAGCATAGGGTTCGCATCCACACAAACTTGCGTTAATTGTAGTACTGTCATTGAATACATGTCTCATTTCGTTGACTTGAGGCCCCTATGATTGAGAGTGGAGGAGTTTATATTATTTATCGATGGTGGTTTTGATCGGCAAGCCATATCATCGTTAATTCTTCACCAAATCCCGAGATTGAGCCACCAATTTTGAAGACTTCCTTCTCCTTAGAAAATAGTCCAATCACCCCGAAAATTCAGGCAAACAAGTTATGAAAGAAAATAATCTTTTTTGGCAAATAACTAAAAAAATACACACTTTTCCCTTGGTCTTGCTTGGTTATATGATTACAAAAAAGATTAATAAATTGACTACAATAAGAAAAAAAAATCATTAAAATCAGACAATTTTTAGCAAAGATATAACTTTTGAAAGTTTTAAACATGTTAGTTCTAAACATCAATGAAATTTTAAATTAATTTTTGTTTCCTTCGTCGATTATATTTATCGATAAAGAAACGATTGATTTCTTTATCTTATTATACGTTGCATTATTTTATTTTCTTATTTGATCGCTTAACAATGTTCTTTAGATTGTTTCATATTTATAATGCTGTGTTAAAATGGGGAAAAATTGTAATGTGCAAAAATGATTCTAATATAAAGATGGACTCTGTATGAGGTTCTTCCCTCAAAACCAATAAAGATTAAATAAATGGAGAAAAAATTAACTTTTTAAGCCATATTGTGTAATCGTTTGTTCGTATTAATTATATTATTTTCCTTTATGTATTTATGAATTCAAGATAAAACTACCATATATTCCAAAATTATTATATATTGATATCAAAAATCAGCCTTCAACAACTTAACTTAAAAAAAAAAAATTATTATTTTCATGAAACCATTCCCAGATAAGCAATGATTTTTCAACATATTAAAAAAAAAAGTAATAAAAGTTCTTTATTTATTGTAAATAAACTGAAGATATATCTACTGTAAGGCGTAACACAGAATTAAACATAAATCTATTTTAAAAAAACCTTAAAAATAAAATGGTATAAATTTCTTATTCCGACGGCTCTAAAATACTTTAAAACGGGAATCCCTTACCAAGACTTTGAAGAAGTAAGAAAAGGCAGAAGTTTTGAGAAGTTTCCTTTCTCAATTCCCATTTTATACATGATTATTTTAAATTCATTGTAACATTAAATTGAATCATTCTTTCGTCTTTATAGGTACTTAAAAATATTAATTTCATTTCCATTTTTAAACATAACGAAAACAGTGGTTATTACTTATACAAATAAAATATTCCTGTAATTATGCATATACTTTTTTCCTAAATCCATGTATGTTCTTGTAACCATTTTTGCGGACAGACATTGTGTTAACCATAGTATTTTTTTTTAAATTATTATAAATTTGGTAAAATAAACTTACATTTTCGCAAATTTTAGAAAGATAAGGCTAAATTGGAATTATATATATATATATATATATATATATATATATATATATATATATATATATATATATATTTTTTTTTTTTTTTTTTCTGTCTATGTTTTACTTTTCTAACCTGGAGGTAAGTGAAGGTATTTTGGCCGTTGTTAAGCTCCCTTAACATAAAGCTTCTTCTTCTTCTTTGTCTGCCTCTTCATGGCATTCCTAGCTTTGTGGGACCTCAATACAACACAGCCATGCCTCTTAGAACTAGCTAAGCTACATCAATCGTTGAAGGGTTTTTCCTCTCTCCACTCCTACCCGCTGTATATACCCTAGAAGAAAACTTCCAAGTACCTCCCCATCACAGACCAGCTACACATCCTCTTGTTTCTCTCTTGGTAAAACAATGACTTGGAGGTGTTGATAGTCATTCCTTTGTGAAGGAGCTTCACCTGCCATTCAGTTCACTAGGAGTAATTGCAGCTTATTTCTTATATCTGATATCTGTACTATTCCGTTGACGTACAGTAGGATTTGAACTATAGCACTACTCATATTCCATTTCCCAGAGTCCCTTCAAGGAGTACGCTTACATTTTTTATGATTTTAATCCAAAAAAATTAAAGGGACTGTATTTTACTAATTCTTCCTGCCTATATCTTTCTTGGGGAAAATACTTGAAAATGTAAAACTGCCTTCTTTCGACATTCACAACTCCTTTCGCTTCCTAATAATCCGATTTAATATATGTAATAACGTCGCCTGGTACATCTTTTTCCTTAAAATCATCTAACACTTAGTTTCTGGTCAAGGAGTTTTAAGGTTATATAAGCTGCTTTAAAGTTAAATTAAAAGTTAAATTAAAAAAAAAAATAATAATTTTTTTTTAATTTTAATTTTTTTTACAGTTAAATTATTGCATTAATATTTGTTCGTTAATTAAACCAATATAATGTACCAAAAATGTTATTATATCACTATAAGTAAGCCATTTATGGGCACTGAATGGTGTGGTAGAGGCCTGTAGGCACCCACGCCAGTACCGCTTTTCTGCCGCATAAGTGTATTTTCTACGGAACTGCTTCAAATATTTTAAAAAGTAATCAGCGTTTTAGAAAGAAAATATATTCTCCAGATGGTTTATTTCAGCACGTCTTGCGTTATTGTAGACCGTTTAATTACAAACGACGCTTGATTTGTAACTTGAAAATTTTTTTGTTAAAAAAGTTGACTTTACTGGTGTTTTTCATAGCCTAAGCCAATTATTTTTTTATATTTCTTCATGTTTTATTATTCTATGACTATTCAGCTTTAATAAACGACCAACTATGAGGAAATTAAGCCAAATGCTGATTCTCAGTGACCAAAAAACTAACTAAAGTCAAAGTCGTCAATCCGCCATCTTTGGACGTCATTTTGGGGCAGTGCGTTCAATTTTTTTTGTGGGAACATTGGTTTTTTTTTAATAAATTGTTACAAGGAACACAACGATATGCAATTTATAGGGATGTGGGGAGGGTGCACGGTAAGATTCAACAATGCGATGTACGTGTTCTTGTATTTTTCCAAAGGCTTTCTCTGTCATGCTTCTTAGTACATATATATGGCCTGATTCTGCACCATGGACGTAAGTATGATACTCCATCATCTATATGGTTCTAGATTGAGAACGTAGATTAACAAATACAATATAAAAAGGGATTATGAAAAAAATATCTGGAAGAAACAATTGAACAAACATAACTTGGGCTACAACCATTTTTTTTTTCGTATCAAAATAAAACACAATAAATAAAATAAAAACATTTTAAACAAAATGAATGCATATATGTATAAACACAAACTAAAAAAAAAATATTAAAAAAGTATACTTGCCTACGTGGCAGAGCGAAGGATGCGATAGAAAAATATTATGCAGGGGCGAGCAGAGAGAAGCACAATAATGACAGCTCGAATAAACAATATTCCAACTCTTTTTAGCAGTGAGTCTGCTGTGAAGAACTATACTGCTACTGATGACAAAGTATCAAACTTCGATACTATAGTCTATTTTTTTTTTAATTCGTATTGCAAACTATAGGATTTAATAAAAATAACCCTCATAAATAGCAATTAAAGTATTATAAGCGAATATGTAAATTTATAATTTATCAAAGTTTCTTTTGTTATTATAAATAATGAAATTCCTTTTAAAAAGAGTTGCTAACCGCAGCACTATTCAGGTGGCTGAGACATTAAATTTACATCTTCCTATTGACTTCACGTCTGTCATTAATAACGTATGGTCGAAGGCCTCATCCTATGGTAAAAGAGTTTAGTTTATCGGAAATTGGAGGAATCAGCTTGTTGTGGATGACTGCGTCGTCAGCCCCCTTCTCCCTCCGGGAAATGTGACTTGTCAAACGAGATTTAAAATGATTTTTCAAGTCTGTTCCAACCATCTTTCCAAACAATGGGAATTGATTCGATTAGTTTTAGTAGATTATTTAGAAATAATATTCATATCTGGTGGTTGGTTTTTTTATTTTCTCAAAATGTTTATATTCTTGAAGCCAAATAGCTGATGATGTCGAATGTACAAGAAAATATTATTTTAAAAAATTTTCTCATAGTTAAATTAAATTCCAAAATTGGTGTTATTGAGAGAGTAAATTTTAATGAAATGTGATAACGATTTATATTAAATTCCAAACTTTTTCTGAACAATAACGAGCTATGACTAATATAAGATTCCTTAAAAAATCTCTAGCAAATGCATCAAACAGAAGGAGAGCTATGAGCGATAACTTTCTCGATATACCTCTCTATATCCTGCTTCAAAGTGTAGATAGTCCCAGTGTGCACCTTCAGTAGCAATCGAAAATAAAGTGGTTTCACCATAATAAACCTACATCGTCCACTTAATATCATCCAAACTGCAATTGACCCCCTTTTAGCAGAATCTTGAAATATTCTGTTCATCTGTCTACTATAGATTCATTTAGCTATATAATGGATACTGGTCCTTTTTATCTTTTCCGAGGTTTTGGCACTTCCTTTCTCGTTCGCTTAATGTATTTTTCCAATTTTCTGGTTCAATTTTGCGTTTTTCCTCAATTCGAGATCAAAAACAAACAATCAGTTCTGGTTTATAGAAGAACTTATAGCGTCACCCTTTCTATCTTTCTTTGTGCAGAGAGAATAATTCATTTAATATTAAAATTTCCTATTTATTTATGATACAGTCCAACTTCCGCACAAAATAAAGGAAATAAAAATTAATTTTTTAATTAGTGATATATGAGTTTTACTAAACAACCCGCCAGCTATTCATTATATATAGTTCAGATTAGGTATATATTATTTTAGTTTATAAAACAGGTATTAATATGACTCATTTCCTGGGAAGTTAATACAAATTTTAATTACCTCTAAGATTCAGTAAATATACCAAACTCAGTGTTAAATTGCAAACGTTAAATAAAAAAAAAAATCAAGATATTTAGCAAAGTATTTTTTAATTAAGTTTTATTATTATAATTATATCATTTTTACAATTAAGGTCTTCTTAAACGACCTACATATAGAATAAAGGAGGTTAAATTAAAAAAAAATAATAATAATTTTTTTTTAATTTTAATTTTTTTTTTACAGTTAAATTATTGCATTAATATTTGTTCGTTAATTAAACCAATATAATGTACCAAAAATGTTATTATATCACTATAAGTAAGCCATTTATGGGCACTGAATGGTGTGGTAGAGGCCTGTAGGCACCCACGCCAGTACCGCTTTTTTGCCGCATAAGTGTATTTTCTACGGAACTGCTTCAAATATTTTAAAAAGTAATCAGCGTTTTAGAAAGAAAATATATTCTCCAGATGGTTTAATTCAGCACGTCTTGCGTTATTGTAGACCGTTTAATTACAAACGACGCTTGATTTGTAACTTGAAAATTTTTTTGTTAAAAAAGTTGACTTTACTGGTGTTTTTCATAGCCTAAGCCAATTATTTTTTTATATTTCTTCATGTTTTATTATTCTATGACTATTCAGCTTTAATAAACGACCAACTATGAGGAAATTAAGCCAAATGCTGATTCTCAGTGACCAAAAAACTAACTAAAGTCAAAGTCGTCAATCCGCCATCTTTGGACGTCATTTTGGGGCAGTGCGTTCAATTTTTTTTGTGGGAACATTGGTTTTTGTTTAATAAATTGTTACAAGGAACACAACGATATGCAATTTATAGGGATGTGGGGAGGGTGCACGGTAAGGGGGTCTGGCCCACAGACTATGTTGAGAATTTATATACATATTTACAGTAGTAACTATTTACAATGTCATGGGGACTGGATGGATAAGAAATGATTGAACAGGCGGGTTTTAAAGGTAGGAAGGGTTTTGGATTGACGGATGTCGGGAGTGATGGAGTTCCATAGGGATGAGGATCGGATAATGAAAGATCTGTCGAAAGCAGCAGTTCGGTGGGACCTTATGTATAAATTAGAAGACCGGGAACGAGTACTGCGGGGAAACAGAAGATTTGAATTGAAGGAGCTTGGTGATGCATGAAGGACGGTGGGATTGGTTGACTTGAAAGAGGAAGGATGCCAGGAAATACTTATGGCGGTAGGAAGGATAAAGCCACTTTAACTCTGCATAAAAATGAGAAACACAGGCGTCCCTTGGGATCCCGAAGATGAATCCTTCTTGTCTTTTTGCCTGAATGAGTCTTTTTTGATTGGGGTTGCTACCACCCCCTTGATACAGTGGGAGTGTTAAGATAAATTTCTCTGGGCCGACAAACAATATATATTCAGTGACCTAGGTTGGAATCGAACCCACAGCGTACAGAAGCGGGCACTCTAGCACCGATCCCAAGGGCCATCTCGTTCTCACATTCGATATAGCGAATAAAATCGAAATTTAATAAGCAATTTCAAATTGCGAATAGGGAAGTTTTTGAAAATTACTTTGCTCTGTTACTTAAAAATATTTGGTGATCAGTTTTGGAACCGGATACTCATTACGTGTTTTGTTTTGTTTTTTATTTCGTCTTTTTTTTAAACCTTAAATCATAAGTGTGGCATCATTAAAGGTATTAAATCTTATTAATTTTTTGGAAGGGGAATTTAAACGAATAAACAAGTTATGATTATTTTACTACAGTTTGTTTTTTACCGACTAATAGCCAATGTATAATGTCCTATATTATTGGGGGAGAAAGGCACATAATACAATGTTTCTTATTAGCAGCTAATCTGATTTGATGGAAATTTCTTAACATTTCGAATAGTGAAAATAAAATATTTTTCATATATTTTAATTCAATACCCTATAATACATTACAAAACTTCTAGTGAAATATCACAAAAAAAAATGCTATCCAGTAGAAAGAGCTGTCAATATTACATGTCTTTATAGAATCTATTTGGTTGGAAATTCGATTTAGTAATGAGGGAATTATTAGAGGGGGAATGAGGGAATCGATCTCTCTAGCTAGATATATGTTTATATACACACACATAGTTACTTATGTACAATTAAATTGTATTATTATTGTTGTAAAAGTGAGAAGAAACCGTATATGGCCTTTACGAGAGTGGAGGGTGGTGGGGCGATGTGTATGGGAGGTGGGAGGTGGGAGGTGGAACCGAGCCAGGAGCCACCAGCAGATGATTGGTGGCACCTGATTTTTCCACAAACACCCCTCCCCCCCCCCTCCAACACCATCAAAAATCTGAGGTTTTGTTATCAGTCTACCATCTATTAGAGACTGTCAGGTAGAAATTTATAGGTGGAATATATGAATGGCAAAGGATTCAATTTGGGGTATCAATATCGGCTGATCCAACTCCTCAATCGCTAGAACCTGCATTATAATCTTGCCACTTTTCTAAGTTTTAGTTTTTTATTTTAAAGAAAACATATGAAAAATACTGGATAGTAATTAATTCAATATAATTATTCAGGTTAAAAAAAAAATATTTTAGCCAGGTAGATAAATGTTGAACCTGTGATTCAATATGAAACGAATTAAAATGAAGCACTTAAAATAACTTAAAAATACAATATGACTATATTGCTTACAAAGAACATGCACAAACTCTTCGACATTTCACAAAAAAAAAACGTTTACACATCAAATGTTTACGGATTTAAAAGCAGTTGCGTGAGTGTACTATTTCTTCACTATAACATTCTATATATACGTGATATAGAATGTTATATTACTGAATAAAAAAATAAATAAAAATAAAAAAATCAAGGAATATAATTTGTCTGTAAGTCTATTTAGATTATTTATAATTATACTTGATTTTTTTTCTCATACCTAGAAATCTATATTTTGTAGGTATTTTATGTTTATTGGCTAGTAATTTTACTTGAGTATTTTTAGCGAGTTACCCAATTTCGGTTTTTTACGGAATTCACTTAGGTAATGAGAGGAGAATAAAACGATAAATTTAACGACAATTATAAGAAGAGAATTTTTTCTTGTTTGATCGTGGAAATTAAAAAAAAATGATTTTAAGACAATTAGTCAATGTTTTGAGAGAAAAAAGACACCACAAAACATAGCTCTATTTTTTTATCTTAAAATCTAATATAGTAAACCTAAATTCTGGTTAGATGGTATCATTAAAAAATCTTATGAGGATGTTTTTCATGATAGCATCGCCTATATAAATGAACATTTTTAACGCGTATCGCCAGTTAGCCCAGTGATCTTGTCATGAAAAGGAGGTTCCAAGTTGCATCGAATGGAGGTATAAAAATATTTATGAAGAGCTAATAATTTATATACATATTTACGTCATAGATTTACAATATTATGGGAACTGAATGGATATGCTCTTTCCAGGAAAGGGTTTGTTCAAAGATTATTCCATGGTTCTTAACGGTAGGATAAAATTTGATGGGATTATCATGAAGGAACAGGATTGGGATTTTAAGGTAGTAATTAGAGCCTATAAAAATTTCGTTGGTCTTCTCCGCATTCAAATTCAAATTGTTAGTTTTCGTCCAGTCACAAATTCTATTTAAGTCCTCTTGAAGTTTTTTGGTGGCTGCTGATAGGTTAGAAGAGTGGAAAGACAAATATATTTGGAAATCATCTGCATAAATATGACAGCAAATAGGAAGGAAGCCGTGCAGTAAGGAAGGGTTAGAAGCTTTTAATTCAAAGGTCGGACTAAAACAGTTTTCCGAGAAGATGGGAATATGGAGTTTGCAATGAAAAATTCCATATTGTAGATATAGCAGAGCACAGGAATAAGGACAAGAAGGCTGGATTTTATTAATTTTACTCGGATATTTCAGGACCATAATTATTGGTGGGGGATTTTAAGTTGGTGGAAAGTATTTTATCATAGGTAACGTGTGAAAAATATTAAAAATAAAGGAAATATATTTAAAACATCTTTATATTTTCATAAATGCTCTTCCAATAAATTCAGAGAACATTTTGCCATGTGAATGGCATTCGAAAGCTTTCTTGATATTGAAAGCTTTATTTATTATAATTATAAATATATAAAGTTATTCATTTATGAGTAAATAGATTAAGCCTAAGTATGTTGATGTATTCAGTATTTAGTCCTATCAACTTGAAAAAAAAACCCTAAATTTTAGCACCTTTCAGTCCAAAATCCTCCGAATAATAGTCGATGCTCCATTCTATGTAACCAACAAAACCATACATCATAACCTTAATATCCCATTCGTCCTCGACCTTATCCCTGAAAATTTTTCCAAATTCCATCACAATCTTATAAATCATCCTAATCCCCTAGCGCAATCCCTATCTAGTTCCACTCATCCATACAATCCTCCTCGAAGATTGAAGCGGCAGTGGCCCAGAGATGTTTTGTAGTATATATCTTGGAGTTCTAGCAATGGCCAAATTCTCTACTCAAGACATGAGTGTATGTGGCTAAAGCGCTCTCGCTCAAATTTCAGTGTCTTTAGCACCAGCGACGTGGTTGAGATAGTAGCGCAGGGATCTCTTGAAGTCCTGCTTTTCCTTCTATAGTTGGGGGAGAAGCTTAGGGCTCCCTGCCTAATTGTATATAGGTATGACTGTGTTTTTATGTTTTTTTAATTTACTTATCTTTAGGTTATTTTATTTTTTATTGTACATAGTTTTTGATTATTATTTTACTTTTATTAGTTTTATATTTTCTGTATATATGGTGTGAATGTGTTCATGTATCACTATATACTATTATCCACGTGACAGATTGTTATAATTCTAAATAAATAAATAAAAATTGTAACTACAAATCTCAAAACAGTCCATCTGAAATCCTTCACAGTTAATTATTGAATTCATTGAATCACGTGTTTGGTTCTTGTAAGTATAATTTGAATATATTCTTTATTAAACATAGAAATAATTTAGGTTTTTTAGTAGAAGTTATTTTAATTCTGCCACCTATTTATTTCATGATGATCACAGGTAATGTGTGTAATTAGAATAATCATCAATAATTATCCAGTGGCATCCCGAATAAAATTAAATACCTCAAAGCGTAGCAACTTCAATGTCATCTCTTCTTTGGGGATAAGGATGTATGTTGATTTATTCAATATTTAGTCTTATGAAAAAATAACAATAATTGTTGCAAAATAATAATAGAAGTTTTAACACATGTAGGCATAATGTATGGTTGTATTTAACATGACCCTCTTCCGTTTTCATATAAGCTGTCTAAATTAAATTATATTTAATCATAAAAAAAATTGTTTGCCCTCGTGATTTTTTATGACGTCTGATTATTTGTATTAAATTTTAGCTGAAAAAATAGTTGCAGTTTTGTATCTTAAATAAGTTAGTGACATTTATATGGAGAGAATCCCTGTTGTATAGTGTATTTGTAGATAAGATATTTGTTTGCCTTTTGCCCATTTATACAGAGGCGGATATGATTGAGCTGCCTGCAACTGCTGGCATCAAGTCCGAACCGCCTTGTGCATGTTGGTCACGGCTCGGCTGCTTAGCCAATTCCCCTCTTTTCCATCTTTTTTCCACTTATCGTTTGTATAAGAATCGATAGCGGGATGCTATTTGAATACGTATATCGGCTTGTACCATTTGAAGTAAGAAATAAAGGTTTTATATCTTAATCTACTCTGTTACATTTGCTTTGTTATTTAATATTATGTAAGAATGAAAAACTAAGTTATGTTACAAATCACCTAATGCTATGAGTATTTTCTATTTTTTTTTAAATTTCTTCTTTCTTACACGTTATAATTAAACTAAACATTAAAACCTAACATTAAAGCCAAACTTTAAGCTACACATATATCCGGATATATACACGTTTCTCGCGACTCGATAACATACGTTGATTCAATTTTTACTCAGGATGCCACTGGATAATTATTGATGATAATTACCCAGAAATGTTTAATAAAAAAATAGTTAAAAAATTTGTTTGTTTAACATATTTGTTGTTTCAGAATTAATTAATTCAGGATTTCTTTTCTCAAAGGCTGGTTTGTATTTCTCGTACTTTCTAATTACCAACATTACCTATGATCATTATGTTATAAATAGGTGGCAGAATTAAAATAATTTTTACTAAAAAACTTAATTTATTTCTAGGTTTAATCAAGATTAATATATACAAATAACAGAAATCTTAATGTTCAAATACTACATACATGATTCAAAGAATTTAATAATTAATCGTAAAGGTATGTTTTCAGATGGACTGTTTTCAGAATTTATTGCCATGAAATATTATAACATTAGGATTGGGAATTACAACTTAGCTATTATGGTATGTGAAGTGGTGGGGATAGTAGATTTCAACGCTGCATCTGGAGATCCGAGGTCATCTGTCAAGGCCAGTTCCAAAACTCCGCCAGGATCTTCATGGTCTATGTTGGGCCAAGGCTTCAGTCCCCAAGCCGGAAGAAAACATAAGACCTATCCTCCAGGCCAGAAATCAACATAAGATCTGTTTTCGTGCTTCTTGGAAGATTTTATTGAAATATTCAGGGTGGGGCAAGGATGGTTTTCATTGGTTCTTAACTTCATTCGATTATTTCACAATAACTGATAACACCATAAAAGAAACCAGTTACTAGTTTTTACTCTAAGCCTTCCCTAGGGTCCAGGTACAGGTTGATCCTTATCTACCTGCTCCACCCCCTTGACGCTGGTTTTGATGTCAGAAGTCGGTTTCATTCAACCTTGTTTTTGACAAATAATAATTTAAAAAAATTATTTGCTTTGTTCAATACATAGCAATATAATAGCTGTCTACATTGGACACGGAGGCACTGCACGACGATGACCGATAATACACAATCAATGACTTATCTAACCAATTTGTCTTCAGTTCGATTTTTCATTATATTTCCAGATGTTAAGAAAAATTAACAATGTTAAGGACTAATAATAAACAAAGTGAAGAATGATAACATAAGATAAAATACAGTAGAAGCTGCACTTCAGAATTGTAGAGTGTTACCTTTCCACTCGTTTTTTTTTTTCTTATTCTTTTTTTATATTATTCTACCTATTTTTAATCCTCACTCCAAACAATATTTTATCGTCGTAGGTACCGTTTATTTCTATATTAATTGTTATTTATATCACATGCTAACAATTGGTAGGGCGTGTTCTTAAACTCAGCGCTAATGACGTCAATGAAATCCATCAATCGATTGAATCCAGTACAGATGGACACAGTAGCTGGAAATACACATATAACATAGGTAACAAGTAAACTGAATATACTTATATAAAGTAAATTGAGAAACAACTACTCCGGAGTTATTATAGGGTTATATTCAAGGTATCCATCGACCTCAAAAGCTTCAAAAGCATGGAATCTGTGAGACATTAGTGAATGAGAACTACGTTGTCCTTCATGCATTACTTTTTTTACTTTTTCATGCATTACTTAAGTTCTCAATATTGCGGATAGGATAAAACCATCACAGGGAATTATTATTATTTTATATATTTTTTCTTAATTATTAATATTGTTTTCTTGTATGAACATACCGTATGAATCGATACATTTAGCCCTAATACTCATTGCCCTTGAATCTGTAACAAGAAATCAGACGGCGTAAGCTTGTTATTATCGTTAAGAATTAGCTTTAGCTGATAAAATTCATCAATAAGAATATTATTACTAGTAACCCTAATGCATATTTTAATAAAACTTTTATTATTAATATATTTATTAAACTTTACAACTGTTCTAGTTAACAAATGCAGCAAGTAAATTTGAATTGATAATGTATGCACAACAAGATGGAAAACTATCCACTGTTAGCACTCCAATTATAGGTCTTATATTAGAAGGTCCCGTGGCCATCTTCTTCTCAGACTCCTAGGAGGATTATTAGAAATCGAAGTTAGAAACAAGAGGGTTCGGAAGGTTCAGAAGTTTTTTTATTAAAAAAAAAGGCACCATCAATTGGGCCGAATCCGACACATAAGGAACATTAAGGTCATTATGAATGGTTTTATCGGTAACAGTAAGAAGCATTAAGAACTGTACAAAGGATTTTGGATTGTATGGATTAGATACGAGAATAATTCAATCTTTGGTGATTAATTGGGAGCTTAGAGTGTTTGTCTGGTAAGTGCTGAAATAGTTGGAAAAGTCGAGTGGTTTCTTGTTTTTTTAAATCCATTTCTTGAGAATGTGTGAACTCATCGACTCTAATTAAACATCAAATTAATCCTTTCATATATATTTTTTTTTTATTTCGTTCGTTAGTAGGTCACTCGGACCTATAAACTGTTAATATTAAATAATGACGATTGTTGTGCCGAAGATGAATGATTGAAAGCGTTGACCACAATACAAGCAACGAAGCTACAATGATAATTCAACAAAACATTGCAAGCAATTGACTAAGGAAAGCATTCTCCGAAGTCCAGAACTGATAAAGGTGGTATGAATAAATTTTGAAGGTGCTTCATGGAATCCCTTATTGGATTTATGGTTCGGTGCTTAAACGGTTCTTCCCTCCTGTTGGGAGGAAAGGATCGTCACAATTAGTCGCCTCATTAGCGATCAATACTAGGTCTTATTTCTTTGAAAGCGCGATTACCCCACGAAGTCAGACAAGGGAGAGGTCTGTGTAAGACAAAAGTCAAAGATCAGGTAATGGAGCGATAGAATACCTCATTGTCGAAAATAATGGGCCCTTCTTCACATCGATTTGGAAAGGTTTCTGTCCATTAAGGAGTGCGCTGGCAGAGTCGCGATGCGTTTGTTCTTCTACTCTGTAGTTTTGGCCTGGAAGATTATATGGGAAGTAAAAGAGGAAAACGAAAATAATTCAAAAGTAATGAAAGCTACGGGATAAATTAAAAACTAATATATCACAATTATTATTTCTTTTTAATTTTCATGTCCTTGAGACAGAGTGTAATATTTTTCAATAAATAAGCTTCAATAAAAAAAAAATTCGTATGGTTGTGAAATAATTTTTTTTTTTAGATTATTTGTTTATTGATAAATATTACAATCTATCTCAGTTACGGACACTTATAATAGAGTTCAGAGAGCACATTCATACCCTATTTACAAAATGAAAAAATAAAGAAGTTAATTTCAAATAATATACAGCGAAGTAAGAACAAAATAAAATATGATAATGAGGGAAGAAGATATAAATAATACTAATAATAAAATAAAGATACATAAATAAAATATAATTGAAACGTTCTTAAAAAAAAAGTAATTCAAATACACATCTTAGACGAAGGCATACCTTGTGAAATGAATTAAATAAAAAAACTCAAGTACTATAATTTTTTTCCATTACGATAGAAATTACGACAGAATGCATCGACCATCCCAAACAATTTCAATACAATTTATTTTACAGTAAACATATGATTTAACTATTCTCACACAGTATATGTGTAGTACTGGATTAATGAGCTGTTATTAATATATTACGTTATTGATTATGTCGATACTTATTATGGTTTTTTGAAAGTTTCTAGGGTTTTATCGGGAAAACATTTTTTTTTTCATATTAAATTTTATCTGATTCCTCATCTCTAGTGTTGTGGGCTGTTGCTGCGTACAAATCGTCTTTACATCTGTATTTAACATTAAATAAAGAGTTATAATAACATTAATTTCTACACTTTGAAAATCGGAGTAATTTATTTATCTTTCTTTTATTTATTTTTTCATAATTAGTTTTATTTTGAGTACTTCTGAGTAATGATATTAAACTTAAATATTTTTGAAATCTACTAGTTACTTTTTTTAAAATATAATTATTGTAGTAGTGGCTTTTTTGATTTTTCTCTATCGCAATTTTCATTATCATAAACATTATTTGATTGAGAAAAATAAGAGGACAATCCCAAAATAATTTTGAAGACAATTTTATCTTTTCATTTCCAAGGAATAATATATACGCTGTTATATAAAAATACTTCTTAATTAGTCAAAGGTTAGTTTAAATACTTTTTCCATTAACGTTTGTTAAATCAAAGGTTATTAAGTACAACATATAATAGACCTTGATATGTTTATATTAATAAATATAAATTCGAAAATGAAATAAACGAGTGGGTTTTTAATAATAAATGTATTAATTTATTAAGATTAGGGACCAGGCATTGGCGAGTAACACAACGTTAGGTAACAACAAGATCTTGATACAGTCAGAGTAAGAATGCAAGATTAGGATTTTATTTTTAACTTGTTTATTTAAAAATATTACCATCTGTCTTAAAGGACATTTATAATAGTACTCATAGATCACATTCACACTCTATGTACAATAAATAAAAATAAACTATACAGAAAAATAATATATATACAATAAATAAGAATAGCATAACATACAAATAAATAAATAAGAAAGAACTCATACATACCTATCTACTCTATTTACACTATCAGGCGAGAGAACTCCGAGACTTGTCCCTCCGACTGTGGAGGGAAAAGCATGACTCCAGGAGACTCCCTGCACTTCTCTCTCAACCGCGTCACTGGGACTAAACCCAGTGGAGATTAAGCGAGAGTAATTGAGCTTGAACAGGAATAATAATACTTAATCAAAATGACAACATAAAAAATCATGGTTGACACGTATGACATATATTTAGGAACAATATGAAAAAGGTAATAATGACATCAAGTTTAAAATTGTGAATTATATAAAAGATCAAGATAGATTATTACAAGTGGAAATATATATTTTAATAATGATGATTATATTGTATGATATTCCGTAAGATGGAACAGAGCCACAAAACCTTGAATATGTAAGCGGAAAACATAAATAATAAAAAAATCATACATGAGGAAATTTGATATTTTGACATAATTTAAAAACAAACTAAATAATTTTATTTATTTATAGTTTCTGTAAAATATGGTGTGAATATAATGTTCATTCGCTATAACTATTTTCCTGTCAGAATGTTATATTACTCAATGAAATAGTTTACATCTAAATTTGTAAATAAATGATCACTTTTTACTTTCCTACCTATACTAGGTAAGGAAAGTATTGCAATCGGGTCAGATTTCCAACATGCGGTTTTCGACGGATCTATACGTTTCAGAGTCTCCTGAGTTCGAAAAACACATTTTTAGCCATTAGTCTGTCTGTTTGTCTGTGCCACGATTTTCTCGGGAACTACTAAACCGATTTTGTTGCTTCTTTTTTTATTTTGTAGGGTTTTGACTACTGATGGCTGTGACAGAAATTCGGTGCTCCATGCGCAATAGCTTGCGCGCAATAAATGAAAAACATATTTTTCTATAGACTGTGGCGGCTCTAACGATTTTGATGAAACTTTCCTATAATGTTCTAATCGTTGTTATTTCAATTTTCGTATACAGACTAAATTCTCCAAAAAATTCAGGAAAAAAGTTATAAGGAAAAGAAAAATGTTATAGGGCCTAGCTCCCTAAGTATATATTATACGGTAAAATTTATAATAAAACTTTTTAAAGGTAATTAAATTACCAACAAAACAAAAAAAAAAGTCATCGGAATCGAACCAGTATTAGCGATGATACAGCTTATTCTATTTTTTACGCATTTTTTAAACTTATTTTATTAATTTTATTACTTCGTAGCGCAAAACGGCCCTGAGTCCGAATGAAATTCCCTACAAAGCCATATAAAAATCGTTCATTTTGGACAACTATTAACGAAGTTACAGCTCTTCAATTTCCAATGTATAAGATTACGGTTTCATATCCTGGTGTCTGAAAGGAGTGAATGAGAGAATAAAGATGACTAAGTGAAATTAAGAAAATTTGTTGCCCGCATCATATAACCTTCACTATTTCCTATACTTTCAACATAAATTATTGTTTGTCAATACTAAGCTGTGCCAAAAAGTTTTTGATCAGCAATATTAGGAAGTATTGAAATTTTTACACTGATCTATCTTAAGCCGGTTTACATTGCTTTAGTTTATCAAATAACTAGTACTCAAATCTTATGTTTGATCAATTTTCAGGAAAATATATCAAGTTCAATTCTTTTTTATTTCTTCATGAACATATGTAAAGATATAAAAACTTTTTGAAATAGGTAGGAAAGTCGTGTGAGTGGACACACCAGATTTTTTAACTAGAAGTCATTTGTCATTTTATGGAAAAATGGGTTATCAGGGAATCACAGTTATGATTTAAGATATATTTTAACTGAATTCCAAAAAGGTATAAAAAAATAAAATAAATTATTAAATATTATTGAAAAATGTATGAACTAAATGGCTTAAAACATGTAGCACCGATTTGTTGAAATGTGTTAAGAGATCATAGATATGCCATTTAATGAATTTACAATTCCCCAGTGGTTTCACTATTTATGTTAGTTTAAAACTAATTCTATCTAATGACAAAGGGCGCTATTTAATGTATGAGGGAGGAGAAGGAGGCTTCCAGGTGGCATAGGCTACTTAACTAAATTGCTCCATGCGTAGGCCTACCGCGGGTAGATATATAAATGAGGGCTGGATGTACGGTGGATCTTTGCCTACCACGAATTATTGTAGGCACCTAAAACTACAGCCATATTAAGACCCAGACATCAATAAAGCTCAGCAATTAAAAAAAAACTCTTTTGTTATTATTATATTTAACAACACATTTATTTTAAGAGTGATTACCATACAGACGTGTTATCCTGTTGCCGACGTCAAGTGTTTCTTGGGATAAACTTGAATCACTCGATTTCATTTACAAGGTTATTTCACACAGTTATTCCCCTTTAATAATTATAATGGAACTAGTTTCTATGTAATTTTTCTTTTTGAATCTAGTGGTAAAGTACGTTGATTGGAAGGAATAAAATAAAAAAAATGTCTTCTTAGTCCCTATCCTATCGGCATTCACTCCTTTATGTGACATTGTGTGGGGGAATGAGAAGGAATATATAATATATAGGAATGTGAGGTTGCACTGTGAATTGTACACAATTATGCAGTGGACAAATTATTCATTGAGGAGTCTCATATCGATGAAGAAGGACGCTGGAAAAAGGACGGAGCAGGTAGCAACAGCTGGAGGAGGACGCCAGAGAGAGAAGAAGGCACTTTAGGCTGGGACACGGAGGCGAGAGGACGCTAGGCCTGGACAGGAAGAAAGGAGGTTGTCAGAAGAGAGAGACTTTTATACATTAATTAATTACAGTTGTAAAATAAATTGTTTTATTATGCAGGAGTGAAAAGTCATTTTATTTAGTTGTCCTATATGCCTCACAATTGAAAAATAACAAAGCAGGTGAATCAATTCATTTAAAGTGTATTTACTAAGTCCCACATTTCATATATATATTCTTATTGTTTCTTCTCACACCGTGTAACGAAACGTATTAGTTTCCCGACTTCTCAACAACAGTTAAACATCCTCAAAAAGTCTATATCCACCAGTGTTTTGTTTTGATAATCACGGGGGTAAATAACCTAGTTCCCCGATAAAGCAGAAGGTTATTCGCTATTCCTGCCGAAAAAGAATATTTAAAATTAACTTTTAACATGGTTATTTACAATGTGGTTATCTTGTCTTACTTAAAGATATATATTCAATTTTTATCATACATGATTGTTTAGGCAATAAACTATATTTTTAGAGAAAAACTAAAAAAAAAAAACTTTATTAAATTTATCTTGAGGCAACGTAAAAAGTAATTGTTCAGTGCAATATATTAATAAGGAACGAAGGAAGCATAAGTAATGTAAAAAATGAAGACTCTCATCCTTTCTGTTGGCATAAGGCAATTTCTTACATTCAGTGTCCAGGGCTCTGCCCCTGAAGTCTTTTCTTCCTTGTATCAAACAGCCAAATGGGTAGATCTAAAGTACTCAAAGGTTATCTGTGTTTTGCAACCTGCCGCTAGGTAGGGTGCGATTGCGTATTCACAAAACAATGATACACCATTGGAAAAAAAACTGGTGCGGTGCGCGCATCACAACACTTTCATTTATCACCGTAATTTGAGTAAAAATAGGTCTTGTCATCATTTGATGTTTTAGGCTCCAAATTTACAAATCATTAGCGCCCGATTAATAAAATAATACAACTATTAAAATATTCATCTGGTGGGAATTGAATGTAAAAATTATATATGGTACAACTTATTATTTAAATCAATTAATTAATATATTTTCTTGTCTAATATATAAAATTCATACGTTTTTGCCGCTAACCATTTTCTTTTAAGACCGTACATTTTAATTATTATAAATAATTAGATGCCAAAAATTCTTTTTTGTCCGACAAGAGTGTCAGTAAGGAGGTCAGATGATCGTTTATATTTCATTGTGTGTATATTTTTTGTTTAAACACTGTTGTATATACAAATTTTAATTTTAATATTTATGTAATCTATGCAACTCAATATTAAATAATACCAGCACTAGCATTTATGAAAACCGTACATGTATATGTAAATAATATAATCGTAACCCGTTCGCCAAGCTTGAGAGTGTGCTCGGGTTTCGTCGGCTGTTCTCGACTCCTCATTATCACCTTGTTCCCCCCGAGCGAGCGCAAGTCTAAATCCCCGATCCTTCTATACTATATCTCATTTCTTCTTTAGTTCATGATAATTTTTTTCAATGATTTAAATATTTTTAATAATTTTCTGAAGTATGAAAAAGTTAATTTTTTATAAACAAAATAAAATAAAGTTTCTTTAAACGAAGAAATTTTGAAAAATCGACATTTACGCCCTGTTGGAGAACATATATGAGGAAAAAACCTACCTATATTAAAAATCATTCAATTGCATATTAGAATAGAGTTATAAAAATCGTTTGAGCGATTTTTGAGAAAATCGTAAAAATGTGTTTTTTTATTTATTGAATATTACAACAATCTGTCTCTTGGACATTAGTTATAGTGAGGTAGGATAACATTCACACTATATGTACAAACAATATAAAATAAATAGAAGCAAAATAATAATCAAAAGTATATACAATAAATAATAAAATAAAATAACCTAAAAATAAGAAAATTAAAACTAAGCAATAAACACATGCATACCTATATACACTATTTACAATCAGGCGAGGGAATTCCAGGAGAACCCTGCGCTACTCTCTCAACCGCGTCACTGGTACTAAAGCCAGCGGAGATTGATCGGGAGCACTTTAGCCACATACACTCATGTCTTGAGTGAAGAATCTGGTCATTGCCAGAACTCCAATATATACAATCTACAAAAGATCTCGAGGCCAATGCCGTTTCAACCTTCTTGGAGGATTATAGGGTTGGACTGTTGAGTTGGTCTGCTTGATAGGGATTGTGCAAGAGGATTTGGTTGATACTTAAGGTTCTAAAGTTCTAAGGTTAAAATGTGTTAAATCGATGATATAAAATACCTCTTCCGGTTAGACGATTCTAACAAAAAAACTGCTGTAACATCCTATGTATAATCATACCTTTAATGAGCAAATTTCAGTTTCTACATCTTTTCCTTATTGAGCTAGAGTGTTCATGACTATTTTGCGAAAACTTCTTTTTTTTTTTTTGTTATCCACTTCTTGACTTTTGGGCAACACAGGGTTTTCCCTAGGACTTGATTATTTCGACTCAGGTACCTAAAAACGGGTATTTCCGTTAAAAACTCGGATTCGAAAATTTTACGATCGTGATAATTTTCCTTCTGTATATTTCATACATAGGTAAGTGAAATTAAAAAATATAAACTAATTTGATTAAATGAATACAGTTTGGCATACATTGAGTTATTAAAATGAAAAAAATGTATTAAAGTTTTTCTCTAATTTATTTTTTTTATTAATAAAGAGTGTGAGCATCTTATAGTCTTAACTAAAGCACTTATATTTTGGAAAATATTTTTCATTGGTGTTTCATTTTTAAAAGATTTATTAAATTAAGCAATATATCGGTTTAATTAAAAAATATATTTTATTAAATGATATATCGGTCAAGTAAAAAAAAAAAAAAATATTGAGGAAAATTCTAAATATTTAATTATTTTGTAAATGGATTTTTTTTCTAAACATTTCTTTGAATGAATATTAATTGGTATTGGTACAAATGTACCACTAAAAAAAAATATAATGGTTTACAGTTTATAAGAACGTGAAATGAAATTAAAGTTTGAAAGAGATCAATATCTTCCACTTAAAATGGCCATACGGTCCAACACTTATTAACTTCATATAGATAAAACTATCTTCAGTTTGAGGAATTCAGTACTTGGGGGAATTTCTAAACATGCTATCTGATAGTTGAAAAATGACGAAAGGCGGTTTTCTAAAAGCAAAGGGAACAGTACGTGAATGTCAGAATCAGATAATAAATCAAATTGCCACAGGGAATTGTCCTTATCAGAAGACCGAGGCAATTTCTAGTCGCTTAGAACTATTTCAAAACATTCCCCTTTGCTACAGAACATGGATTGCAGCACCCTTTGTCGTAATAGAATTTCTCTAAAATTTAATTGTTGTTATTATTAATTATAAATATTATTATTTATAAAAAAAAAGTTATTTTTGCTTATAATTTTTTTTTGGAAAAATCTTTATTAAGATATATTACAATATGTCATATTTAAGGACCTTAGTAATAGTAAAAGAGGAGTAGCTTATTCCCACTATGTACAATAAATAAACAGCAAAAAAATAATACCAAAAGTAAGTATACATAAACTAAAAGAAACTAAACTAATCAAAATAACTACTCAAATACACACATGCTATTTTCTTGTAATTAATTAGTGCATAAGTTATAATTATTATTTTATTACCTTATTCCACTTATATATTAAAACTTATGTGTCATCGTTATTGAATACATTTTTATTACACATATCGTATATGATGTTCCGTCTATTAAACGTTAGAAGTTCAAAAAAAAAAAAAAAAAAAAAATCTGGTATATCCACACAACTTTTCTTCCTATTTCAGAAATATTTTTATTTTTTATATATTTTTTATAATATTTTTATTTTTTATATATTTTTTATAATATTTTTATTTTCTATTATATTTTTATTTTTATTATTTTTTTTATTGTACTGTATATATGGTATGAATGGGCCTCACTCAGCTTTAGTACTCAGTGCCCATAAATATTGCAAAATGGATTATTTCTCAATAAAAAGATTTTTTTTTTAAATTCAGAAAAGTTTTTATATCTTTACATATGTACATAAAGAAACAAAAAAATATTGAATTAGATTTATTTTCCTGAAAATTGATCAAAGAAAATATTTGAGTACAATGTATTCGATAAACTAAAGCAGTGTAAACCGGCTTAAGGTAGATCAGTGTAAACATTTCAATACCCTGTAATAATGCTGATAAAAAATTTTTAGCCATAGAGTAATTTCGTCACACAATAATTTCTATTAAACTAGAGGAAATAGTGAAGCTTGTGTGATGCGGGCAACAGATTTTCTTACTCTCACTTAGTTATGTTTTTTTCTCTCATTGACCCATATCGGAAGTTTAACCGATCGCAAAACTTTCCTTACCTACGTTAAGGAATAGGAACGTAATAAATTAAAGTAGAAAACATAATAAGCTATATGATCGCTAATACTGGTTCAATTCCGATGATTTTTGTTTGTTTTGATGGTAATTTAATTACCTTTCAAAAGTTTTATTATAAATTTTACCGTAGAATATACACTTAGCGAGTTTGGTCCCAAATCATTTTTCTTTTCTTTATAACCTTTTTTCCTGAACTTTCTCGGAAATTTAGTCCTTATACGAAAATTGAAAGAACAATCATTAGAACATCATAGAAACGTTTTATCAAAATCGTTAAAGCCGTTTTCGAGCTACAGTCTATAGAAAAACACGTTTTTCATTTATTGCGCAGCAGCTATTGCACATGGAGCATCCAATTTGTTTCACAGGCATCAGTAGTCAAAACTCAACAAAATAAAAACAGAAGCAACAAAATCAGTTCTCTAATTCCCTAGAAAGTCTAGGCACAGACAGACCGACACACCGATGGCTCAAAATGTGTTTTTCGAACTCAGGATACTCTGAATTATTTAATTTTAAAAATTGAATCAAATTAAAACACACTATTATTTTTGATCATAAATAATATACTTAGAATCATTCAATTTACTGTAACCTAATGAATATGGTATGACGTACGAATATGGAATATGGCCCGGCTCAAAATCATCTTATTATATATATATATATATTATAAGAACATCATTTATGATCTAGAAATAGATATTATTAGAAAGATGGAATTTTTGAAATGAAATAATAAAGTTACAAAATGTTTCAAGAGGTTTCAACATTATGACTGAAAAGGTATCCTATTACAGAGTGACGTTAAAATGAAAAAAATCACTTTTTTTAAAAATAATTCAAAAGCTTTATAAAATAAATATCAACAAAATTAAAAGATAAATTGAAATATTAAATATAAATCATTATTGATCCAATATTCGGGTGAGGCGAATACCATTTTTTTTTATGTTAATACTTTTTTTTTTCATTCCGAAAAATTTAATCATTCTAATATTCATTATTTATTGGTCACAAATAATATTTCAGTTATATCTGATGTAACTATATGAATATGTAATATGTTGAATATGTCATATGTAATATCATAATTAATTTTAATTTACTCGGGATGTACCAGTAAATTAAAATTCAATTTGCAAATTAGGGTCGAGTTTTAAGGGTTATATGATATTTAAAATATATATTTATGATAAATATTATTTTTAAACATTTATAATTGTTGTTATTCAGTTCTTTTTTTAAAAAATATCTAAGGCTTTTGATCTCTTGGCTGGTACCCGGGACTGCTTTACAAACTTTGTTAACTCCTACATCCTACATACTTCCTCATTATCCGTTCCTACCAAACTGATAGATACTTCAAAGTAAATCACAATAATGCTTATTCATCTCTCTTTTCTCCATCCGCTGGTGTTTCTCAAGGTAGTATGCAAGGTCCAACCTCTATACAGTTTATGCAGCTGACTTCAGCACGTATGCTGATGATACATGTGTCCTGTCTGTAATAATGACCAGTCCATTGCCTCCCAAACTCTTCAATCACAAACCTTAAAGATTGGTGTCGAAACTGGAAAATTAAAATAAATTCTAATAAATCCCATAAAATCACCTTTACTATTCGCCGTAAACATAAGACATCCTGTCCGACAGTAACCTTTAATAATACCCCTCATATCCCTGTTGAACAAATCCGATACCTTGGACTCCACTTGGACAAACGTCTAACTTGGAATCCTCATACCATACTGAAACGACAAGAAACCGCTCGACGTTTCCAACACTTACTAGACAAACACTCTAAGCTTCCAGTTAATTACAAAAGACTCATATACATTACTACAATAAGACCTATTTGAACTTTGAGTTTAGCTTTGGGCCTCCAATAAGCCATCGAGTTCCTCTCGTACCCAATCCTTACAATCCGAAATCCTTCCGAAAATTCTCAATGCTCCATACTTTTTCACCAATAAAATAATCCATAACGACATTAATGTTCCTTATGATTCCAATTTGGCCCAATCCAGATACCTATCGTTCCATAGTAAAATTCAGAACCATCTGAATCCTCTCGTCACTAACCTTGCTTCCTCTTATATCCCTGATAAGCCTCCGAGGCATCTGAAAAGAAGATGGCCTCGAGATCTCTTATTGTAAATATTTTTTTTGTTGGAGTGCTACCAACGGATAGTTTATCCGTCACCTATATCACATGTTATCATTTTCTGTTATTTACTAAATAAATTTACTAAATGTATTTTATTTATAAATACTGTTGTAAGTATCATAAATAAAAAATTATTTAATTGATGTTAATCAGCTGTTTGTCGACCCTGGACCGGGAGGCCCTTCTGAGGTAAACTCAGCCTCTATAAAGTGGGTATTCTTATTTATATAATCAATTAATGGAGAAAACCTTACGGTTGAGCGTGATTTAGGCCCGTCACCTCTTTGCACCACCGTTGGCCTTGTAACAGTACTTCCTCACATTGTACTGAACCCACGTCCCTTCATGGTTGTTAGTGGTACAGGAAAAAGAAAAAAATAGAGGATAATATAGATATTTTAGGAATAATTCATATTATCTATGTATTTTCCAATTTATAAAATGGTACTTATAAAAATTGAGTAAAGCCATTATCTTATTGTTTAACATTCCTTTATAGAGCATCATTCCCAAAATTTATTTTTCATTCTTTTTTAAAGATATTTAGAGGCAATAGGATTTTAGAATATAAATAGGATTTTTAAAAACTTCTTTAATTGTTGGTAGTTACAGTGAAGTGAAAAGTGTTAAAATACATTTATAGGGTATAATTTTCATTATTTTTGTTTCCTGATCTGAGTGTTTCAGTTAGTGTTGCCCAAATGCGAGACTGAGACGAGTCTTGGTCTTGCGAACTCAGTCTTGGTCATCGTCTTGGTCTTGCGCAAAGAGTTTCGAGACAGTCTTGCAGTTACTTATTAGCTTATAGAGGTATTACTGTAATTTTTTAGATAGAGAAACCTAACTAAGCCGGAATGAAAAATTAGTTAAATGCAAATATAAAAATATTGATTATACCAATTATTAACATATATTAACTAAAATTGTTAAGTATTAGTAACTAATTTGCCTTTATTTAAAAAATCGATTTTTTTTTACCAGTCCTGGTCTTGGTCTTTTGGGTTTTGGGCAACACTAGTTTCAGTAAAACTTTTCTTCCTGCTGAGGTATATTACTGTGCCGCATATTGTGTGAAAGAAATGTATTAAAATAAAATGTGAGTCGAAATAGAATAAACTTATATATTCTATAGAATTAAAATAATATAAAAGCAAAAAAAGGGTTCTTCTGCACATAAAGTAAAAATTATTTAAAGCGCAAAAAAATGAAGAAATAACAAAATGGACATAAAATTTTGGGGTATTAACTCCATAATAAAATTTGAGAAATGATTTTTTTATGGAGGGAATGCTCGAATAAAGTCTTCGGAATGAGCAGTTAAATAAAAAGTTAATCAACGCTATACCTAAAAGCTAAACGTCCCAACGATAGCTATAAAAGTTCTGAATCCAAAAATTAAAATAATGCCTTGTGTTCCTCCACCCGTCAAAAATATTCAGAAAGTTGTCAATATCATTATATTTTCTTTCTATAAGGAGAACAAAAGTTTCTCGGGGTATCCGACAAAGGGCCGGGTATTAACATTGTCAGATTAAACAACTTTTTAAAAAGAGGTTATCAATTATTACCCAGAAGAATCCAGTTTCAGCCATCAATGCTTGCCAAGATTGGCTAAAGTAGAACACTTCTCTGTAGCTAAATTCTATTAAATATTACTAACATTTTGAAGGAAAGGGAGGGTGAAGATGGGGGTTGGGGCGACCACGCTTTTAGAAATTTATGTAAGGAAATGACGAACCCTTTGAAGTAAAGCTTTTGATAAAGTTGATTTCTGTTGAAATGTAACCATTAAAATTACAAAACCTAATCATTTTTGAATAGAGTAGTTATAAGATTATTGATTAAAAGTTGTATAAAATTTTCTTGTCGGTGCGGGATCTTTACAAGACTTTAGAAACAGTTTTTTTTTTTTAAATAGTATAAACGTAAAAAAACAAAACATTCTAAATAGAAATTATATCATTAATGATTATCAGTATATAGTTATCTCAAATGAATTGTGGGTTTTAAAAGTAATAGAGAGAGAAATACTTTATTAAAAGTAATGCTGCCTTACTAAATATGTTTGCTTCATACACAGCATACTTATCAATCCTTATGGACATTACTATAATACTACATTTTTCTATTTTTTATTATATATATATATATATTAATATATATATATGACATATCTTTCCTTTCTTTTTTTGTATCCCTTTTAACAATAGTCTTACAAATTATCAACAATAAACCATATTATACTAGAGACATCGCATAACAAACATTTTTCCAAGACAAAAAAAAAAAATTAAATTTTCAAACGCCAGGAACTCAATACAAAATCGTACACATATATACCACAGTAATTCCTCCAATGTAAATATAAAGATGAGACGATTATAGACAAATTTAATATTTAATAAATAATTAATACAAGACATATTCAATCACTATACAGATGATAGAGGATGATGCCCAGGGAGCCCAAAATAATATTCTTGGCCAATATGGCGATCTCCCCAACATCGACACCCGGTTCCTCGAGAGTTAACGAATCATAGGCAGTGGAGACTTTATAAGTAATGCTTTTATTCATGAAGTTACAAATGGCATCTAAAATACAGAGTAGTATAATATGGATATATGAGTTGACTACATGAATTCACTCCAGGTCTCCTGCAGTAAAGAGTATGATATCAAGAGAATTAACTACATGAGTGGTTTGGTCTTAGAAGGATGGGGGTTATATACTCAGGAATAGTAGGAGGGGGGGAGGTTAATCAATTCTGGACGGTCTAGGAAGCATCTGAATGAAGTTATAACTATTAAGAATTGATATCCTTATCTTTTAGAATTGATATGAAGTCTGTGAGAAAGTGCTCTTTTGCTGAAAACGGTTATTGTTCCCTAAGTCTTGATAAGTGTCTTCTGTCCAGTCAGTACATTCTAGATAACTATTTCTAAGCTATCAGAGATAGCTTGACTTGGCTATCTAGGGCCTTGTGCTATTATGATTTGGGCCGTGAGAAAATTCAACAAAAAATAAAAGTTGAATTAATATCATTATTATTATTATTGTTTGTTACGGATTAAGTCCATTCCGTAACTGAAGAAAAACTGCGTGAATAAAATAAAAAAATAATTATTATATATTCTATATGGTTTCTTGCACAAATTATATTGACTTAAACTTTTTTTTTTGTATTTTCAAGCATTAAAGAGGGGAAAATAATTTATTGAAATCATAATATACATATACATCTCCCTGCACCGATCGCGATCTAGAGAGAATCACTTTATTATCATAAAAGGGTGCTGCCCAATTACATTGGGTTGCTTTAAACACAGCATACTTATTAATCGCTACAGACAATTTTCCAAAACTAATATACAATTATATAGTATTAACAACATGTATGAGCATAATATACAATTTTTTTTTATCTATATATATTTTTTTTATCATAATTTTTTTCCTATATTTTTATTTATTTATTTATTTTATTTTTACTATTTCTTTCATTCATTTATTAGCATTATACATCCCTTTCTGTTCCTTCTCTCACTCTATACATTTTTCTCGTTCCCTAGATTTTCTCCTCTCTTTTCCTAACCTAATTCATAACATGCATACAAATACATAAAGTGCAGTGGACGTGGTCAATAAATAATGTAAAAATGCTGTAAAACACGCATGCCTCCCCCCATTAACAAACTCTCTATCCATGCACATGGTGATAGATAATTCCCAGGGAGTCAAGGATTATATTCTCCGCCAACCTTGCCACGTCCTTTATGTCGACACCAAGGCCCTCCATGAAGCTCCTTGTTGAGTCTGGTATCGTTCCGCAAGCTCCGAACCATAGGCCTCTCACGTGGAACTCTCTCGGCCCGAAACTCTCGCGGAACTTTTCACTAAGAAAAGGGATGCATTTCTCATATCTGTTTTTTCTCCCTTTCCACTTTTCCTGCCTGATCGAGGTCGTTGGTCTTATATCTCACGGTCGGATCCAAAATCATCGCCGACTTTCCCGTCTTAAGGAATGCTACAATGTCGGCATATCGGGTGGATCCATCCGTATCTATACAATATACTTCCTCGAAACAGGCGTAATCTCTCTCTTTAAGGAGCCTCATCAGTTCATGTTTGACTCTGTGGTGACGGCGCGTTATAAGGAGGGAGTTGTTAGGGCATTTTCCAAGCACATGTGCTGGTGTTTCTGGCTCTCTGTCGCATTTGCGACTAAGGGACCCAAGTTCTCTTAACTATCCGCTGACACCTGGGACTCCACGCATGGGTGCATAATTAATATTTAGTTTCAGGGCATTTGACCATTCAGACCCAGAAAGTACTTGCTTATCATATATGTATTTATTGGCTCTCGGGGTCTCTTTAAAATGGCGAACTCCAATGCCCTGCCACCTGCAATTGGTCGATGCCGTCAAGTATGGCAGGACGCAGCTTTGTGAGGGGCGCAGTTTGGAGAGGGTAAGTAAGACCCGGGAACAGATATTGGTTGACAATGTTTAGCTTCTGCTCCGGCTTCAGCAAGAGAGAGGTTACCAGTTTATTCCGATTTTCGTTCAATTTGGTCACCGAATCTTCGTTGAACTGTAGCTCTCCCGAGAATGTAGTTCCTAAATACTTGATTGTATCTCCATTCTGCAATGTTTGGATGTACTCTCCGTTCTCAAGGGAGAGCATCGCTGTTTCCAGCTCTCCTTTATTTTTTAGAACGATGCCCACAAATATTCTAATTCCACCAGCCTTGACGCAATCTTCCCACATTCGCTTTGGTCTACCCCTCTTACATGTTGGCACATCACATATTCAATTTTTAGGGATTCTCTCAGCTCAAAAATTGTACAAGTTAATTTTATTCATATTATCGGCAAATGATAGGCGTATGTAACTTTGTTTTAGTTTTATTTATCTTTTAGAGGGGATTTATCCTCCCCCTTCGATTTTTTGTTTAAACTTTTATTATGATATTTACAACTGTATTAGTATGAATACATCTAGTAAATTTGTACAGAGAAATATTATTACATGAAACACGCTTGTTGAGAAACTACCCACTGGTAGCACTCTAGCCCCATCCGATTTAAGTTTTGAAATAATAAAACGGATATAAATATGTTTCGGTAAATGTTGGATACTTTATTTTACTATTATTATTTTTTTTTTTGGAGAGGGATTAACTCCTCCCTCAGATTTTTTTTTAAATATAAAACGGATATGTGTTTCGGTAGGTGGTACTTACTTGCAATATGTTTGGGTAGGTGGGTTATGATTTTTATGAATAAGAATTAATAATACTTTTTTTATTACTAAGCTTTTTTTAAATATTAAATAATTAAGAAACAAGAAACGTTTTAATGTCAAGGAACAAAATAAACATTAATAAGAACACTTTATTTTTTTTTTAATGCTAAAGCCAAGGCAATTAAAGTACTAGGAAATTCATTATTATTCATTTACACAAAAAAAAAAAGATTACCTCTTTGAAAACCTCCTTATTGGAAGCAATCCTGAAAACCTCTTCAGTGGAAGCAAGATCTTAACTGATATAATATTGACTCAATATAATTGACCAGTGTTAGGTACCCCTTCAATATATTACCTTCAATTATATTGCTTCAATAATATTGGCTCAATAATATTGATCGTGTAAAGGGGCTGTTAAGTGTAAGGGAGTGTTAAAACTTCCTCTTTACTCGGTTTATCTATTAACAGTTGATTACTCTGGTACTCGAAGGGAGAACAAAGATCATTATTTCACGTATTGAAAATATTGTCAAAGTGTTTTTTAAACTTAATTTGTATGTCTACCAAATTGGTCAGGATATTGTTATTTTCATCCTTAATTCCAGTCCTTACTGGTACTAAAAATTCATGTCATTGGTTTATTATACATTATTTATATATTATTTGTTTATTGTGTACCTTAGTGCATGTATCTCACATTATTTTCTGTTATATTAGTTTCTATTTCTATTTTCTTCAAAATTTAGAAGTATTCAAGATTGTTTTCGTTAAGATCAGACATATTTCTCCATGACAATCACATTGATATTGCTCTCCTGACGGAAAGGCACTCACTTCGCTCAACGGTCTAATATTTACATATGCGACTACATCACTTACAGATCAGATCACCCTAACAGCACTTCACACGTAGTCTCTTGCATCCATATCCATAAATCCGATGGTTCTCACACCGTTGGAAGTTAAGTTAATAAACTTTTTAAAAATACTTTCTATAGTTCAGAATATCTAACTGGTTTCTAATACACAGAAAACTAATACACGATTTCTTCAATTTGACGTTTTATGCTCGACCGATCTCTCACATTTGACGAACTTTGGGATTTAATCCGTGACTGATGAAACTCCGAAATTATAAAACTGTATCCATTCACAGAATAAAGTGCGAGGAGGAATTCTCCATCACCATCACAAGCGGCTTGTGTATGGTTGAGGAGCCGGTGGAATCGCAAGCTCAATTTTCTGTGAGCAATCTTTGTACTTCCAACACCAATTTTAATTTAAAACCTTCTCAAATAATTACAAACATGCCAGTTTCAAAGGTGATCCCGCATGAAATATTGAGATATATTCCTAGATACTATGGGGGTAGTTATAAGTCGCTTGTGAAGATTTAATAAAAAATTTATTGTGCAAAAGACGTAATTGAAAGATGTAATAATCATTGGCTTATTTTTCGAGTTGCAATATGTCACTCAGATGGGCCAGCAAAAGCCGTAGTTTATAATAATGATGGTACATTATTTTTTTTGAAATATTTTTTGCATACAATAAGTTGGTATCTGATTCAATAGCTGAAGTTTCAATAATGAAATCTATCGAGAACATCCGGTAGAATTTTTAAATAAACTATACGAGAAATTTACAGTCATTGTTACTAAGAATAAATTGAATGGAGAAAGCGGTGAACTTTTGAATCAGTTATTAACACAATTAGATGCAACCCTACAAAAAACGTTTATACATGGTGTTAATCCTCAGAGGTGCCCAGGGGAATTTCATGGCGCAAGTTGCGCCATAAAAACGTTTGAGGGAGCATATTTGGACTGTGTTATGAATTTTTGGAATGAAAAGTTTCATACTAAGGAACAAGAATAAAACATGAAACAGGCCGCAGCTAGTGTAATTGTGTATGTTCTACGATTATCTTAAGTCTACCTTCGTTTGCTCTGTTTTAAGACAATATGAGCAACCAAATATCTTAGGAGTTTGGGAGTGGGTTTGGGGAGAGGGGGTAGATTATTGCTCCACTTGAGACCTTGGAAGGAGGGGGGAGCACCCCTGTTCATACTAGCTTAGTAGCGTACACCAACAAGTTCTACAAATTCATAATTTAAATGACGCGCGATCCGAATAAATTAATGTTGAATACTTAATAGTTGACCGTTGTATTAATAAGGAGGCAGATGGTCCGGGGTGGCGGTCATTTGGTTCTAAGTGAAACTCCTTGCTGAACACACCTCCCTTTGAAGAAGGCATGCAAAGTCGGGTCGAAACCTTGGCTTTTAATAATGTAGTTTTGCCACTATTGAGTTTATTGATGACTGCCACCCCAGACCATCTCCCTCCTTAATAATACAACGGTCAAAAATTAAAGATTCAATATGACTCATAGGTTCTAAGTGAGAATCCTTGCTGAACACACCTCCCTGACTAAGACCTGCAAAGTCTGGTCAAAATTTTGGCTTTTAATCAAATAGTTTTGCCACTATTTAGTCTATTTATGATCGCCACCCCGGATCATCTTCCTCCTAAATAAATAAATGATTATAGCATAATTCTATCACAAATAAAACCTAATAATACATTTATATTGTAAATATGTTTTATTTATTTTAATATCATTCGGATTTAATCTTTAATTTTATTTATCTCGTATATTACATTATCTTTTCATTTAGCTTTACATTTTTATTACTTTAGGTATTTATATTTATTTTATTTTCTTATGTACATATTGTGTGAATGAATACTATAGCCCTAGTACCAATGCCCTTCAATGTGGCAGACTGTATTAATACTCAATAAAATCATTATAAAATAATACAATTAAGGTAATGAACAAATTCCGAAATTTTAACTTAACTTTATCATAAACATCAACAACCAAATAAATTTTAACAACCTATATTACAACAGCAAACTGAGCGATTTAACAATTTTAATCAATATAGAATCAAATTTAACCAACCTCAACAAAATCCAATATAGAACTTTTAAAACACGGTTTAAATAAAACCTCAACCTCAATTCACCAAACAAGGAAATTTTCCTTAATGGAATTGTTTAAAATATCATTTCTATGAAAACAATAAATTTTATTTCTCATTATGAAGTTACATATCTAGATTCTAACCCTGATGAGCAAACTGTCTAACTACAACTGTCAAACTAAAATTTATCCCAAAGTATTTTTATGAACAGCATCGAAATCCAGGTTTTCAAAAAACACAAGATCAAATTAATTCATTAACTGAATCTGTGAATAAATTAACATAAAATATTTTAGAACCACGACACAGTCCTTACTCACCACCTCACGAATTAAAAACTATTGATAAATAACTCGCTTATTTTTTGGATAAGGAAAATCGAAATTTTTCCTAAAACCAAATTTATAAAAATGTATGTATTTAAATTTCCATAACGGTATGATGATACTATTAGTTCACGAAACAATGAGTTCAATCAATCCGATTTTGATAATAATAAATCAGAATATCATCACGATTTTAAAAATCTATTATTTACTTTATGGTGTGAATGTGTTCTCCGGACTCTATTATAAGTGTCCTTAATTGAAACAGATTGTAATATTTATCAATAAACTAGTAATCTAAAAAAAATGATTTATTAATTCCCTAAGAAGGTTGAAACGGCAATGGCCCCGAGATCTTTTATAAAGATTCCACTGGAGTTCTGGGAGTGGCCAACTCCTCCACTCAAGTCCTGAGCGTATGTGGCTTTAGCGTTCTCACTTTGTCTCTATAGGCTTTTAAACAGCGATGAGGCTGGAAGAGAAGCGCTGGGATCTCTTTGCCTTTTAGATTTCCCTAGGCTGAATGTAAATATCGTACATAGGAATGGATGTGTGGTAAGTATTATTTATATTTTTTTAATGTACAATGTTAGTTTTATAAGTTTTTATTTTTCATATTTTAATTTGTATATATTTACTAACTAGTTTTCTTCTTATTTTATTTTTTCTTAATTTACATTTTTGTTTTTATATGAAATGTATGAAGGTAACACAGAACCATAATACTCAATGTCCTAGATTGTGGCAGATTGTATTATTTTTCTTCAATAAAATTCAATTATCTCCTCTTAAAAAAAAAGTTATTTTCTAATTTATCAGTTAATATATATATAATAAAATATTTATTGATAAAAGTCTAGGAAAATTTGAAAATTATAAAGCTAAGTGAGTAGCCTATGCTTCAGAACAGGCGACTGTATATCCTCAACCTACGGACATTGAAGAAATAGAATCTATTTATTCCGCGAATTCAATGACCAAGTGTCCCTCGGATCCAGCTGAAATAATTAGAGATATCCCGAAATAACTGCCCACTAATCACATGAATCCATAAAAAAATAATTAACATAGTTTCTTAATCTAAATCAACACAGATTTAAACTGGGTTTAATAAACGAACAAGGATCTGCTATTTTCCGGCTTACCGGAAATCTGGATGCCTAAGGCTGACTACGATCAAATTTCAAATAAAGTCCAATCTATTGAATATTTTTTAGATCATAACATAGAGAAACAAATGCCCGTAAATAGAAATCTAATCGATGAATTCAATAATTATGTTAAAATTATTCCACCCAACAATGAAAAAATAAAATACTGTTTCCAAAATCTTTCAAATTAAGTAGAATGAGATATTATTGAGACTAATCAACAACATTGGTTCTTATTAAATAACCTTGTTTTATTTATTTATTTATTTTTTTATTGAGTATTAATATTCTGCCACACTGAAGGGTATTGGTACTTTGGCTATAGTATTCATTCACACAATATGTCCATAATAAAGGAAAATAAATATAAATAACCAAAGTAATAAAAAAAAAAAAAATATATATATATATATATATATATATATATATATATATATAAAGATAAAGTAATCTATAAGATAAGTAAATTAACAGATTAAAGAGGAATGATAATAAAAGAAATAAAATACATTTACAACTATGTACAATATTTACATTGGCCCAGGGGACTCTGAATCAAACTTTATCCCCCAAATGTGGAAGGCAAAGTAGGACTCTAGGAGATCCCAGTGCTTCTCTCCCAGCCGTGTCACTGGTATAGTAAGCCAGTGGAGACTGATTGAGGGCACTAGAGCAACAGACGCTCAAGACTTGGAGTGAAGAATCTGACCAGTGCCAGTGTGTGGCTTGCTGTACATAATTGCTTAAGGCTTTCCTGTTAGAACCCTTTAAGAAACCAAATAATTCTTCTGGAAAACAGGTCCACTGCCCAAAACATTTCTCTCTTATCTCACTGAAGATGTGAAAAATCCCCAAAAAGTGAATGATATCCTCATTTCTTGAGAGTTACATACCCGACAGCAATCGTTGTCCCCCCAATCCATGGTTTTACGCTTAAATCGAGCAATTTTGTCCTACATCGAAAAATTGATCCTATAGTCACAATATCAAAACCATCATTAATACAGGGTGTAACAGTGCCTACTGAACATTGTCTCGCGAAAACAGAAAAACTTGAATGAAGACATTTTTTAAAGTTATTTTGTTTTTCTATGTCTCTACAATACCCTATGTCTAACAATAGTCAATTTTTCGCTCAGATCAGCGATATTTGCAGTATAAAGATTAATTTTACAACTATCCTCGGATTCTAACAACTTTTGGTACCTATAAACTCTCGTAGTTATCACCTTTTTTGCTAGGATATGTTGCAAACGAAAACCTGGCATCTCCAGCACTTTCAAAATATAGTCGTAATGAATTTTAAGCGTGTAGGAGTATATCGAGGCGAGACCGGTTTAGTGTGCCAAAATATAATTAGGTGCATACCTTGGAAGACGCAATAATTTTTTTACAAAATATCTTGGAAGGGGCAAGTTATAACTAACAAATTTTCCACTCACCGACAAAGAGCTGACTATACATTCGTACAGTAAATAAACCCCGGTAACTAGAGCCGATGGTTCTGAGTATGCTAGATATAATGCTGATATTCTGTCTGTTGTAATAATTTTCAGTTGGTAAACCTTTTAAAAAGACTTTCTGTGGGTCAGACAATTTAGCTTAAAGTAAAAAAAAACAAAAAAAAAAAAAAAAAAAAAAAAACAGTTGCATTTTTTCTCCATCTTTGCTGTAACAAAAATTGTGCAGAAAGTATAATGTTTTGAATTGCTAGTGCCTCAGTGGGAGCCAGGAGGATCAAATAATGGTTTGTTCGCTACATACAAAAGAATATTTCATCTGTATTCTCATCCATTGTGTATATCCCTTCCTAAGATAGCTAAATCTGTAGCTTTCACATCCTTAGTCCCGCGTTTTGTTAGACTTCCATATCTTGAAAATGGTTGTAGTGTCATTATTTGTTTGAATGAAACCTATGAATTATTTATTATTCAAAACAAAAGTAAATTCTTAAATATAATTTTTATTTCATTCATCTATACGGCAATTTAATTAGTAAGGAACTAGCAATAGAACTACTATCGAAAACAAATCCCAACTATTTTATTGGGTTAAGATTAGTAAAATAAAAATTAGGAAGACGTAACGATTTTAATGAAAACTTTTTATTTTTATTTCTTTATTGAGTATTATAACAATCTGTCTCTTGGACATTGGTTATAGTGAGGTAGGATGACATTCACACTATATGTACAAAAAAATAAAATAAATAGAACAAAATAATAAATGAAAACTTAAACCCTCAAGTACAAACAGGATCGCTCGGTAGGTTGTCCCTTAAGTAGAGAGAAATTTTTATAGGGGCGATTTCTCTGACCTCATGAGCTACCAAAAACTTCAAATAAACAAAGACTCAATTAGAGTAGAAAAGTAGCAAATCCAAGTTTTATGTTTTTTTAAGTTAGTCGTATTTTATGTAGAGTCGAAAAAAATAAATAAATAAATATTTAATTTAAGTAATTAATAATTGCTTCATTTTAAATTAGATGAAATTTACTTTATAATAAAACAGAGTCTATCATAGTTAAAACCATTTAAAGATGACTTTTTAGCGAGTAAACTAACTAAGCTAAGTTGTATTATTAGAAAAATCATAAATTATTCGCTATATTCTATATTAAGTTGAGGTTTGTTAGGGAAAAAGTTTAGATTGAGCTCAAGCTGTTTTAACAAAATGTTTATATTTTTTATCTTGTCAAATAAAAGTACCCCTGTTTTCAGCAAATATGATTACAATTAACCGTTGCAAAGCTTTTGTTTCTTGGTTTTCCATGATCTGGGATTTATAATGAAAAACTCAATTACCTAAACACACACTTTAATTATAAAAAAATTAATTGCAATAATTTTTGCTGAAAACAGGGGTTCTTTTACTTGACAGAATAAAAAATATAATAATTTTGTTTCACAACTTCAGCTTAATCTCAATTTTTTCTCTGATAAATCTCAACTTAATTAATGCGGATTTAAAGCTGATAAACCGAAGAAGTTTTTGTAAAAGTGGAGTATCTGTAGTACATTTGGCGATGATAAAAAAAAAAACCTGAATAATTTATGATTTTTCTAAAAACAGAACTTAGCTTACTTTAGCTGCTCAACGGTCATCTTTAAATGGTTTTAACAATGATAAACTCTAACTTCGTTTAAATAAAATTTTATCTTGTCTACAATGAAGAAATGATTAATTACTTAAGTAAAATATTCCTGTAGTTATTGTTTTCGATTCAGCAAAAAACACGACATTTAAAAAATCACAAAACTTGGATTTGTTCCTTTCCTTCTGATGATTGGATCTTTTAAATTTTTTTGTAGCTCTTGAGGTCTTCTACCACTCCTATAAAAATTTCCCTCCACTTACAGGACGCCCTGTATATCCATGATAGTGTCCAGTTCAAAATCCTCCTTCAGAATTCCTCTCACGACTTTCCTCCTATAGAATACTAGTTCGTTAAAATCTCTTCCATTTCATCTCCTCTATTAAATGCCGTAGTGTACAGTCTTCCTCGTATTTCATCGACAACCTATTTGAATTCTCCTTTTTCAAAACAGTTTCCACTTACTCCAATGTCATCATCACGAGTGATTTGGACATATGCTTTCAGAATTCTCCAAGAAATCCTTTCTTACTGTCCTATTTTTGCTCCGTTGTTATTTTTGTACTGTTGTTTTTGTTGCTTTATTTAGTTCCCTATTCTCCTACCGATCACAATTTTCAAAAGCATGGTGAGACTTTTAATATTCTTGGTTCGTATTAGGATCCAATCTACGTTCCAACTTACTAAATCTGTCTACTTCCACCACGCCTTTTTCTTTGATTGCAAATACTAACGGAACGCCATGCACCTAGAGTGGGTTCCAAAGTGCACGGGTCTGAACATTGTGGGTGCCATTCCCAACTAGGTTTATTGTTTATTTCTATTTGGCCTCGAGAATTGCATCTTGACATTTCCACTTTGGTAAGTACGGGATGATAATCTCAAGATAGCCATCAGGGGTTGGAAAAACGGCCCACTCGCCGATTAGTCCGTCCCCTCACGAGTACCGCAGTATCCCTACCAGAATCTAACAACCTTAGGTCTCTCCCTGAGTACCTGAGGTACTGATATTGAACATTACGCTTTCAATCCGTGACACTTTCCTATGACTTCTAAGATGAACTACTTACCGCTTCCTCATATCCCCCACCGATGATTACGGTTCTGATACTATTTCAGTGAAACTAATAAAATCCTCGTTTTTTTACTTTTCCAAATATATATATATATATATATATATATATATATATATATATATATATATATATATATATATATATATATTATTTTTTTTCCATAACTCCATATACAGTCGAAGGGTTATTAAAAAAAACACAAATAATTTATGATATATTTTTTAAAAGGAACTTAGATGAGTTTGTCCGCTCAATAGCACACTTTAAATAGTTTTAACAATGGCACTATCAATTTTTTTTAAAAGTAAATTTTGTCTAGTTTACTATGGAGCAATATTTAATTCATTGAATATATATTTTTTAATTATCGCTCCATTATCCATTGAAAACAAGCTACTGATCTACAAGACAATACTAAAACCTATTTGGACTTACGGACTTGAACTGTGGGGGAGAGCAAAATTTTCTAACATCAAGCGCATCCAATTCTTCCAGTCAAAAGTCCTTCGAACAATAGTCGATGCTCCTTTATATGTAACCAACAAAACCCTACATCATGACCTCAACACCCCATTTGTCCCAGACCTTATCCCAGAAAAAAAAATTCACCAGAACCTTACGTACCCACCCAAATCCTCTTGCACCACCCATCCCTATAATCCTCCAAGAAGGTTGAAACGGCAGTGGCCTCGCGACATTTTGTAGATTGTATATATTGGAGCTCTGGCAATGGCCAGATTCTTCACTCAAGACACGAGTGTATGTGGCTAAAGTGCTCTCGACCAATCTCCGCTGGCTTTACCAGTGATGCGGTTGAGAGAGTAGCGCAGGGTTCTCCCGTAGTTCCTTAGCCTTATTGTATATAGGTATTCATTTTTTTTTCTTAGTTTTAATTTTCTTATTTTTGGGTTATTTTATTTTATTATTTATTGTAAATACTTTTGATTATTATTTAGCTTCTATTTATTTTATATCTCTTGTACATATAGTGTGAATGTCATCCTACCTCACTATAACCAATGTCCAAGAGACAAAAAACCGTGACTCGTTAAAAAAAAAAAAACACAAGTATGAAATCAACTTTTTAAATATTTCCCTCTACTTAAGGAACATTCTGTATATTGTTTTACTCTGTATATTGTTTGCATTTTTATTTATTTGCTTAAACATGTTTATTGAGAGCTATAACGATCTGTCACAATTAAGGACATTTATAATAGTGTTCTGAGAGCATGTTCACACTCTTAGTACAACAAATACAAATAATTAGTACATAAAAACAATAATACTAAAAGTAAATGTACGTAAACTAATTAAACAAAAGAAACTAGCATTTCTATTAAGTTAGTTTTTGGTCAAATATGTATTTTTAATTTTTATATTGTTCATTATTGTTATGCTGAGGGGATTTTGTCCCAGAATAAAGTTCATTACTATATATATATATATATATATATATATATATATATATATATATATATATATATATATATAGAGAGAGAGAGAGAGAGAGATGAATACACAAAAGGAATCAAAAGTGAAGCCTGTGGAGTGAGTGAGAGAAACTGTAATCGACAGACCCACTCAAGGTTAATTTTATCGTTTTAATGTGAATTTTACAAAGATATCGATCTTATCTAATAAAAAATTGAAGTTAGAATCATAATTTCTCTCGATAGCCACGTGGAACCCGTTTTAAGTTTCCTTCATTGGCTATATAAGTGAAAGATAGCATTTGTGTTCGTTTATCATTGGAGAAAAGATCGACTGTAAGATGTATGCTAGACTCTTGAATAATTCAGACAGGAGAGGCTTCGGTCACGGTATGGTATAAGTCACCAGATTTGCATCCCTCTGTTATTACCAGAGCTTCTCTAATTATTCTGCGATTAATGTCCTGGTAAGAGGGTGCATGCTAACCAATAACCCTTCTTATCTTGGCTTCCCGTCTATATTAAACAGGGTAGAACTGCCTTTGGGTTTAAAACCACGCTGTTCGGCCAATCTCTGATCGGGATAGGGGCTGTGCTTTCGGAATGAGTGGAATAATAAGTCACGAACCAACGATTGTAATCATGACAGTTTTTTTGGGAATTGTTAAGAGTGAGAGTATCTAAAATTCCTGGTTTAATTTTCATTATTTTTATAGAGCATCAGGTTTTTTTAAAATTTATTTCTAATTATTGATTTGGACATATCAGCACTGAAATGGCCTTCCTATTTCTGGACAAAGGATAATTCACACAATATCAATTCGTCAGACGACCAGATTTTTCGATTGTCCGCAAAGCGTAGATTGAAAGCTTCCATCGACATCTTTTTTTCTCCTTTTACTTGCCTGTTAGGCTATTTGAAGGTTTTCCTTGTCCAGGTGAGAGGTAGAGAGGATTATGACAAAGTTAAAAGTCCTCCGGACCGGGATTCGATCTCTTAATCTTATCAGGTTGCCAGGGAACACGTATTTTACTTAGGCGTTAGCCTACTCGTCAACCACGCCCCTCCCCCCATTCGCCATCCCATATTTTTTTCCAATAATTAATTTAGGCAAGACTTACACTCGTCCCACAGTCCGAGCAGTGTGCATATAGGTCTGATGTTAGGTACTTATCCCACAACTTTCTCTTACTATCATACTTTGAGTAATCATTAATTTTTATTGAATATTTAATAGTTGACCGTTGCATTATAAAGGAAGGAGATGGTCCGGGGGACGGTCATAAATAGGCTAAATAGTGGTAAAACTATTTTATTGAAAGCCGACGTTTCAACCCGACTTTGCAGGTCTTCTTCAGGGAGGTGTGTTCAGCTAGGAGTTGAGGAGTTCTAAGTTTAACTCCTAGCTGAACACACATCCCTGAAGAAGACCTGCAAAGTCGGGTCGAAACTTCGGCTTTCAATAAAATAGTTTTGCCACAATTTAGCCTATTTATGACCGCCCCCCGTATCATCTCCTTCCTTTAAATTAATTTTTAATTTATTATGATCGATATTGAAGCTATTTAACTTAAATAAAGTTATTAGATAGACGCTATTTTCATTTATTTTTCTGATCCGTCATCACAGCTTGAAATATTTTCAAAAAATATTATTGTTAGGCAATTGCAGTGCGACAATGCTGACAAATATGTATTTTTGTTTGTCGATCTTAAAATATATTTTAATAAGTTCTTGTGAAACTCAATTTATTTTCCACAGAAACATTAATATAAATAAAATAAATTTAAATCTCGCTAAAAATATAAAATAGGAATTGTTAGACAATAGATTTTGCCACTATGTACTAACTTCTACTAATTTATATGTTAGATATTAATTTATTTTTAAGTATTTACTTCTCTAATTTTTATATATTTATGTGTATGTTGCTACTCTTATTTTCCAAATTTCGTTTTCATTTTGGGATTTTTTTTTCACTATTGGTTCTTTACTTAATTATGAAATTAAAGAACTTCATATCTTATATTTCTCCACATTTTATAAGTGTTAATAATAAAATACTGTTGATTATTTCAAATTTACAAAATTTAAGGTATTTTTAAAAACATATTTATTAAAATATACAACTGTATTACATGCAAACTACAACAAGTAAATTTGAAATTATTTACATGACATGTATGTACATGGGAAACACTGTTTTATAAATCATTGATATGTTTATTTCTATACCTGAAATGGTTTCTATTCAACGTTTATTTGTTATTAAATTCTTTATTAAATAATAAAAACAATTTACTACTAAGTGTAAATAAATATAAATTTAAAAAGAATCTATAAATGTATTATAACATAAGTAGACATATTTGATACGAAATAACTCTGGAGCCGATTGAGTCTCAGTCACTAAATTTGTTCCATATATCCTTATTAAAAAGTGTTATGAAATGTACAAGTTTCTTCATTTTCCACTAGGTCTTTTATGATATTCAAATTCAAATCTCGCCAAAAATTTCTTTTGGCCGCTTTTGAAAATTCATATCTAAAAAAGGATAAGGTTTTCAAGAATAAAATTTCATCAGCAAGTAGTACACTGATAGGATTACATATGAGAAAAAAACTACAGATGAGACCCTTTTTTATTATTACAGTATTTCTGCGCTAAATGTTGCGTTTTATGTTAATTTATTATATAGTTGTACAATTTTTTAACGATTTTCCTCACTACTGATAAGATATATTGTGAGGAAAAAACATTTAGAGTAAAACATCATATTAATTTTAGTTTTTTTTTTTTTTGATATCTGAAAATATGCAACAGTTGTAGTAGGACTCACATTTGTTAACCATATTTGTTGTACTGGAAACAATATAACCAGTTTAGTCTCAATGATCGAATTCGTATCACGCATTCCTATCAATAAAAGTTATAAACTGTATCAATTTAATATTTTTTCACTTAGTCCCTTTTGTGATATATAAAATAAAATATCGCCGAAAACGACTTTTGAGCGTTTTTGAAAAGTCATATTTAAAAAAGGACAAGAAATACGGTGGTAGGACTAAATATGTAGAAAAATTAAAGTTGAGGCTCTCTTCTTTATTAATGTTCTGTATTTTCATGATTTTTTAAAAAACACTTTCCTTTCTTCTTTGGTGATTTATTGATCAATAGAAATGTAGGAAAAATACACTAAATCATTTCAGTTTTTATTTTGGCCTGATATCTAAAAAATAACCAAAGTTACAGGGTTAAGTATGAATGTTTTTCTTTTTTATCTATTTATTTGTTTTACTTATTTTTATTATGATTTATGATTTATAAATTTATGATTTATTTAATTAGCTAAGAATTTCTGTATTTTTTTTAATTTGATTTCAAGTTAAATTTCTTTGATTTTATTGTTTTTGCCTTTGTTATATAGATATATATTTTTATTTTTTTACTTTTATTGTATTGTATGTGTAGTATGAATGTGTCTCACTCAGCTTTAGTACTCAGTGCCCTTAAGTGTGGCAAAATGTATTATTTCTCAATAAAGACGTGTTTTCAGTCAAATGAAAATTAAAAATGGCTGCCTAGAAAAAACTGTGACAATCAAAATTTTTTTAACTACGGTTTTGAACTCTCAAATAAATATGGAATAACTGGTAAAAAATAAATATGAAAATCAAAATTGTCGAGCGAGGTCTGGGTTAATCTTAAATGGATTGATCTTAGGGTGTAATATGATAAGTAACAGACACATGAAAGGTCTAAACTGCATCAAGCTCAGTCAATAGTGATACACAATAAAAAAAAAAAAAAAAAAAAAAAAAAAAAAAAAAAAAAAAAAAAAAAATATATATATATATATATATATATATATATACAAGTCCTTCGTTTACCCTTCGACGTAAACCTACGACCTCATGTCCAACAGTATCCTTTAATAATACCCCACTTATCAATGTTGAACAAATCCGATATCTTGGACTTCACTTGGACAAACGTCTAACTTGGAATCCTCATACCAGACTGAAACGACAAGAAACCGCTCGACGTTTCCGACTACTCCAACACTTACTAGACAAACGCTCTAAGCTTCCAGTTAATTACAAAAGACTTATATTCATGGCTACAATAAGACCTATTTGGACTTATGTAGTTGAGCTTTGGGGCTCCACTAAGCCATCGAATTCCTCTCGTATCCAATCCTTACAATCCAAATTCCTTCGGAAAATCCTCAATGCTCCTTACTTTGTCACCAATAAAATAATCCATAATGACCATAATGTTCCTTATGTTTCCGATTTGGCCCAATCCAGATACCAATCCTTCCATAATAAACTTCAGAACCATCCGAATCCTCTCGTCTCTAACCTTGCTTCCTCTTCTATTCCTGATAACCCTCCGAGGCGTCTGAAAAGAAGATGGCCTCGAGATCTCTTATTGTAAATACATTTTGTTTTTAGAGTGCTACCAGTGGGTAGTTTCTCAACAAGTCATTTTATGTTTTTGTTTTCTGTTATCAAATTTACTTAATGTATTTAATTTTTTAATACAGTTGTAAATATCATCAATAAATAAAAAAAATAAGTCTTTCGTTTATTTAAGAAATCTTAAATAAACGAAAGACCTGTAAAGCCTATAAAAATTATTCTTGGACAAGACATACTAGAACTTTTAGGTCTGGTCGACCAAAGAAAATACGGACTAACTAACTTTTCCAATGGACATGGATCTTCCGCAGAGATCGCTTCTATGTTGCTGATGGGGGTGAATGCAATATCACCAGATTGTTGATATCCTCCTTAACCATTAACCTAGGAGGAATAAGCCCTGATATTTTAATACATTACTGAGATTTTTACTTTTGAATTTCTTATGTTACAATTTCTCATTCCCTACAGGTATGAGTTTGTCAACTTGCTATTCAAGTTTGTCACGTTTCTCGAGCCTGAGTTTCCCCTCTACTAAAGCAATGAACATCTGTTTCTAATATAAGGTATAATAAACTGACAAATTAGTTGTTTCTAGTTTCGAATTAACTTTCAAATAGAAACTTCGTTTTGTTTGGGAACTGAAATTACATTGAGATTTCTACGAGATACTTGGTTTTGAGGAGGTAAGCTTGCCTTGAATGAGGGAAAACTAGGGCAGTGTAGTAAGTACGCTTATTTAACTTTCACTCAAACTCCTGAGCGGCTCACAAAATAGGTAACTAAAATATAATGAAATTGTTTTAGTTCAGATTATTCACAATTATATTTTAGAATATTGTGAAATTCCTAATATTTTTATTTATCAGTAATCCATTTTTCATATGAATTTAGAAACATTGTAGTTTTTTTCTATTATGAGAAATAATTTTATTTTTTTCAAACCTATCTTATTGAATAATATTAAACTCTTTTCAATTGAGGACAGTAGCGGGCTCGGGATTAACTTTTTTGGTGGGAACAGAGGGCTTATTTTATAATTATTTTTGAAGGAAGAGAAAGAAACTATAAAATGTTTTAAGTGTTCCTTAAGGGCCTGTTAAAAATAAATAAATATAGTTTTATAACCTATATATATATATATATATATATATATATATATATATATATATATATATATATATATATATATATAAATATATCACTTTTTTTAATGTTTTTAATTTACTTATCTTTAGGTAATTTTATTTTTTACTGTACATGGTTTTTGATTATTATTTAGTTATTATTCTACTTTTGTTAATTTTATATTTTTTTTTTTTGCTATTTAGGATAAACTTTTTATATCTCCTTCTTGACAATTTGTCATATAGAATGTACCATACCAGACTGAAACGACAAGAAACCGCTCGACGTTTCCGATTACTTCAGCACTTACTAGACAAACGCTCTAAACTTCCAATCAACGTTGGTAGTTAATTGGAAGTTTAGAGCATTAACCATTATGGCTTAACCATTATTAATATAAGGAGTAACTTTTAGAGGTTAAATTTTATAACCCATACCAGACTGAAACGACAAGAAACCGCTCAACGTTTCCAATTACTTCAGCACTTACTAGACAAACGCTCTAAACTTCCAATCAACGTTGGTAGTTAATTGGAAGTTTAGAGCGTTAACCATTATGGCTTAACCATTATTAATATAAGGAGTAACTTTTAGAGGTTAAATTTTATAACCCATACCAGACTGAAACGACAAGAAACCGCTCAACGTTTCCGATTACTTCAGCACTTACTAGACAAACGCTCTAAACTTCCAATTAATTACAAAAGACTCACATACATGACTATAGTAAGGCCTATTTGGACTTACGGAGTTGAGCTATGGGGCTCCACCAAACCACCGAATTCCTCTTGTATCCAATCCTTACAATCCAAAATCCTTCATAAAATCCTCAATGCTCCCTACTTTTTTACAAATAAAACCATCCATTATGACCTTAATGTTTCTTATGTTTCAGATCTGGCCCAATCCAGATACCTATCCTTCCATAATAAACTTCAGAATCATCCCAACCCTCTCGTTTCTAACCTTATTCTTAATTTCCTGATAACCCTCCGAGGCGTAAGAAGAAAAGATGGCCTCGTAATTTTCTAATGTAGACATATCATTAGATTGCTACCATTGGGTAGTTACTCAGCAAGTGTTTTCACGTCATTATATCCATATGCTCAAATTTATTAGAAGTGTTTCTTTAATACAGTTGTAAATATCATTAAGAAATAATAAAAGAAATATAGATCGAATGCATGTATTGGTGTTATAAATTAAAAAAAATTGTGAATCTGTTTTACAAAAAAAGGCCGCGAACTAATGGGCTTGCAAAAATTTTAAGCCCGTTCGTGAGATTCGAAACTAAAAAAGTAAAAATAATTAATAAAAAATAAAAATAAATAAGTGCATTAACTAATCGATTTCTCAGATCAATACGGCGCGGGTTCGATTCCCCCATGGGTACATTAACGTCCCCACTCTGAGATTAATTGAAAGGTGAGCGACTCCAGTGTCTTCTACAACATAGCTCCTAATCCTCCAGATTGGGGTTTGGACACAGGGCCATTAACTCTATTACATGAAAAAAAAACAGGATGGAGAAGTCAGAAAAAGGGTTGCCAACCATCCTAATGAAAAGGGAGTGATTAGAGATCGCGTCTGGTTATTATAACCCACTTGCTCCCTGGAAATCTATACGAGTATTAGAGAACCAAACTATCACAGCTGTCGCTGCTAGAGGACTAATGACGGAAGGTGATGAAGTCAATAAGTAAAGAGGGGTTAGAAAAAAAAAACTTTAAATCTTTAGCTCACATCACTCTAAGAAACAAATATGAAACAATGGGTGAAATAAAAATATTTTTAAGAAGGAGCTTCAGCCCGTTAGCCTTAATAGTAGATCCGCAAGTGTTTTGCAACTATTATAATGGTGATGAAAGAGAAAAAAAATAAGATACATAACCTAAAAAGGGAAGTATACATCATAGGAAAAGTGTATACTTGCATTGTTTTAAATGCTCAGGCATATTTCTATACACTATTTACAATTACTGGATGGGGGACTCCGAACCAGTCTTGTTCTACCACTTGAGGAGGATGAAGCTAAGCTGCAAGAGATTCCAGCGCTTCTCCACCAACTGCACTGGTATTAAAAGCGAGTCAAGGTTGAAGGACGGCACTACAACCAAATATTCACATGACGTGAGTGGATAAACCAGCCTTTACCAAAACTGTAATATATACCCATTGACAAAAGGTCGCAGAGCCAAAATTACTTTACTTTTTTTGAGACAGACCCGCTTTTTTAAGTTACCTCATTTTACTGTTCTAACTTAAATCCAAATGTTATACTTGAAATTCCAAGTGTATCTGAAAATCGTTTTATGGTTTAGAACAAAAGGGCTGCTAGCTTTACATATTCCGATTAAGTGAATACGTTTAATATATTCTTATTATTTTCTTTTCAAAATTTATTCTTTTCCTACAGCGATTCAATAGTTTTATTCTAATCATATTAACAATGAAATAATCTATACCAGTTTTGCCGTGCAGGTAAGAATTAGATGTTTGGGTTGGGAAACAAGGAGATGGTGGATCCTCGCTGACGTCTGCAGCCCCCAGCAAACCTTTCATCTCCTTTTATCTACCCCTATTATTAACCGTTATCTCAACCCTACTACTTCCCAACCCCTTTATTGAAAACTTCATTCCACGATTGGCTATGTTCCAGGGCTCCTAATACAATTTTTTTTTTTTTCGGACGGCCAATACTAGATAGAAAGAAATTCACCATGCAGCCATGAGTAACCACTAATAATTTATCATTTACCTTCATCTAACCCGACCTGAAATACTTCAAAATGTTTAAATATATAAACACAAAAGAATCTTAGGTTGTGTGGAATAAAGTGACTTGTGTCGAATAAAAACAATAAAAGTTACATATTAGTGGCAAATGAAATATCAGTTTAAAGTGGTACATTTGCGTAAGAGAATACCATTCAAAAGCAACTAACATTAACTGAAAAGTAGACAGGCGACAAATAAATCAAGATTTAGATGGTAGGATCATGCTGCACCTTGTACTGTAAATTAATTGGTATCCCCAGCACTACATATTTCCAATATATTCCTGTTCTCGTTGTATTTTTTTTTTTATGGTTTGTATATTTTCCAATAGCTATTAGTTCATAAAATATTAGGCATGATATAACTACGTTATGCATCAAAAATGTAATTTCGGAAATCCTTCTAATAAACGGAATTGGGCGACCGTTCTCTTGCAACACTGAAAAATAAACACGTAGTTTCCAAGAATTTTGATCAAGGAAATGTGAGCATAAAGCAGGTTTAAACTCACCAGATTATGTGAGGATATCGACCTCCATAATCTCCCTCTGAGCAGTATTAACTCGTAATGCTTTTAAACAACTTGGGGCACTCAAGTTGAGGAGGAGCATTATGGAAACCTGAAGCCTTCTGCGTGAGCTAACGAGCATGGATTCAGTTAGAAGTAACGTCCGAAAATTCTTTCAAGTAATGAAAAAGCATCATTTTGGTTGATTGTATTAATTATAGAGAATATGCAAATGTTGTTCGTCTGATCCCTTCAATGCTCAAAGAGTATTAAGGTGTTCATCATATCATAAATACTGTGCCAAGTTTACTCCCCGTCCTCGTCAGGAATTGATCCTATAATTCCATAATCATCACCGAAATGGACAGTCATATTTAATTTGAGGGAAACTGGAACTCAATGTTCACAGAAAAGTCATCCAAAGAGAGGCGTTGAATTTGACCTCAATGCTGTTGGAACGTCACTCCTCAGTGCATAGTTTGTCTGAGGGCCTTTAGTAACATAACAGCGTCCATTCCTATGGTCTAGATGATATTTTTTTTCGCATCTTTAGGCCATGGGGACGTTTCCAGTAATGAAACGCCATTTGTTCGACATGCATCGGAATAGACACTGAGATTGCTGAGCAGCTTCCCCTCAATAGATTAAGGTTGCTTCTATCCCAGCTGATGCCATTGCCACCGACCTAGCATTTTGATGTCATACTTCGCTTGGAGATGAATTAATTTTTGATAAGAAAAAGTTTCTTCGCTATCTAAATTAGAAGTATTTATGAAAAAAGGGTATTGATAAAATTTAATCCGAAATAGGTTATTATTTATGTTATTGTATATGCTCGTTTTGGGTATGTATTGATCCTGTTTAAATAAGTGTTTAAAAAAAAAATATATATAAATCAAATGAAACGCTTCATGTAGTCAGCGAGTCATGTAGTGGTGCATTCTCCTAATTTCGACAATCCCAGATGAATTATATTCGCAGATATCGAAGAAATAAGATACTTTATAATAATAATATTTTATAAAAGTAATATTTACTTATTTTATTACATTTGTACATTACATTACATTACATTTTCCAAAATGTTATGGTTTTCGATATTATGCCCTCACGTAGAGCTTTATTTTAACTTTTCAGAATTTTTCTACATAAAGATTTTGTAAATAACATTAGTGGTAATAATTTGAAAATACGACCGATTTTAGGATTTAGAGGATCGTTTTACTTTTTTATGATTTTTCGAGGTAAATTATCACGTTTTTTGAGTTTTTGAAAATTCTAACGGTTATAAGATTATAGTGGAATCATATGATACTTGCTCGTGCATTCATTTATTTTACTTTTATGGATTTCATCGATATTGAATATCATTATATAAATATATATATATATATATATATATATATATATATATATATATATATATATATATATATATATATATAACTTTTTTTTTCTTTTGCATCGTAACCCTGTGCAGGAGGAGATAATTTGGAGGAGAAAATAAACATTGAAGAATAAAATACGTGAACAAGAGCAGGTAAATATAAATAAAAATATCAAATAAACTAGATATACCTATATGAACAAAAATATATAACATAAAATAAAAATGAATTAACATTATTATTAATAAATATAAATAAAATACCTTGAAATAATGTTGAAAATACAAACATATTTATAAATAAAAAACAAACGATAGCAATATATAAAGTTTTAATTACAAAACTATATATAAACTTTAATCAGGATAATAAAAATACAGGATAGTTACTTAAAAAAAAACATTTAACTTCTGTCAGTTTTATATATATATATATATATATATATATATATATATATATATATATATATATATATATATATATAAAACTGACAGAAGTTAAATGTTTTTTTTTTTAAGTAACTATCCTGTATTTTTATTATCCTGATTAAAGTTTATATATATATATATATATAAACTTTAATCAGGATAATAAAAATACAGGATAGTTACTTAAAAAAAAACATTTAACTTCTGTCAGTTTTATATATATATATATATATATATATATATATATAAAACTGACAGAAGTTAAATGTTTTTTTTTAAGTAACTATCCTGTATTTTTATTATCCTGATTAAAGTTTATATATAGTTTTGTAATTAAAACTTTATATATTGCTATCGTTTGTTTTTTATTTATAAATATGTTTGTATTTTCAACATTATTTCAAGGTATTTTATTTATATTTATTAATAATAATGTTAATTTATTTTTATTTTATGTTATATATTTTTGTTCATATAGGTATATCTAGTTTATTTGATATTTTTATTTATATTTACCTGCTCTTGTTCACGTATTTTATTCTTCAATGTTTATTTTCTCCTCCAAATTATCTCCTCCTGCACAGGGTTACGATGCAAGAGAAAAAAAAAGTTATATATATATATATATATATATATATATATATATATATATGGAATAATATTGTTAGTGAAATTACGCACTTGCTTATTATTCGATTCTAATTCTAATAATTTAATAATAAGCATACAAAGAAATTAGAAAATATATAGTAAATATGCCCGTGAGCTTCCATTGACAAAATTAATTTTATTTCATGTACCTTTTTTAATAAGCAATTATAATCTGTCATATATAATTTTTTTATCATATGTAAATAATACTTTATACGTTTCACGGCAATTTTGCCTTTGGAAATAATTTTTTTCTGTGAATCGTTCACTTAAAAATCGTGTTGCGTTTGTAAATTCGTTAACTTGCTCTAAAAGTTGTAAATGCATTAAATATTTCGGCATCCATATTTTAAATAATTATTTAAAAATCAAAACTTTTTAGTGCAATCTTAGAAATTAGAACTCACTCCCGTCCAGTTAAGGCCGTGTAATTATAATTGCCAGAGGTTGTTAAAGCGTGGCTGAACCTTAAAGATAAGGAATGCGGAGGTTTTCGTATGTTTGTCTTTATAAAAGTTTATTCAACATTCAGTTAAGATGGTTTTTATCCTGTATCAGATTCTCAATTTTAATAATACTATCATTGAAATTTTTATTTTATTGTCGTCTCATAATCAATTGTACGAAATTGTTTTTTTATAAAATTATATTTAATAGAAGATATACTTTTTCTGGAATCAAATTGATTCCATTTTTAAAAATTACACATCGTTTAAAATCAGTCCATTCAGATATATTTATTGCTCTTAATTTAATGTTTTTGAATAAATTAGGATTACTCGAGATAAGAAAATTGAAGGTCTGTAAATCTCGTTTCTTCCATCATCATCCAACCTACCTAGCCTATAACTAATAAGTATAAGTAGAAAAAATATTTGGAAATGAGTTTGATAAAAAAAAAAATCGGGAGACACGACATAGTGCAACCGTTCATTCAATTTTGAAATCAGAAGAGAAAGTAATAAAGAAGAAAACTGACAGTGTTTTAGAATGGAAGAATAAAATTGTTCTATTATAAATTTTCCAGGACTCCTTCTTGAGCTTGACACTTCTCCACACGGAGCGATCCTCTGCAATTCATCTCCATCCCTTAACACAAAGAAACCGGACATCCTTCTATTGTCTTTCTTGGGACTTTTTCCTGATCAGTTCGATGTACTACATCAGCTTCTTCGTAAACCTACTACACCCACTCCTACTGTACTATTTAACAATATTCCAGTCTCTAACAATAGTCCTATAGAACAAATCCACTAATAATCACATTAGTAAGATGACGGGATGATCGAGCACGTTGGTGCATGGGTCCCGGAGTGACCGCTTCGATTCCCATCAACGTCGGTCACTTTTCTCTTCTCGGCGGCACCGGGATCGTGACATTGCCACTCCGGTAAGGTAACCGTCAGGGGTTGGCAAAAAGAACCACGATAGGACCCACTTGCAGGACTAGTTCCCCCCACCAGTAGAAGTTCCAGTCCCCGTGTACCTATAGTAATATAACTTGAATCATTTGGCTTAGAATCATCATACAAAAGAAACTGGAAACTGTTCGCAGATTCCGATTAATACAACATTTATTACATAAACGCTTTTATTATGCTACTATTATAGTTCCTGTTATTCCTCCTTGGAACATAAGGCCTTGATGAAGTGGCGTCATCTGTCTCTGCCATAAACCACCTCCTTGAGGCTGGACCAATCTTGGTTGAACGCACTAAATTTTCAATATTCTACGAACAAAATTTTCATATTCATTACCATTATCAAACCATTTTTATATACCTTATTCAGCTTTGGAGCTCCACAAACAATCGATTTTTTCTGAAATCTAATACTTACAATCTAAAATCTTCATTAGAATCCCTAATGCACTTCATTATTTCACAAATAAAATTATCCATCTTGACTTCAATTTTCCATTCGATGTAGATATTGCCTGAAATATAAATAGCTTTTTAAATTACAAATTCCTGTAATTTATAACCTTTCATCCCAAACTATTCCTGAAACTCCTCCGAGTCTTCTGACTGACCTACATTAAAACAGTATATCCAGTGCCTACATTAGGGCGGGGCAAACAAGGCAATCGCCTCGGGGCGCCGACCTAGAGGCGCGCCCGTTGGGTACGTCGGCCGTTCTTCAGGGGCGCTTGCCAATTGTTAAAAATTAAAAAAAATATAAAACCTATTAAAATGATTAATTTTAGCCTATCAATAAAACTGTTGTATTAGAGAAATATTTAATGAAATAAAATTCAAATACTACATAATTTAAAAAAAAAAAACTGTAGAAATAAATTTATTTATTATTTTTTTTTTTTAACACCTCACTTATTCCTGTTAAACAAATCCGTTCCCTAGGACTCCACCGGGACAAATGTTTATCTTGGAATCCTCATAACAGACTGAAACGACAAGAAACTGCTCGACGTTTCCGACTACTTCAACACTTATTAGACAAAAACGCTCTAAACTTCCAATCAATTACAAACGACTCATATATATGACAATAATAAGACCTATTTGGACTTACGGAATTGAGCTTTGGGGCTCCACTAAACCATCGAATTCCTCTCATATCCAACCAAAATCCTTAAAATCCTCAATTCTCCTTACTTTGTTACAAATAAAATCATCCACAATGACCTTCACGTTCCTTATGTATCAGATTTGGCCCAATCCAGATATCTATCCTTCCATAATAAACTTCATAACCATCCCAACCCTCTCGTTTCTAACCTTTTCTCCGATTAAATTCCTGATAACCCTCTGAGGCGTCTAAAAAGAAGATGGTCCCGTGATCTCCTAATATAGACATATTATTAGAGTGCTACCAATGAGTAGTATCTGAACATGTGTTTCATGTCATTATATCCATGCACGAATTTACTAGCTGTATTTTTTTTTTTTTTATACAGTTAATAAAAATAAAAATTTCTTTAAGGGAGGATGACGTCATTGCCCGAGTTCACCGAATGTCTAAGGACGGCACTGATTATATGAAGTGCTACCGATTGGTAGTTACTTCATAAGCCATTCTTATATTTTTATAGCAGAATATCTCAATTTACAGTACTTTATTTATACATTTTTAAATTATAATGAATACGAAAAGACACTATCCGTCGTATAAATATTTAAAACTTAAATGAATTACTATTTAATATTATAAGAAATATTAAAACGATAAAATTACAGTTGTATCCGTCAGGTAGCATTTTAAAAAAATAAAAACGCTTTCCCATAAGAAACGGAAGAGTGATACATTTGCCGGCCATTGTTCACTGTCCTTTAATAATTCTTCTCCATGAATTCTCCTAGAAGATTAAAGCAACCTTATCTTCCTTTGGATTGCAATTTCTCAACAGATACTCGCCAGGAAGTTTGCTCAGCGTCTGTTTTACACCTTAGAAATTGGATGGTGGTTCATATAAAGCTTAGATGTTATCATTTTCCCTTATTTCAATCTCGATGGCGTTTTAATCATTAAATCCAGTTTTTTTTTTGGTCCATCTAACATGAAAATCAATTAATAAATAAATTAGTCAATAATTTAAATACCCACATTTTAAAGAATAAATATGAATTTTATGTCCTCTAATCATATGTTATATGCTACATAATATAGTGTAAGAGGATATTATATAGTATAATAAATAGGGAGAGGTATTATGGAAAGATGTTGATAATTTGGGACATCAATTTTGTCAGCTAGTGACGAGTGGCAAACATTTGTATGTAATAGTTTTCCGTTTTCTTAAGTTACTTCATCGGATTTCTCAATACTTTTTAGATGTAAGTTTTATTTTTCCTATACTTCGGATTCACGAACGTTTGTATTATTATCTTCATTAAATATGTAGTAAAATAATTTGTGATACTATAGTAAAACTTTATAAACATAATCACTACAATTCTATTTTTTTTCATTCTGTTTCAGGTTAGAGATTTTATGAATTATGAGTATGATACAAATGAACGATGACAGCAGCTTTTAATTATCTCCTGTTTAAGGTATTGATTTTATTTTAAAAATTATTGAAATATAACTAATATCCCGTACTTATCTTATTATTCGCAGTATATAATATAATTAAAAATTACTAATAATACAGTACAATTCATCAAATAAATGATTAAATGCAAGAGAGATGATCAGTGTAGTTCAGTGGGTAAGGCAGTGTGACCTCTATTTGATCGGTCCCGTGGTTGACAATTCCTGGTGGCGGGAGATCCTTATGGGAACCACCCTGTTTAAGCATACCTTCCACGTGAAGGGATATGGCGCATAAACTTCATTATATCAGATGAAAAGTGGATTGTATTTTAATTAAAGAAATAACAGTTTGAATTGTATATTTGATAAGAATCACTCTGCATTTAATACATGAATGGTCATTGATTAAGAATAGGAGGTAAGTAGTTAATTACCCTCCTGCCTCCTTCTGATATTTCTAATGACTTGAATAAATAAAAGTGCGCTTAGACATATCACAAAGTATGGGAAACCCAAATATTTAAATGGTTGTTTCCTTAAGCTAGCGTTTGTTTCTTGGTTCTGATATTTTCCATTTGCTGTCGGTAAAATGGAAAAAAAATGGGCTTAGTGCCAATGTCTCTATTAGTTAAGTTAGATAATTGTGTTTTCCAAATTTGTTAAAATGAATAAACGAAATTTAATAATTGAAGGTAAACCGGTGGCTTATCTTCTTATCTCATTGCTTCTTCTTCACAACTATATAATGTTAATGGAATTTTTTGCTTTGTTCCATTCCTCTCCCCCCCCCCCAAAAAACTAAATGTTTTGACCTGAGTGCATTCCGTTTAATTACCAACCTTTAAGTAACCCGGTATTACTTGCTGGCTTCAGCGAGTTATCACACCTAGAGCTAATTCTGGAAAAGTAACCGAAAGACAACAGTGCCCTAGCTGATGTCTTATTTGATCTACAATGAAGATACCCACCCTCTGTAAATTGAGTACTCTTGATTATTAAATTAATTAAGGAGAAAATCTGAGTGTTTTAGCATGATTTTGTTCATATTTTCAATGAAATGTACTTCTTTGCAAAGTGTTAAGTCCTAACACCAACATGGATTGTATTACTTCAAGTTTAAAAATAAAAAAAAAAATATTAAATGCCACGCACATTCTTCATGTCTTTATCAAAGCATCAACCAATTCTTATTTACCTTTATTTATATTTACTGATATTTGTCAAAACAAATAAATATAAATTTTTGGTTCTAAGGGGTTACAAAAAGAAAATACCAAAGAGAAATTGGCGTAAGGAAGTAGGATAGAGCCAGTTCAACTCGCTGTAGATGCAGGAAACTTGGGAAAGTCTAGGGATCCTAAAAATGAATTTTATGAAGCAATTCATGAGTCTCTTCAGTCTCTCTCCCAGTCCTGCGGACAGATCTTCATACTCCAAGCAACCGTAGTCAAAGTTAGGGGAAACAAGGGATGTTACGAGAAGCTGTCTGGTGTTATTTTTTAATATAATCACGGGATCGCAGGAATTATTTAAATATAGCTATGGTTTTGCTGTGATTTGGGAATTGTTGTTATTCCTAGAGAGGTTCTGATCATGGATTACTTAGAATTGTTCACAGTTGGAAAGAAATGGATAACGAAGCGAACTAATCGCCGTAAGAATGGGCTGCAAAACATCCAAGGATCATTAAAAAATCTGTGGTGTCCCGCAAAGCTGTGCCCTCAGTCCAACATTTTATGCATCACAATAAATGATTTCTGACTGTCTGGAGGTGTCAAACCTCCACTATTTGCAGATGGTCTGACCATAGTATGCCGTTCTAGCAGCATTAGCAGCATGAAATAATATTGTCACTATTCAGCACAATTTACAGAATCTTATAAACCGAATAAACAAATGTTTCCTTTACACTGGTATGGAATTCTACGCTTAAAAAACTAACTGTATCCATTTCAGTAGAAATCGAAACACTCCTCCCTCTCCTGACATTTATTTAGACAACTTTTTGATACGTTATATAAACAATCATGGATTCTCGACAGAGATATTTGATGGATGACTGAATTGGGAAACACATATTCCTTACTTAAAGACGGCCAGAACCAAAAAAACTAACCATATCAAGATATCTAAATGGTACCTCCTGGGGTTCAGATAGTACAACCCTATTGAAACTGTATCGTTAATTAATAACCTCACACCACGCTGGTATTAGGATTGCGACTGGCACATTTAGAACAAGCCCCGTTATAAACTTGTGTTCTAAAGTAGGTGAACCCTCCCTTCTGTTTAGAATAAAAAATCTGGCCATTATATATATTTCTAAACTATACCTTCAATCCGAACACCCAACTTATAGATATATTTTTAAGCGATACTTTTTTGAAATGGAAGTTAATTCAACACTCTCTTTGTTGGAAAGCCTCAGCTACTGCATTACTGCAGGTTCGGTGCATGCAATTATTCAGCTATCATTTTTCGTTTATTGGACTACATGAAAGTGGTGGATTTTCCATCCAATTCCTTATTATAGTGTTTTCAAGCATGCATGATTTATTCACTTCCTGTTGGTCAATCAAAATCAATGCAGTTGGTTTGCTGCTATACCAAATAGCTTATTTAATACGCTTAGGCTTAATATAAAATTATGAAATGTAAACGCGGTTTAGTAAATAAGTACAAGTAGTAAGCCGACATCCCTAATCATTTTCCTATGATTTTTTTTTTTTTTGTTAATGGACTAATTTATCGGCATCAAAGGAAGCTTAGTAGCATATACGATGTCACATAGCGAAAATGTAACACAGCTGACCCAAAATATTCATTTATAATTTAAATTATGACTCTTTTAATATATGATTTAAATATTTTATCATAATAGTGAGTCTAAATACTTGGCAAGATGCTCAAGGTTCACATGTTTTGATCCTCCATTTTAACCTTTAAGTTTATTTTGACACTTAAAAATTTTATTTTTAATATTTAACTTATTGGATCAAACTTAAATGACAGAATCAGCGGATATTCATATATTAAAATGAGTGAAGTGTGATCATTTTGACATCGTGTATGATTTTACAATTAAATATAAATAAGTGGCTGAAGTCTTAGATGAAATAAAAAAATAAAATAAATTAGATAAGTTAAAATTTCATATCATATATTTATAATATAATTTACAGGAAGTAACAGGTGTTTTACCGTATCCATTCAAATATCAATAGAAAAATCAAATGTTTAACTATATTTTTTACAAATTACAGATGCAAAATAGAAAAAATGTTTACAAATAATCAAAAAAGTATATTAATTAGATTCGGACTGAATAAAAATTCTTAACAGGAAAATATATTCCCCCCCAAAAAAATTACCTCTAAAATAAAAATAATTTTCTGGAAACAATACAATTTACAGAGCTATGTTTTGTTGTTTTTTTTGTGTAATTTTAGTGCATCATTTTTTTTAAATATCACATGGCATTTTAGCGCCTCTAATAGTCCATTCCGTTTATTATAAAATCACAAATTGTGCAATGTGGCATATTTTTATAAAAATAATAACGTATATTAAGATTGAACGCTGTTTGGCAACAAAGGTATTTCGATGGCCATTAATTCTAAAAACATATGGAGAATTAACTGCCAATCATCAGTCCGTAAGCACAGGAACTCTAACTTATTTGTATATATATATATATATATATATATATATTATATATATATATATATATATATATATATTATATATATATATATATATATATTGTTTGTTATTATAAGTATTGTCTAAGACGTATTTTTTTACAAAATATATAATAATAATAATAATAAAAGGAATCAGGAGGGAGACGTTGAATGATACTAGAAAAGCGGTTTGGTCACTGGCTTCCATAGCTGCAACTGACATTGAATTATGAGCACCTCTTTTTCCTGGCTGTATCTGTTAGAGCAATTCAATCTTTGGCCAGATCAAATTTATGATAAAGATTTTTCATAACAATTTTCAGGATATTTAATATAATGTGTATACAATACATACACACATACAGATATATATATCTGTATATATATATATATATATATATATATATATTATATATATATATATATATATATATATATATATATATATATATATATATATATATATGACCTGTACCACCTGTACTAATACAACTCATGAAGGGTATCGGGTTCATTATTATGTAAAGAAGTACTGTTCTTGGTCAACAGTTGTAATTTGACATAGATAATCTTCAACCACCATGTTTTCCCATTAAAAATACTCACTTTATAAATGCTGGGTTCGCCCTGGAAGGGTCTGTTGATACCAGGGTCTATCCGATGAAAAAGAACAAAGAATTGCCTGCCAGATTCGAACCTGGGTCCTCAAGCTTTGGAGGTCAGTGTCGTATCCAATGAGCTGCTCCACTCCTTTACTTGGTCTCTTGTAGATAAAGTTGAATATTTAATGAAGTTATAGTAAACCTAATGACCTACAAAGAAAAGAACATATCAAATATGATCCGAATTTTAGCAAGAAAGAAGAAAGCAAGAAAGTAGAGAAATCAATTTATGTATTTTTTTTATTTATTTATTTTTTTTTATTATTATTTTTTTTTAGTAAATCACGTTCTCTGTTGAATGAGAAGTTATATATAAAAAATCATTAATCATTGCTCCTCAGTAAACTAGACAACTTTTATTTAAAATGAAAGTAGAGTTTTTCATGGTTAAAGCCATTAAAATGAGACATTTTAGTGGCTAAGCTAATTTCTGTTACTAAAAAAAAACACGATTTATTCGCGTTATTTGTTTTATCAGTCTTCAACTAAACTACAGATAGCTCACTTTTAGAAAAACTTCTTTTTTTAATAAGCTCTAAATCCACATGACATTAAGTTGATGTTTATTACGGAAAAAACTTGAGCTTGGATAGAAGATGGAAAATAATTTTATTCTAGGACACAGTCCCTTGAGAATAACAAAATATAACAAAATTAAAAGATTACATCGGGCCAAAATAAAATCAATCGAAAAAAAAAGAAATAATTTGAGATTCCTTTAGTAGTGTAAAAACATTATGTTATTTTATATTTAGGTTTCAAAATGATTAGATAAACATTTATTAAAAAGAAGCCGTTATAAAATTAAAAGTTTTTTATTTATTTATACTTTTTACGTCCTTTATTGAATATTAATACGTTCTGCCATATTAAAGGGCATTAATATTAAGGCAACATGATTCATTCACACAATATGTACATACAATTAATATTTCAATAATAAAGAAAAAGAAATATTGAAATAAAATAAGTAAATTGATATGCCTGTGTACAAAAAAAAAAAGAAATAATAGATAAAAGCTTAATAAAATTAAAGTAAATAAATCAAATTCACAGCTATGTAAAATTAAAAGTAAACCCATAATTTCTAAAAGGGAACTTCATGATCGAACAAAATGATCGAACTTGTCATTACTTATTGTTATTATTTTTATTTTTTTTTTTTACGAAAAACAGTAAAATAAGTAATTTTATTTTTGAATTACAGTTATTACAGAGCATAATAGAAGCTTATAATTCTTGAAGTTACTTTTAGAAGCCGACAGTATTTTCGACATTAAAACTTGGGAATCGGTCTCACTTACGTACATGTTGTTCAATGTATATTTTGTTTCGAATAATCATGCATTTATATAAAAAAAATCGTTCAATTTATATAAGAATTAGACAAGTTAAATTAACCTACTTTTAAGAAGATTTTATCCATCGTCGATTTTGAGAATTTTATAACGAATTTGAGATATTACTTTGCTTTAGCAAATAAGTCGAATACAATAACAAGCAATATCAGATTTGAGCGTTGGAAAGGAATCACCATGAATCAAGAGACTGGTAGCGGTCGGGCTTGAATTCTGTGGATGACAATAGGCCATTGAGGAGGTGGATATTGGAAGAGGTTGGAGGGATGGAGAAATGGCTGGAAGGTAAGTGCCCCGCGGCCTAATGGATGTTTGCACAGCCCTTGTCACACCTCTCCCAACTAAAAACCCAAATTAACAACATGAGCGGCTACAGCATCTCCATTCTCAGTGCCACTTAACAGCCTGCTTTAAACCACTAAATGCCCCAATTATACCACCTCCAACCATTCTGTCTTCTACGTGACTTTTTAGCATTGTTTTGGGGAATATACATATACCACTACATAAACATTTATATAAACGGTGGGCCAATTTTTAGCATTAAAGTATCAAATCCAAGTTTTGTGATTTTTTATGTAAGTCATGTTTTTTATTGAATCGAAAACGATAACTAAAGAAATGTTAAATTTAATTAATAATTAAATTCTTCATTTTAAACAAGATGAAATTTACTTTAAATGAACATAGAGTTAATCATTGTTAAAACTGTTTATAGGTTACTTTTGATCTGCTAAACTTAGCTAAGTTATCTTATTAGACAAATAATAAATTATTCGCGTTTTTTTTTTAGCTCGGTTAGTACCCAACTATACTATTGTTATCCCACTTTTTAAAAAAAACTTTCTCGTTTAATAATCTTTATGTCCGTATCAATTTTTTATTTTTTTTTTTTATTCAAATTTACAACTGTATCACATGGAAAATACAATAAGCAAATGTGACATTGGTAACATGAAATGTACAATATGAACAGAAACTACCCATTGGTAGAACTCGAATCAAAGTTCTATATTAGAAGGTCGCGAGGCCATCTTATTTTCAGATGCCTCGGAGGGTAATCAGGGATCGAGGAGGAACAAGGTTTGGAACGAGAGGTTTCGGATGGTTCTGCAGTTTGTTATGGAAGGATAGGTATCTGGATTGGGCCAAATCGGAAACATATGGAACATTAAGGTCTTTATGGATGATTTTATTTGTGACAAAGTAAGGAGCGTTGTGGATTTTACGAAGGATTTTGGATTGTAAGGATTGGATACGAGAGGAATTCGATGGTTAAGTGGATCCCAAAGCTCAATTCCGTAAGTCCAAATAGGTCCTATTATTGTCATATATATGAGTAGTTTGTAATTGATTGAAAGCTTAGAGCGTTTGTTTAGTAGTCGAAAACGTCGGGCGGTTTCTAGTCGTTTCAGTCTGGTATGGGGGTCCGTTTTTTTTTTTTTTTTTTTTTTTTTTTTGTCCTTCCCTACCTCGCCTTTCAGGCTATACGAGATTTTCCTGGGCCAGAGGGTGAGGACGGGGAATTTAAAATCCCCTCCGTCACCGGGATGCGAACTCACACTTGTTTAATCTTCTCAAATCTCTTATCCGGTTACCAGGCAACTCGCAGTGCAGTGCACACGCTTTAGCCCATTCGGCCACCCCGCCCCAAGGGGAGGGGGTCCGTATTAATTAAGTTGAGGTTTATTCTGGAAAACCTGAGATTATAATAGTGTAAGAAAATAATATTTTTTATCCTGTCAAGTAAAAGTATCCCTGTTTTCAGCTAAAATGACTACTATTAATTGTTGTAAAGCTTTTATTTTCTGCTTTTTAAATACTGATTTTTCAAACTCTTACATACAATTGATGGTGTATGACCAATTAAACTTACGATTTTAAACGAACCAATGTACACCACATGAAGATTGACGTTTTAAATAATTTCTTTGTTAGCTCTAATTTCTTCTATGAAATTCAGATTATTATGATTTTTACTTTTTACCAGTGATATTTTAAATGAAAATTATTTTGTAAGGTAGCTAATGAAGTAGATCAAGATGAAAAACTGCAACAATACGATTATGCGTTTAGTGTTTTTTTTTTTTTTTTACGTTGCTTTATTGTTTCATAAGTGAGAGCTAATATGTACTACTGCAAATATCTATTTACTGTTCCTCCAGTATTAACTTAGCGGCAGTTGGTGGTCAGATTCTCCGACGCATCATACGAGGACCAAGAGAATTTTCTTGTACTGCCGTATTCCTGTATTACAACAATAAAGTTCAATATATTAACATCTCTTCGAGATTATATTATCGTTTCGAAATTGGGTACACCGCTTGAAACTATTTGAAATGAACCGACTTCTTTGAAATCTCTAAGATTTTAAATGTTTTCAAAAGCATAATCTAATAATTTCTTAGGGAACCGTATAAAGTTCTATCACAAGTAATAAAAGGTGATTAAAATTGTAGTTTTTTTTTTTTTTTAAATTGGACTGAAATAATTTATCGAATGAAATGAGCCGCTGGACTCCGTTTAAACCTGATTTTAGTTTGATTTAATTATAAAATTAACTGGCTCAATCACACTTCATCCATAGCTGATGTATTCGTTATAAGCTGGTATCTGTTCATCGGAAATCATGTACATACCGCTAATTGTATTGAACGTACTTATTTATTTTATTATACCTACATGCTTAGACGAGGTATATTGCACCGCAGTAAAGGTTCTTCAAAATATACGGATATTGTCGCATTTCCAAAGACAGGAAGGGCAGCGCTAATCTTGGATCTAACTGTCCGCTTTGAGAGCAATAACCTAGATCAGGTGAATGAATTGGAAAGGAAAATGTGATAAATGTACCCCTTTCCTAAATGGGAAATTCCGCGAGACCTTCGGCGAGAGAGAGTTCATGGTGAGAGGCCTCTCGTTTGGGTCTCGCGGAACGATCCCAAAAAGAACAAGAAGTTCCCTTGAGGAACGTGGTGTTAATGTTGAGGAGCTTGCGATATTGGCCGCGAATATTATTCTGGACTAATAATCATGATCATCTACTATAACCTATATTGTAATTGACCGTCAATTGACGATGTTAATTATCATTTATTCATTTATTTATTCAATTTTACTTTGTTTCATAGTCTTATCATTAATATTCATGAAGTTACATTGATATCTATGTGTGTGATTTAGTCTTGTATTTCTATCATTCGATTTTTTATTTGGATATACACTGACAGGCAAACAATTCCACCCACTTGTTGCCCATTAAGGAACCACGTTGGAAAGGTTGGCTCTGGGAAAAATTACAGGCTGCATATCTTTCGTTTCTTCTTCTCCACACCCTTTCACGCCCGTCCGGAGATCGAAGAGCGAATCTTGACTCATCTGTAAAGAGTACAGCACTCCATTCATTCATAGTTCAATGGCTGTGTTTTCGAGCAAAAGCCAGCCGTGTAACTCTGTGAGTTCTGGTCAACTCTGGTCCTCTTACTGGACGAAAAGACATTAATCCATACTCATTTAATCTTATCCGGGCGGCAAGTTCAGAAATTTGCACATCTCGAACTTCTTCGAGCTGATGAATCGCTTGAACAACGGTAAGGTGCCGTTTCGTAAAATTCTCAAAGTCAAAAACCGGTCATCCCGTGGTTCTGTTACCCTAGGCCGTCCAGAACCGGGCCTTCTATTGTAAGAACCAGTTTCCCGAAAACGCCTGACGGCGTCTCGTAAAGTTTCATATGGAACTCCGATGGCATTAGCTGCATATCTAATGGAACGTCCATCATCAATAAGTGCCACACCACGCGCAACATCCTCAGCACTAAGAGGCATTTTTAAACTTAATATTGAAAAAATTAAAAGCCGGAGACTAAGAAATGTGCTGCAAGAAACGGCACTGAACTAATGATACTGAATAAACATTTTGATTCCATAGAAAGTAAACATTGGAATCTAGAATCATTTCATTGAATTAAGGATTAAGGGTTATTGTCCTCTATATTAACATTCCTAATTGAAAACAAACAAAAAGATTACCTATTTATTCATTAAAAACAATAGACCAATCCAAAGCAGAAATATTTTTAGATGAAAACATGAAAAAATCAAGTGGGTGGAATTTTTTGCCTGTCAGTGTATATGTCATGTTGTTTACTAAAGATATTTTACATGACTAATGTTATGAAAAGGGAGGGAAACTATACATGTAATAATAAAATAATGTAATGTAGGAGTTATGTCCATATGGATTGATTAGTACGATGTGTACAAAGCAACCGTATGAAGTACACCTGCGATACTTTAAATATATTGTTTCTATTCCCTAGGAATTTTTTCAAAAGCTCATTTGTTTTTGTATAATATTTAAAACTGCTGCGGGTTAAACCTCTTCGGTATGAATATTGAGCAGAGGAGCACGGGAAAAATTTATCTTAAATGACCCACCAAACTTTTAATTGGAACTCGTTCTGAAAAGAAGTCCTTGCGGTGATCTGTGTGCTGTATTCTGCCCATATTTGAGCACCTTACAAATAAACTATCCACCCCCCCCCCCAAAAAAAAAAAAAAAAACTTCACCTGGCCGTAAAATGTAATTCCCGAAATCCCAGTAGATGATAGAAATCCCAACGAATGATTATAGAAATAAATGGCGGGGACACAATATTTGACCTAGGGACATTATTTGGACTAGTAAGGAGGTAAACATAATATAAGTCCCCACTCCTAGGTGGTGAGTCGAATGTTGGGAGTGGGGGAAGGTCGCCTAGAAAGTAACTTTATTCGGATATTCGCTCATATCAGCAAAAATATCCATCGCATAGACAAAGATGTTCTATACAAAATTAAAGCTGATGAAATTTGTAAAGATATGATTGAATGTACATCTTATTTCGTAACCTCGTTTAGTTTCTCAGATATTTCTCCTCAACTATCGCTAATTTGAAAGAAAAAAAAATGTTGCCTCATGTATTTTTACTTTGTTCGACTAGCTAACTATTGATCGCTTCGTTCAACGATTAAGTCATGTGGAAGAAAGTTTTTATGTTATTTCATTAGTTTATCTCCCATGGTTAAAAAAGTTGAATAAATTCCAATTTTATTGGTCAATTCCGAGAATTCGCAGAAAAAAATAATTTTTATAATATTTGTTTATATATATATATATATATATATATATATATATATATATATATATATATATAATATATATATATATATATATATATATATATATATATATATATATATATATTTATTTATATATACGTGTATCTACGTAGAAATTTAGATGTATACTGAGTTAGAGCAAAATAATAACGTATATCATAAAAATTATTTATTTATGCATACTCTCGGAGTTAACATATAAAGTTATGGTTGATCTAACATTTGAACCGTTGGAGATAAACTAATAAAATAGTATATATTTTTGAAGAAAAATTAATTATTAAAAACTTTCTTCCTTATGACTTAATAGTGCAACGATGCAATCAAGATTTAGCTAGTCAATGAACATGTAGCAAATGTTTTTTTTTTTAATCTAAATTAGCGATATTTAACGATGGATGTCTCGGAAACTAAGCGAGGTAGTGAAACAAGGTATATAAATCAATCATATTGAAAATTTTATCAGCTTAAATTTTGTATAGAACGTCTTTGTCGATGCAATGAATAATTTTCCTGTTATAAGCGAACCTTGGTTTATTATAGTTTTTGCCTTTGTTATATATATATATATTTTTATAGTTTTTTATTTATTTTTTTTTTTTTTGTGGTATTGTATATATGGTATGAATGTGCCTCACTCAGCCTTATTACTCAGTGCCCTTAAGTGTGGTAAAATGTATTATTACTCAATAAACAGATACAAAAAAAAAAAAAAAGTTATAAGCGAAAATCCGAAATACAGTAATAAACATATAGCAATTTTTCTTTTTATCCAAATTAGCGATAGTTAATGATGGATATGTTAGAAACTAAGCGAGGTAGTGAAAAAAAGGTATATACATCCATCATATAGAAACTTTTATAACTTTAATTTCGTCTTTTCTTTGACCGGGTATGGCACGCCGGGCTTCCTTCCAAGCTGAAAACCTATCTACCCCAGCCCTTGTACCTAATCCTCCGCTCCTACCTCTCTGATCGTACCTTTCGGGTACGATACTACGGTACTATGGTTCAGAATTTTCCAACTCCTACCCAGTTGAAGCCGGTGTTCCTCAAGGTAGCATCTTGGGCCCCGTCCTTTATATCCTTTTTACTGCCGATATCCCTGTCCATTCCAATACCTTCCTGGCAACATTTGCTGATGACACCATCATCCTATCATCCAACTCAGATCCCGAAATAGCATCTTTAAATCTTCAAAGGCACCTCTCCATGATTGAGCACCGGTGTAATAAATGGCTCATCAAACGTAACTAATCCAAATGCAAACACATTGCCTTTACACTCCGCCGCAGATCCTGTCCATCAGTCCACTTTAATTCCATCCAGCTTCCTTTTTCAGACACAGTCCGGTATCTTGGCTTTATCTTAGACCAAAGACTAACGTGGAACCCACATACTAGACTCAAAAGACAAGAACCTAACCGACGATACGGCCAATTATACAGACTACTGACCAAAAAATCTCAACTTTCAATTGACAACAAATTACTGATCTACAAGACAATCCTGAAACCCATTTGGACCCACGGACATGAACTTTGGGGGACAGCAAAATTCTCTAACATCAAACGCATCCAATCCTTTCAATCCAAAGTCCTCCGAACAATAGTCGATGCTCCGTTCTATATAACCAACAAAACCCTACATCATGACCTTAATATCCCATTTATTCTTGATCTTATCCCAGCCAAATTTTCCAAATTTCACCAGAACCTTTCTCATCACCCGAATCCCGTTGTACAATCCCTATCAAGCACAACCCATCCCTACAATCCCCTTCGTAGGTTAAAGCGGCAGTGGCCACGAGACCTTTTGTAAATATGGATATTTTGGAGTTCTAGCAATGGCCAGATTCTCCACTCAAGTCATGAGTGTGGCTGTAGCGCTCTTACTCATCCTCCGCTGGTTTAAAATACCAGTCCTTATCCCTGAATTTTTTTCGAAATTCCATCAGAACCTTATCAATCATCCAAATCCCCTAGCCCAATCCCTATCTAGTTCCACTCATCCCTACAACCCTCCTCGAAGGTTCAAGCGGCAGTGGCCCAGAGATCTTTTATAGTATTTATTTTGGAGTTCTGGCAATGGCCAGATTCTCCTCTCAAGACATGAGTGTATGTGGCTAAAGCGCTCTCGCTCAAATTGCACCGGCTTTAGCACCAGTGAGGCGGTTGAGAGAGTAGCGCAGGGATTTGGGTTCCCCGCCTGATTGTATATATTGTATATAGGTATGACTGTATTTTTATGTTTTTAATTTACTTATATTTAGGTTATTTTATTTTCTTATTGTATATAGTTTTTATTTATTATTATTTAGTTATTATTTTACTTTTGTTAATTTTATTTCTTTTTTGTATATACGGTGTGAATGTGTTCATTTATCAATATAATTATTGTCCCTGTGACAGAATATTATATGTATAAATAAATAAATAAAAACAAAAACAAATTTCGTCTTTGTTGTATAGAACGTCTTTGTGGATGCGATAGATAATTTTCCTGATATAAGCCAAAACCGGAAACACAGCAATAAACATGAGGCAACAATATTTTTTTTTAATTTAGCCATAGTTCAGGACGATTATCTTGTAAACTAATAGAATCAGCGAAAAATAAAATACATTTATAAGCGAAACCCCGATAAAAGTGACCTTCTAGACGCCCCCTACATCTTTTTTTTTCTTTTTCTTTTTTTCCCTACATCTGGTGGCGACTTCCCTAGAAGTGGTTACTTCTAGTATGCTAACCTCCTGATTAGTATAAACAATGTCCTAAAGTCAAAAATTGTGCCCCGGTCATTTCCTTTTATACTCCCTTTTCGAGCATTCATTGACTAGACTACAGGTGGGAGTTATAGATATCATTTCGAAAAACGTATATCATAGTGCTCAAGTTACGTTTCAAGACGGTTGTATATGCGTAAAAGAAGAAAATTTAGTTTGCATACTTCAGATTCGGTTTCAGCACACAAAAACATAACGAAAAAAAAATAGAAAATAACTAAATAGAAAAAAAAATTTTTTTTTTACTATTTACAAAAGACTCATATATATTACTATAATAAGGTGTATTTGGGATGGAGCTTTGGGGCTCTACTAAACCATCAAATTCCTCTCCTATCCAATCCCTACAATCCGAAATCCTTCGTAAAACCCTTAGTGTTCTCTACTTTGTCATAAATAAAATCATCCATAATGACCTTAATGTACTATATGTTTCTGATTTAGCTCAATCCAGATACCTGTCCTTTCATAATAATCTTCTGAACCATCCGAACAGTCTTGTTTCCAACCTTGCTTCCTCTTCTAGCCATGATAACCCTCCGAAGAGTCTGAAAAGAAGATAGCTTCGGGACCTATAAATATAGTTGGAGTGCTACCAATGGGTAGTTTCTCTTCATGTTGTACATGTCATGTTACTTGTTCATATTTACTTGTTGTATTTATTATCTAATACAGATGTAAATTTATTTTTAAAAAAATATGCAGCTACCATTTATAAATATATATGCCAGTAAAAGGACATATATTTTATTAATTTTGTAAGTTATAAGTTTCCTGCGTAAATCCTTTTTTTTTTCAATTTCTATCAGATATAGTTAACAATTTATTGAATAGACCCCGTAGCTATTATGCGTTTACCGTTAGTGTTAATTAGAACGAACTCTGTTAATCAAATAATCAGGACTACCTGGAAGGGTTAAATAATTTAGAGAAGTGGAATGGCTAAGGTGGCAGCCCTGAGTAAAGTTGATCCGACCTGCCAACTACTGGTCCTTTACCGGAAGCAGAGTAAACAAGCCTAGGCGAAAGGGCTGAAATTCCCTTCCTCCCACTAACGCCCTCTACTTATTTCACTTCTCATCGACGGAGAAATTTTCATATCTGCTTATTTTAACAGAAATTTTGTTTTCGGAAAATCGATTTTCACTTGTTAACAAAATATCAATGATATTAATTTTAATTTTAATTAATAAACTCAAAACACCTAAGCAAAAAATCTGAACAAACTTAACGGCTATTCAGTCAGATCAAACGGTGACATACTATTGTTGTAATTTTTTTTAAAATGTTTTTTATTGAGGGATATTACAATTTGTCTCAGTGAAGACATTTAAAATACAGTTCAGCGAGCTCATTCGCACCCTATACACAAAAATATAATTAAATAAGTAATCGAAAAAAACCCCAGAGAAATAATAACAAAGTAAAATATTATAAGGAGAGTAAATAGAAAAAAAAACGCTGCAAATTATTTCACAATGCTTTGTTATTTCCAAGGAATTATACATCCAAAGTAACATTATCTTCCTTGTTACAAAAAAAAAAAATAATGAAAGGTGATTCTAATTATCGGATTAAACATTTAAAAAAAAAAATTTAAGATACTAAAAAAAAATACTTCAGTAACACATTTAAAACAAAAAACCAAAACAAAGGATATACCCTTTGTAGTATAAAATATAAAAAAAAACATCTTCAGATCATATATTTACTCCTATTTAACGATTTTGTATTTTTTGTTATTTATTTATATGATATTTACAGCTGTATACAAAAAATACATCTGGTAAATTCGCACATGGATATAATGACATGAAACACATGTTGAGAAACTACCCATTGCTAGCACTCTAATAATGTGTCTATATTAGGAGATCACGTGGCCTTCTTCTTTTCAGACGCCTCGGAGGGTTATCAGGAATTGAATAGGAAGCAAGGTTAGAAACTAGAGGGTTGGGATGGTTATGAAGCTTATTATGGAAGGACAGATATCTGGATTGGGCCAAATCTGATACATAAGGAACATTAAGGTCATTACGGATGATTTTATTTGCAACAAGGTAAGGAGCATTTAGGATTTTACGAAGGATTTTGGATTGTAGGGATTGGATGCGAGAAAAATTTGAAGGTTTGGTGGAGCCCCATAGCTCAACTCCGTAAGTCCAAATAGGCCTTATTATAGTCATGTAAATGAGTCTTTTATAATTAATTGGGAGGTTAGAGCGTTTGTCTAGTAAGTGTTGAAGTAGTCGGAAACGTCGAGCTGTTTCTTGTAGTTTCAGTCTGGTATGAGGATTCCAAGTTAGACGTTTGTCCGGATGGAGTCCTAGGTAACTATGATTTCGTATTCAATTTAATTTTAACAGCCTTCGTAACTTTTTTCCAGTTTGTTTTCGTTGAAGTATATTATATAGATAAACCCAAAGGGCATCAAGAAGAAGACTTTAGCGAAGTTTCATTGAAATCCGTACATTCTTTTAGGCGCTGCAGTCTATAGCAACGCAGGTTTTTCGGTTGCCATCTAGAAAGGAAAAGGCGGATAGAAATGTCGATAAAGGGGGATCATCCTCGGCTGACCTGTAATTTTAAATCCAAATTTTAAAAAATCGGTCCAGTAGTTTCGGAGAAATGAGCTGACGGCGGAAGGACAAAAATATTTTTATTCGTTTTTCGAATTCTACGTATTCAAATTTTGAGAGTGGTAAAGTTTTTGGATTTTTTCGTTCAATCACAATGGCTCATTATTGAAAATATGTGGGTATATATATATATATATATATATATATATATATATATATATATATAATATATATATATATATATATATATATATATATATATAAGTTAAAAGTCGTCGGACTTGAAAAATAAAAAAAAAGAAGGAAAAGGGGTAGAGATGCAACACACACGGCTTCTGAATAAACACTGCTTTATTCGATCAATAATTCCTCTTATATACATTTGGCATGTTTGTTTACATTGCCCGATGGTATTAAGGCTGATATCGCCAGTCTCCGGTCTTTATCTCCCCCCCCCACCAGTTTACGAACAGGCTTTTCGGAAACTTAAATTATCCTAGATCGGAGCCAACGATGACCAGCCTTAACACTTTACAATTGTTCTTACAATATACCCCTAAAAAAAAAAAAAGAAAAGTAAAGAAAAAACACAAAAACTAAACACAACACTTGAGAACTCTTAATAACCTACACACAAAACAAAACCAAAAAAAAAAACACAATTTCCTCTACAGTATCGCTATAATTCTATTTACATGAAATAATAATAAATAAAAAATTACACAATTCTTATGTTTTGACAGGCAAAAAAAAACATATTTTCTCTTTTTTATATACAGCGGTGAGGGTACTACGAATCCGTTGGTCTATGGTCCGGTTCTATCATTGGGAGCTTTAATTGTTCGATATGAACGGTTCTCCTCTTTCTGGGCTCATTCACGCTTTCAATAGTTAACAGGTTATGCTCCCTAATAGCAACCACTCTGAATGGACCCTCGTACCGTAGCAATTGTTTTCCTTTGTTGGTTCCTTATCTCCGGTAAACTATTGTTCCTATTTTTAGTTCCCCCATTTGGTCGCGTACCTGCACATTCTGCCTTTCCACCCGCTTCTGCTTTTCCCGCTTAATTCTCGCCGTTATCTTTCCCCATGTTTTCTCTACCTCTACCCTATTGCTGAGAATTTGATCCACTAACGGTTCGGTAAGCGTAGTTTCCCCATAATCCCGCCTTGGCCTGCGCATCCCGAATAGAACTTCCATGGGTGAAAACCCGTTACGGAGTGGATCGAGTGGTTATAGGCTGTTACCGCTTTCCTCATTGCCACATCCGGCTCCAACCCTTTTTCACCCTGATATACACGGACGTGGTCGCTTAATGTACTGTGCAGCCGTTCAATACCGCCTCTACCTTTAGGATGTCCTGGGGTGTTATAATGCCACGCAATTTCCAATCGCTTCACCTCCTCCCTAATCGCGGCATTGTCGAACTCCCTACCACCGTCCGATGTAATCCTCTCGGGGACCCCATAGAACTGCACCCAGGTTTGTAGGGCTTCCGCAACTGCATTGGCTGACTTCTCCATCACTTGGTATGCCATCGCCACCTTGCTGAATATGTCGATTACCGTGACCCATTTAAACCCTTTCCAGGTGAATGTGTCAATCTGGAGGTCCTGTAGCGGCATATTCCCTGTAGGTGTCTCCTCCTAAACTCCTCTGGGGGGGTGTCGATCGTATTTTGTGCGCATGCATATCTCGCATTTCCCAATGACTTCCTGGATGGACCTATTCATGCCTCACCAGAAATACTTCCGACGCAATTCCTGCAGCGTCTCGTTAACGCCTCGGTGATTTGTTTTCCCCTGGTGATATGCCAATGTGGTTGCTTGCTGCTGCTCTTCGTCTTGTACCGTCTCTACAGCATACTTGCACCGGATGAATGTCCTGTCCACACCTATTCGCTCGGACCTCCACATTCGCTTTATCTTATCCCATACCGTATTGTTTCCCACGTATAGATAGTGCGTTTTACCCACTTCCGAGGCGTCCCTCAGTGCCGTACAGATTTGTTCTTCGCTTACCCCGGGTTGCGACCAAATGACGCGGATCCTACTCCTCCCATACCTTCTGAAATCGATTTTCATGATTCCGGCTGTTCGTGTCTTCCAAATCACCTGCCGGTGTTTGTCGTTCACGATCACATCTATTTCTTCCATCTCCGCTGCCCTTTCCTCCGCTGAGCTCTCCTCTTCTGGGGACTCTCCCCTATCCTCAATACCTACGGTATCATTTGCCCCTTCGCCATCGGGAGTCCATTCACTCAAGAATTGACGCACGTCCCGCGATGGTCCTCCCCTGTCCTCTTCAACCGCGTTGATCATGATGGCCCTAGAGAGCCAGTCTGCCACCACGTTTTATTTTCCTGGCGTATACACCACCTCAATGTTGTATTGGCTAAGGATCTCCTTCCATCTAGTGACCCTAGCTGAGGTTTCCTTGAGTTTTCCTACCCACTGAAGGGGTTTGTGGTCGGTATGGACTCGAAACTTTCTCCCGAATACGTATGGCCTGAAATGGTCGATAGCCCACACTATCGCGAGTAGCTCCCTCTCCAAAGCGCTGTACCTTGATTCCGCACCCGTAAGCCGACGGCTTGCGTATGCTATCGGACGTTCCCCCTCACTACTTCCCTGCGACAAAACGGCCCCCAACGCATATTCGCTCGCGTCAGTGGTTATGTTGAATAGCTTTTCAAAATCCGGGAACGCCAATACAGGCTCTGCCTGCAACCTACTCATGCATTTCCGGATATTGTTCTCCATTTCCGGTGTCACCGCAATCTTCGCAACTTTCTTGAGCAAATTGTTGATAGGGACCAAATACTCTGCCATCTCGGGCACGAGTCTCCGGTAATAGTTAAGCGTCCCGAGAAGCCTCCGGATCCCTTTCACGTCCCGTGGTACCGCCATCCGTGTGATTGCCTCCACCTTTGCTGCATCCGGCCTAACCCCCTCGCTAGAGATAGTGTGGCCTAAAAAATTAATTCGCATTTGTCCCAGCAGGTACTTCTCGCTCGACAATTTCAGCCCGAATTGCCGCAGCCTTTCGAAAACTGATCTCAGATGCCCCACGTGTTCGGCTTCCGTTTTACTGAAGATGAGCAGGTCGTCCATGTACACTTGGCATACCGCGTCATCGATACCCCTCAAAAACTCGTCCATCAGACGTTGAAACGTTATGGGCGCGTTCTTCAGCCCAAACGGCATTCTGGTGAACTCATAATGCCCCCTTTCGAACGTAAACGCCGTCTTATGTTGATCTTCTGGGTGCATTCGTATTTGGTGATATCCCGCTTTGAGGTCCAATGTGCGAAATACTACTGCCCCACTTAACCTATCGAGTATATCTTCGAATCTGGGGATCGGGTACTTCTCATCCAAAGTATTGTCATTCAATTTCCGATAGTCTATTACTACCCTATATCTTTCTTTGTTATCCCCCGGCACTGCTTTCTTTTTCACCGCCCACAGGGGACTATTAAATGGTGAGGTACTATCAACGATGATCCCTTGCTCCTTTAGGCTGTCTAATTCCTCCCGAATATGCTGCCTCAGCGCCTGCGGGTAACTCCTTTCCTTCACGTAGGTTACCATATCTTGCTTCAGTGGGATTTCATGCACCGTCCCTCCCCGTTACCCCCAATACCTCGCCTTCCCTGAAGAAAATATCATCGAACTCCGCTTGTAGCGACTTCCTCCAGTCCTCTACCCTGTTCACCGCTCCTATCCGTACTCTTCTTTCTCTCGCGACCCCTACGCATTCAAACTTCCTCTTTCCCAGCCTAATACTCCAGGCTCCCCTATGGTTTCTGATGCTCGCCCCTACCTGCCCTAACAGATCGCACCCTACTATGACCTGGTATTCCCGTGTCATGTTCTCCACCACATGCACCCTTAGCTCACCCTCTTTCCCTGTCCACCGATCAAGCCCAATTATCGCCTCCCCCTCTACGCTACAGGGACCACCCAGAGTGATCAGCTGGCAGTCACATTTCTGTATCCGGAGTACCCTCTCGCTCCCGCACACTTTCCCTAACGCCCTTCGGGTCATGATAGTGCTCGAGCTACCCGTGTCCACAAGACACTTTACTCCCCCGTCTACTTCAATAATTGGCAACCAGCATGGCTTACCTCTGACACTGTTGCATGTTGCTGTGCGGTCGCCTCTCTGCCGACACACTCCTCAGATGTCGTCCCGCTTCCTCCTTCCTGCCGCCGCTCGTCGCTGCTCGCTCCGTTGGCTGCGCCTACCTCCTTCACCTCCGCTACTGCCTGGTTCGTCCGTCTCCGTTCCTGACGTTCCTGACTCCTCGGTTGCCTCCTCCGAAGATCCGTCCCTCTGCTGTACCCTAGCTCGCCTTTTCATCTTCTGTGCATTCACCTCCATGGGTTCGTCCTGAGGTCTCTCCCTCCTGTGAAATATGTATGAGCACTGTCTTGCTATGTGCCCTTCGGTCCCGCACTCGAAGCATCTGGTGCGCGGACACTGCGCTATTAAATGTCCCGGCTTCCCACACCCGTGAGATTTTCTTTCTTCCCTCCGGGGCCCATTCCTCGGCCTCGACGACTGTCCAGATCTTCTTTCCCCCATCGTGGCTTTTTCTCTACTCTGCTGCCTTGTGTCCCTCTTCCTCCAACCTGTCGGGGCTGTCCGTGGACGTCTATCCGTCACTCGGATCCATCCCGGTTCCTCCACGTCCATCCGCGTCTCTTCCTCTCTTGCGCTTAGGTCGATCATTTCCTGGGCACATTCGAGGAATGATCTCTCTCGGGGCAAACCGTCTCTCCTCCCCGTTTCCTTCGCCAGCTGGACCTTAAGTATCGTCGACAGGAACTCCATCCTGGCTTCGACCTCTCCCACACTCATAGTTTCGCGCATTTTCTCAGTTATGCGGTTGTACTTTGCCACTAGTACCCCCGCATACTGTCCCCTCGTCTGTCGTTGGGACCGGCGCTCTCTAAACATCTGAGATGCTTCCTCCGGCGTCCATCTGCCTCCTCCGAAGGCCTTCTTTAGTCGCTCTTTGATCACCGGCCATGGTGTCTCCTCATCCGCCTGAATTTGGTTCAGGATGTTTCTCCTTACGCGGCACACCAGAGCTGCTTTCAAAGCTTCCGCGTCCCCGAGGTTCACCAGGTCCTCCGCCACCTTTACCTCTATTCTTGACATGAGGCGGTCTCCGCCTTTCAGGAAGTGGTTAAGCTCCCCTACCTCGCCACCGAAGCGTTCTAGGTCCGCAATGGCTCTCCGTAGGTCCTGCGTGGTTGCCGCTCTTATCTTCATCCATTCTAGCGCGTTAGCGCGCGCTTCTGCCAATGTGTCCCTCGGTAAGGGAGGGATCTCCTGGATCTGAGGGATCTGTACTACCTGCGGGATCTGAGGTATCTGAGGAACCTGAGGGGCCTGCGCTATCTGAGGCATTTCCTGAGGTTGCGGAACTTCAGATGCGTTTAGTACTCCCGGTCTGATTAAGCCCTCGGTCGGCATCTCTTCTTTTACTTATGGTTAAACAATAAAAAAAAAAATATACTTATAAAAAAAAATTACTTCTCTGACGTTGTCCCTGGTTTCGGCACCAGTTAAGCGTCGTCGGACTTGAAAAATGAAAAAAAAAGAAGGAAAAGGGGTAGAGATGCAACACACACGGCTTCTGAATAAACACTGCTTTATTCGATCAATAATTCCTCTTATATACATTTGGCATGTTTGTTTACATTGCCCGATGGTATTAAGGCTGATATCGCCAGTCTCCGGTCTTTATCTTATATATATATAAAGTAAAAATAAAATGTGCTTAAAGTAAAATAAACATCTTAGACACAAGCCTATGTACCTATATGCACTATTTACAATCATAGCAGTAAATATGAACTATAAATTATTCTATATCTAGTTTCATTATTTAATCGAAGAATCAAAAATTTAATAAATATTATACGATCATCTGTTATATGTCTCTTAATTTGTATTAATAAAAGGACACTCACAGAAATAAAAATGGCAAGAGTTTATAGATTTTTTTATCACCGAATTAAAAAACAAAATTGAAAACTTTCATTAATATATCTTTTAGCACTTTCATATAGAGTGACCATTAAAAGCTACCATTAGCGGACTGATAGAATTTTATTTATTTAAACGTTTATCTAAAACTTCAATAGTACTCTTATCAACTTTCTTAAAAATATTTGCATAACAGTAAAACGTTTTTATGTTTATCACAAATTAAATGATTTTATTGGGAATTAATACAGTCTGCCACACTGAATGGCATTGGTACTAGAGCTACAGTATTAATTCACAAAATATCTATATACAAAAGGAAAATTAATATAAATAACTAAATATATATAAGTATGGTAAAGTAAATAAGAAGAATAGTAAGAAAAAATAAGATAAAGATAGTGCAAATTAAAGCATAAAATAAAATAAATGATGCGATGACCAAATACTTCTGTGTACAATTTTGACCTCATATATAATCATGCCTTCTATACTCGGATGACATAGTTCTAATAGCCTACAACAAGCTCTGGTAGAATGGGAAGACGAGTTCCGCTCAGGAAAGGGATGCAAATTAACACCTCCAAGAGTAAAGTGCTGGTTATGGCGAGGGAACAACGGGAAGATGTACAACTGATCTGCAATGGCGAGACACTTGAGGTAAGGAGTGAATATACCTACTTAGAGACCGTAATTAGTAGCTCGGGTAAGATAGACGCCGAAATATCAAACAGAATATGTAATGCGAATCAGGTATATTACCAGACTAGTAGTAGCATTATCGGCCACATCGAAGTAGACAGGAAGACAAAAATGCATGTATGTAAGTCTGTTTACCTACCTACACTCACCTACGGCGGAGAAAGCTGAAAAATGCTTGGCAGGCACTCTAGTCGGATAACAGCAGCAGAAATGAGGTTCCTTCGCAGATCTGTTGGGAGAACTAGAAGAGATCGAATTAGGAACTAAAGCATTAGAGAACAACTAGGAGTTACCGAACTTAAAACCACTCTAGAATCACATACCGAGAGTATATTCAAAGAATTGGATGTAAAAGAGTCAAAACCCTCAATGAGATGAGGCGGCTAAGCGGGGACCGGGAAGAGTGTTTACGCTGGATTGAGGCTCCTCGACGCTAACTAATGGCATAAGAGGAAGACAAAGAAGAAGATATAATCATGCATTGAAATTCGAGTATTTTTATTATAACCTATAAAACCTGTACCTCTACATCCGATGAAGGATTTTGGCTCAAATACATTGTAAGACAATACTGTTTTAAGGTCAACGGGTTTTTGGCTACTGGGCCGATATCACGCTCAACCGCCAAGTTTCCGTAATTTTTAAAGTACGTACTTTATATAGGCCGTGTGTGCCCTAGGATGGTATCCTGAAATCAAGATCGATCCACCACCTGATGCCACCGCCTGATTCGAAGCTGGAGTTTAGATATTCCGAAAAGGAGTCAAGTCCAATTTAGTCTTTTCATACCAAAATTCATGGAAGTGGTCAATTGGAATTCGATGACTTAAATGGAGAAGGTAGAAAGGGGAATGAATACAGTTACGCATGACTTTCAGGTAATGCTAGTAGAGTATCCAGTTCTTTTGCACATAAGATCAATTCAATACAGGATGTCAGTTCGTAATGGCAAAACTCTGGAAAGTGATTCTAATCAAAATTTCCTACGATTTATGGGCAGATTTCGAACGGGAATTTTATCTTTTCTTAAGGTGGTCACATTTTATCTTTCATAGGAAATGATAGGACAAAAAATATTTATTTCAGGTATTTAAAAGTTGCTTTATAGTAACATAGACAAAATTTCCTTCAAATAAAAAAAAAAAAAGAAACATTAAAGGATACTTTTACTTGAAAAAAATTTTAGCAATTCTTTTTTTTATATAATGAAATTCAATTTTACGATAATGAGTCTTTTTTTTTAAATTGTATTAATGATGTTAATATGGCATTCGATTTTTATACCCTCAATTATTTCTGAAATAAAATATCCCTGTATGATCACGGTAATTTGGTGTGAGCCATCCATTACCCATTGACCTACAAATGTGTAATAGTGGGCTGGTTAGTGTATCAATTTGTGTCGACTGTAGGTATTTGGATCACTGAAATTATATATATGTTTAAACTTTTTTTTATAATTTCTTAATGATTTTTACAACTGTATTAAAGAAATACATCTACTAAATTTGAACATATGGATATAATGAAGTGAAAACAAAAGGTTACGGAGCCACTGCCGTTTTAACCTGCGAGGAGGATTGTAGGGATGGGTGGTGCTGGATAGGGACTGTGCTACGGGATTAGAGTGATAGGTAAGGTTCTGATGAAATTTGGAGAATTCGTCTGAGATACGATTAAGAACAAATGGAATATTAAGGTCATTATGCAGGGTTTTATTGGTGACATAGAAGGGAGCATTAATAGAAAGTTGAGATTTTCTATTAGTAGTCTATATAGCCCACCTTAACGTCGGTTAAGTTCCTTTCTTTTAAGTTTATTATGCGGATTCCACGTTAGTCATCTGTCTAGGAGAAAACCAAGATACTGGACTGTGTCGGAGAAGGGAAGCTAGATGGAGTTAAAATAAACTGGTAGACAGGAATTACGACGAAGGGTAAAAGTTATACGTTTACATTTGTATTCTTTGACTTTGATGCACCAGTGTTCAATCAGGGATAAGTGCCGTTGGAGGTTTATAGACGGTGTTTCAGGATCTGATTTAAAAGATAGGATAGTAGTGTCATCAGCGAAAGTTTCCAGGAGTGTATCTGAATGGACGGGAATGTCAGCAGTATAGATGATGTAAAGGATGTGACCCAATACGCTGCCTTGAGGAACTCCAGCCTCAATTGAGTAACAGTCGGAAAATTCTGTACCACAGCGAACTCGAAGGGAGGGGTCGGAGAGGTAGGATTGGATTATTAGATATGAGGACTGTGGTAGGTGGGATTTGAGCCTGAGTGCAATACCCGGTCAAAAGCTTGTGCTTTGTCCAGAAATGCACTTGAGCAAAATTGAGGGTATGTGGTCAACAACTCGGAGTCCTTGCTGGACGGTAGAATGTTGAGAACGGGATCCGAATCGAAGAATTCTTGTAGTATTATTAATAGTAGAATTCTTTTTAGTAGGATCTTTTCAATTTTTTTTTAAAGAATTGGGAGTATTCTTATTGGTCCATAGGATGGAATATTATTGCGATGCCTGCCTGGTTTCAGGAAAAGTATGATGGTGGAATTTTTCCATAAGAGAGGGAAGTGGGTAGTTCGCAGGATACAGTTGTATATATGCGTTAGAAATATGATGGAGGTCGTATCCAGGATATTTAAGAGGATTGATTTCGCTTAATAGGTATTTGACCTCAGAGCGATTAACTGCTTTAGGTGGTAAGGAGAGTGGGATAGGTGAAGAAAGAAATTTTTCTACTTTTACAGTGTGGGTGGGATGAGATTCTGGATGGGGAGTGAAGTTATAGGAAAGGTGCTTGGCGAATTCCTCGGCTTTGTCTACATCATACGCTGCCCAGATACCATCACCTCGACGAACGGGATGGGAAATATGATGGGGATTTAGAATTTTTTTTGGTGGTATTCCAGAGGGAATTATCATGACCAGAAAGGGAGGTGAGGTAGAAGAAGTAGAGGTAGATATCCGGTATATCTTCTCGGGAAATCTGAAGGTGGCTAATTCTTGTTTTGATTTTTTACAGTAATAATTGTAGGAGTGGCGGTCGGTGGGATGTCTGGTACGTTGCCATAATAATTTGGAACGGCGGATTAGATCAAGGAGGTTTGAAGTAAATTGGTTTCTTGAGGATTTTTGACTAATTATCAAGTGAGGAAGCCGTCCAGTGATATATCTAAAAATAAAAAAAATGAAATACTTTTTTTTTTACGTAAACTTAAACATTAAGGTTAAAAATATTTAGTTAGATAATTGTTATCTTAAGAATCAATTTTCACAATTGATATTTCTGTAATAAACAATGGTTCATTATCATCTTAGATGATAAATTATTGGAAAAACAATATTTTTAAAATACGTTTTAATGTAATCAAAATTGTATTTTCATAATTTACTTTTATAAAATATATGCCAGTCCTCATAAAAAAAAAGAATGAATTAAAATTTTGTTATAAAACTCTCAGTTGTTATTTTTGCTGGAAATACATATACTCTGGAGTGACAGGATATCAAATCATAGAAATATAGGACGATCTCAATTATATTCTAAAACAAGCCTCAAATAAATTGATATGCAATTGCAAATTATTAAACAGAGAAGTTTTTTTTTTTAAAGAAATAGGATATCTGTAGAATGATCGTAAATGTTCCTTCAAAAGATTGCTTTGAATAGTTTTGACTAAGACTAGCTCTACTTGAATTTGAAGGAAATTTTGTCTAGTTTACTGTAAAGCAATTTTAAATTACCTGAATTAAATATTTTTTTCAGTTATCGATTATTCTAAGATAAACAACACGTGACCACCTTCAGAAAAGACCAAACCGGACTTAACACCTTTTCCGTCAGAAATTGGCATTGATGAAATTTTTTGTTGAAAATTTTGTCTAGAATTACATCCCAGAGTTTAGCTATTAAGAACTAAAATACCCTGTATAAAAATTGATCTTCCGTGTAAAAGAACTTGATACTCTACCAACATTACCTGGAAGTCGTGCGTAACTGTATTTCTTCCCCTTTGTTCTTTCTTTATATAAGGGTCATTGAATTCCAATTAATCCGTTCTTTGAATTTTGGTATTTTCGTAACACCAAATGAATACATAATAAATCAATTTTATAATATTCTTTTTTTTATTAATTATTTTATAAAACAAAAAATGATTTTAATTTTCCATATTTTATAACTAATAAATCAAAGGTAATATAAACCAGACACGTGCAGATTTTAATATTTTTCACTGGGTGATTAAATTTTTTTATAATCCCTACAGTGACTAGTAAAAGTTTCCATTAGCGGACTGATAAAAGGAAATAAAAAAAAATACAATCCGAATAATACTTTTCTACATATTTTTTATTTAAACATTCACCTATAACTTCAATAACACTGTTATAAATTTTCTGAAAAATATTTGCCTAAAAATGAATCCATCTACACGTTTAGTAAAAATTGAAGTATATAATGACCTCCTCGGAAATCAAAATATAATTATAGTAAAATATCTGTAGAATTAATAGTTTGATGAATGAGGAAGAAACCCTTTTAATTTACTTCAAAATTGATCCAATCAATACTATAAATAATATAAATGGAACTCAAAAAAAGTAGTGCATAACAATTGTTAATTTAACATTTTTTAGTAAAATGAATAAATGAGATACTGTATGATATAGCTATGTACGAACACACTTGCTTCATTAAAAAGTGAAATAATTAACAAAAACAAAAGATAACCAAAATTAACTCTGACTTGACAAATATATGCAACGAAATTATCTACATTTCTTATTTTTTTTTTTTTTTAATGAAATTTACAACTGTATTACATGAAAAATAAAACAAGTAAATGTGACATTGGTAACATGACATGTACAAAATAAAGAGGAACTACCCATTGGCAGAACTCAAACTAAAGTTCTATATTAGAAGATCCCGAGGCCATCTTCTCTTCAGACGCCTCGGAGGCTTATCAGGGATCGAGGAGGAAGCAAGGTTGAAACGAGAAGGTTCGGATGGTTCTGGGATTGGGCCATATCGGAAACAAATGAAACATTAAGGTCTTTATGGATGGTTTTATTTGTGACAAAGTAAGGAGCGTCGAGGATTTTACGAAGGATTTTGGATTGTAAGGATTGTGATATGAGAGGAATTCGGTGGTTTAATGGAGCCAAGAAGCTCAATTCCGTAAGTCCAAATAGGTCTTATTATTGTCATATATATGAGTCGTTTGTAATTTAATGAAAGCTGTTTGTCTAGTAAGTGCTACAGTAGTCGAAAAAGTCGGGCTTTCTTGGTATGGGGGTTTTCTAAATTTATATAAAATTTTATTACAGTCATCTTTTCTGTTATATGTGAGTCATTAAGTCGTAAATAATGTAAAGTAAATTACTATTGCTAGTTTCATTTTAAAAGGTATTAAATATGTCAATACGGCTAATTTCTAATTTTTTACAACCACGTATTTTTCTACAGTACAATCTAGTGTAAAAGATTGACTACAATATTTATTAGAAAAGTTGATATAGTTAACATTTGTCGAAGAAAGAATGAGGCATACGATTTGAGATATGTATTCAGATCTTGTAGCGAGTAAAAATCGGTTAGCAGACCCAGAAGATAACTATTTATGATAACTATTTACATATTATAAAAAGCTCCTCCTTTATGAAATTTAATCTCCAAGTACAAACAAGTATCTGTGTTGAATGAAATATAAATTATCCAACATGATTTAATATGGCAAGGCTCGGAGAGATTTGCATAATCCATTCTTAGGAAAAATTCCAATAAGTAATCAGGGCTGCGGGAGAGCAACTACTGAAGGTAAACATTCCTTCTTGGGAATATGGTGTCGGTTGTCTATATAACCCGGGCAAAGAATGGCTCTTGGAAATTGGCTCTGGTCGGGATGGAGGCTTGTCTGGAAGCAAATGAAGAGAAAGCTACTTAGCCGAGGAAAAAGATATTTTGTCATTTTTTTTTCTTCTTTCTAAATTATTAATTTTGCCAAATTCGTCCTCGTGGGGCAGGGATTTCATTACTCAAACTGGAAAAATTGGCCTTTCATATTCTGAGTGAACAGTGAGCTGACATTTCCTCTTTTTGCGACTTTTTATTCTTTATTCAACTGCTATATTTCGTCTTAGAAAAATTAGGGAACGTTCATTCCTTCACTTACAGTTTTCATAATATTTACATATGTCGAATGAAAACGGTATATCTGTTGTGTTTAATTAAACTAGTGTCCACTGCAAATATGTTTCATAACCATAACATTTTAAACCAGTTGTTAATTGGTACAAATCACAGGATTTGATTTGTTGTTATTCCATCAATAGTTTAATTAGTAAGGGATCATAACCATTTAACTAGATCCACAATTCAGGTATTTATATTAGGACTACCTAACTATACTACAATATTGTTTTGTTTTATTGAGTATTAATACAGTCTGCCACACTGAAAGACATTGGTAATAAGTCTATAGTATTTTTTAAGGAAAATAAATAAAAATAACCAAGCAAGAAGAGAAAGAAAAAAATAAAATAAATAAAGTAATGTATAAGATAAGTAAAATAACAGATTAAAGCCGAATGATACCGAATTGAATAAAACACATTCGCATCTATGTACAATATTTACATTGGCACAGGGGACTCTGAATCAAGCTTTGTCCCCCAATTGTGGAAGCCAAAACAGGACTTCAGGAGATTTCAGTGCTTCCCTCCCAGCCGCGTCACTTGTATTGTAAGCCAGTGGAGACTGATTGAGGGAACTAGTGCAACATACGATCATGACTTGGAGTGAATAATCTGGCCAGTGCCAGTGTGTAGCTTGCAGTACATAATTGCTTAAAGCTTTCCAGTTAGAACCCTTTAAGAAAAAAAATAATTCTTCCGGAGAACAGGTCCGCTGCCTGTTTCTCCCTTAACACCCTGTACATATCCTCAGTTCTTGAGAGTTACATACCGGACAGCAATCGTTGTCCCCCAAAATCCATGGTTTTACGCTTAAATCGAGCAATTCTGTCCTACATCGAAAAATTGATCCTGTGGTCACAATATCACAACTATCATTAAGATAGGGTGTAACAGTGCCTACTGAATATAGTCTCGAGTAAACAGAAAAACTTGAATGAAGACATTTTTGAAGGTTATTTTGTTTTTCTAAGTCCTCTATTCTATGTCTAATAACAGTCAATTTTCCGCTCAGATCAGCAATATTTGCAGTATACAGATTAATTTTACAACTTAAAATCTATATCTTATATATATATCTAAATCTTAATAAACGAATCAGCACAATCCTGACTTAATATTTTGATGATATGACCAATAGTAATGTTGCAATTACACTATGGCTTTTTATTGAGGGAAGGAGATTAAACTGATATTTAAAAACTTTTTAATTTTTATGAAATATCTAATTATATAGATATATATATCAAAATTGCTTAAGTACAAAAAAAAAATACAATTTATTACCTCAAATATGATATAGTATTGTAGGAAATTTTACTGAAATAAGAAAATAATTATCATAATAATAATATTATACTATCTGATAAATTATCCTCATTCAAATACCTTTGTTACAATACCTTCTCATACTCCAAATATACGCTCCATTATCATGAAATTTAATTTCATGGAAGAATTTTGATTTATTTAAATAGTCGCTTACATTGTTTAAGTTTTAACGTTAAGATTTATTCGTTTTGAAGGCAGGCGAGGTTGTACATGTAAATATTTTACATAGGAATGAATGTGTGACAAGTATTTATATCATTTTTCTTTATTAGGGTGGTGAAATGAATCTTGAAATGTGCGAGAAAAGTATATCGTAGGCAGAAGATTGACTTACTGTTGAGTTTTAAAGAGATAATAATACAAAAGAAGTAGAGTGACCAAATTAAAAAATAATATGCAGGGAGAATTATGGCACCACGAGTTTCTCAAGAATCTTTAACGGCATCTATTAAATGTGTGAGCGAGAAAGATATGCCTCTGCTAGTTGGCAAAAATTTTATAAATAACAAGAAGAACGAAAAAAAAAAGGAAATAAAAAAAAATAGAGAAGAGAAATATCGAATGTACTATACATAATAAAGTAGCTAGTTAAAACCTGTATAACACCTAAAATTTCCTAAAATAGAGTTTAATTTTATTAACTTAAGATATTTATGTATTTCATTTATTTGATGAAATTAATTTAAAAAATATTTACAAAATTAAACAAACAAAAAAAAAATTGTGATAAATTTACTGGAAGTAGTTTTATAATTATTCATAAAACTTCTTGTTTATGAATGGATATAAAGGTAAGTAAAGAGATGTTCATAGCTAGTTCTCAAGGTGTCCATCACTAGTAGAGGTGTCCATAATTTAAGCAGAACGATCATAAATTAAAAAAAAAGGTGTAAAAAAAAATCATTTTGTGGTTGAATAAGTATAGATACTTATTCTTTACACGGGGGGTAACAAAATGAATCATTACATCATGTAAGGCTGTCCATAAGTGGTCTTCTTAATTTGTGTATAAAATGTATGAATGTGAACATAGATCCATAATACTCAATGCTCTATTAAAAGTTCTATTAAAAAAATATATGACGTGATAAACTTGTATAAAAAAAAAAAAACACAAAAAAGAAAAAAATACAAAATTTCTTTCTTTTTTTAAATGGTATTGGTCCATGTGGACATTTTGTATTTCTCTTTAGGTCTAATTTTACCTCCTCAAATATTTCTTGTTATTTGTAGATAATATTAAGGGGTTCCATTATTGGTTACTAAAAGCAAAAAAAAAAAATTCTGGTGTGTCCACTCACCTATTTCAGAAGTATCTTCAAAAATATCCACTACGATAATATATAATAAAAATAAAAATAAAAAAAAATTAATCAGATTTATGTTTCTTTGATAAACTAAAGTAGTGTAAATTGCCTTGTGGAAGATCAGATAGACAGACAGAGCAATAGCTGAGAATGTGTTTTTTGGATACAAGGGCCTGTGAAACCTATAGAAACACTGTCGAAAACCACACATAGGAAATTCGACACGATCCCAATACTTTCCTTACCTAGTATAGGTAGGAAAGTAATAATAAATTAAAATATGTGTAGAAAATAGAATATGCTGTATGTTCGCTAAACAGCTTAAATTCCGATGATTTTTTTTTTTTTTTTTTGTGGGTATTTTTACCTTTCAAAAATATTTATATACATTTTACCATATGATATATACTTAGCGATTAAGGCCCTAAAACATGTTTTATTTTATTTATAACTGTTTTCTGAATTTTCTCGAAAATTTAGTAACTTAGAACATTGAAAGGACATTAATTAGAAAAGTATAGGAAAGTTTCATCAACATCATTAAAGCTGTTTTTGCGCTACAGTCAATAGAAAATATTTTTTCACATGTTGCGCAGATAGTATCCACTTTGTGTCACAGGCATCAGTAGAAAAAACCCTACGAAATAAAAAAAAAATAAAGTAACAAAATCGGCTCACTAGTACCCGATATAATCTTGGTACAGACAGACAGACATACTAATGGCTGAAAATATGTTTTTCGGACTTAGGGGCTGTGAAGGGGGCAGAAAATCGGAATTTTGACCCGATCACAATATTTTCCTTACCAAGTATAGGTAGGAAAGTAATATGTCGTAGATATGTTAGGATGTTTTTAAAATAGGGGGCGGGGTGGCCGAATAGACTAAAGCGTGTGCACAGCACCGCTAGTTGCCTGGCAACCGGATAACAGAGATTTGAGATGATATAAAAAGTACGAGTTCGCGTCCCAGTGCCGGAGGGGATTTAAAATTCCCCGCCCTCACCCTCCGGCCCGGGAAAATCCCGTATAACCTAAAAATCCCGTATAGGTAGGGAAGAACAAAAAAAAAAAAAAAAAGATATTTTTAAACTTATTCGATCTCTGGCATCCCGACATAATATAGATTTGCCTAATTAAAAAAAAATCTGGATTATTTTTTTTTACATCTCCACATTTTTTCCTTATTCGCGAAACCTTTTTATTTATTATTTATGTATGAATTGCAAAAAAAAATTATTTTCAAGATATTATTCATGGATAAATGAAAATAAAATATTTATCTTTAGAAAGGCATAATGAACCAGTGCACCAACAGTTTCTAAGGATGCGGATTATAAGCTGATTTCACGGTTTCATTGAGGGGCAGGCAAGTGTTAAATTAGTGAGTTGATCCCCAATTAGCAAAGCATGATGGTATATAAAGACTCTAGACTCCTCTCATGGCTAACCTACACCACTTTGTCTCATTATCTTCCACTTTCTTCTTTTAAATTTTACTTATCAATAGTCTTTTGTTCCCTAGGTGATTTAAATTTTTTATTCATTTACTCGACCGCGATGTAACATTTCGAAGGTATACTCTTACAACTCGGAAATTCTTTTCGCGATGAATTGTAATTCTAATAAAATTTCCCAACATAATACTCTGTATTGTATAAATGGCACAAGCTATTGAGTTTATGTGTGTATATATATATATATATATATATATATATAAATAATTTATTTTTTTATTTGCATTATATAATTCCTTTTTATTCTGAGCTGATGTTCTTCAAAAATTTTATAACCTTCTTACGGTTATTGTTGAACAAACATTTTTTATTGATGAGAGCTAAGTTACTTAAATATATCGCCGAAACCTTATGTTATGTTCAGAGTAGAATTAGGATCCTCTTTTGAATCCCAAGTTAGCCTATTTATTTTAGAATAAATAGGAATATTAAGTTAAAAAAACAAAAAAACAATTTGACTAAACATCGATCGAAAAACAACCAATCCCCCTGCACCTTATAAAGGTTTAACCTTAAAAATTGTGTTCACATTTTGTAACAACCTGCTACTTTATATGTAATCGAAAATTAAAACTTGCAAAACTTAGCACAATATTGGCAAATTGCAAACGTACAATCAACAAGCCATGAGTTGGCGGAGTACAGTTTTAAAGTTATTTTTTAAATTATTATTGAGTAATATAACAGTTTATAACAATATGGACATTGGTTACAGTGAGGCAAGAGTACTTTCACACCAAATGTTTCAGAAAGTACAAATAAAACTGAAGAAAATCAATAAATAAAAAATAATCAAAAAGTATATACAATATATTATATATAATAGGTTCAGATTAGTTTCAGGATTATCTTATACCTTAAGGTAGATTGGTAGATTTATTTTAAACTGAAATTAAATATTTGCGTGCCATTAGTCTAAATAGTTGACCTTATCGATGGTCATGTTCTTGTCGTTTGAGTCTAGTATGCTGCATATTGTTATACTAGAGATGGGCAGTACTCGGTTACTTTCCTGGTTTGAGTACTTTTATTCGGGTAAAATAACGAGTAATGTCTGTACTCGGCCTGACCACTTCGAGAACTGAGAGTACTCACGCAGCGTTAATCATACCTTAGTTAAGTACAGAAAATACTCGAGGTGTTATATCTGATTACAGAAAGTACTGAGCCAAATTCCTTTGAGTACTTTTTATTTTTCAATTACTACATATTCTAATGAGTATAGTATAGACATAAAATGAATTGAGGGGCATGATCTTCGTCTGAGGTGAATGTGATATGTTTGCATTTAGATTAATTTACTTTGATGCGTATTTACTTAGATACTTTGAAATTATTACAACGATGCTTAATCCTGGAGAATTGATTTTTGATTCAAGGATGCGATTTCATATATATATATATATGCAGTCGGGGTCATAGGGATTTCATCCCACATTAAAAGTTTTATTAAACTTTATTTTATTTACCAGATTACTATCGGCAGGATCTCTGAATAATTCTTTGACAGGTTTGAAGCGATATTCTAAAAACAATCGCACCATTAAGCGGTGAAATTGTTCGTTTGTTTGTTTTTTCTCCTCTCAGTCCCTTTTTTTCGCTCTGTGGTGCCCTAAAAAAGATTTTTACTCTCACCATATATGAAATTTATAGTAACGGAAAGTATTGTGATAGTGAATATTTTCGAATCTTAGTTTTCAACGGAAATACGCGTTGGAATTCCCCTGAGTAAAAATAGCCAATTCTCGCAAAAGTGGTCTGTGTATGTGTGTGTGTGTGTTTGGGTTTCGTTTTGTGTGTGTTTGTGTGTTAATAGTCTAGCTCAAAAACGAAAAGACATACGAAAGTGAAATTGCATATTTAAAGTTTTTATATGCTTGAGATGTTACAGCAACTTTTTCATCAAAATTGGCTTACCGGAAATGGAACTTTATATAATCGGTTTATCACATTTTTACGATTTTCTCGAAAACGGCACTAACGATTCTGATAAAATTTATTATTTAAGTGTAAAATTAAGCAGTTTTTAATATAATGTTTTATTCTCATTGATGTTCTCTAACCGGCTTAAATGGCTATTTTTCAATATTAGCTTCCTCTAAAGTACCTTTATTTTTTTTTATTTGAAATAATTAACCATTTCACATTGATCTCTAATATATAAAATAGTTTAATATGAAATATGAAAAAAATTGACAATTAACTATAGGGAAAATAAGAGATCGTAACAGAGAATAGTGGTAACGGAGGAACCGAAGGAATACGAGTGCGCCCGAGCTCACACAAGCTCGCCCAAAAGATTAGAACAGCCTTTCATACGTAACATGAGCTAAATATTGTAACCAAGATTGAGGAAGCATTGTAAAACATAGAACCCTTCTTTCTTTTGTTTCCTGGGACTGATTGTCAATTCCTAGAGTTTAGGACGTGCATGTATAATAATATAGAATATAATAGTATAAATAGAATAATCATATTTTTTGTTATTTCTATTATCTCAAGTATCTTTCTATTTATCTTTATACTCTTATTGTATAGAGTAATTATTTTTAAATTTTCTCTTTTTCCTTTCATATGATTTCTTTTGCTAGTAAATAGAATTAATTCTGATTTTTTTTTCTTCTTTAAATTGATCTCTTAAACCTTTTTTTGATGCTTTATAAAGATATCCAACCTAACCCCTTCTCACCTGAGTCAGCATGGTAGAATGAATGTTTAATCATGGCCAAATAATGGGTAAGTAACTTATATTCTCTATAATAATCTCGTTAGAGATGAAAGACTAGTAAAGTCAGGCGCCCAACAAGTAAATATTCCCTTAGAAAATTATATCTATCAAAAATTATTTTATTATCTTTTTATTTACCCCTTTTTTGGTCGTAATGTAATACCGACTCCAACAATATTATGTACATATACATATGCAGTTTTCATAAATGCCATCGCTGGTATTATTTAATATTGTTATTGTATAGATTACATTGATATAAAAATGTGTGTATATAGGGGTACTTAAAACAAATAAAAGTACCCACATTGAAATATAAATAAATATAGTATCTATAATTTTAACATTTACAACCACTTTGTCTGAAAATACATATTTCTTCTAATAAGATAGTGGTAAGTTAACGTTGCGTGATTTGATTTTTTTTTTTTTTTTTCAAAACTATGAATACTGCTGATTGGTGATATTCTTTCCTCGTTGCTGTTTATCATGAAAATTCTTTCGGTTCATGTAGCTGAAGTTAGAGAAATTGTTTACTTTATTTTGTAACTTAAACGTTTTAACATAATAATAAAAAAAATCTGGTGCGGTGCGCGCATCACACAAATTTCACTTACCACTCTCTTTTTAGCAGAAATAAGTATTTTCATGCAAAGCGAAGTGAATGTAAAAATTATAGACTCTATATTTATTTATTTTTTTTTTTATTATTTTAATGGAATTTACAACTGTATTACATAGAAAATACAATAAGTAAATTTGAAATTGGTAACATGACATGTAAAACATGAAGAGAAACTACCCATTGGTAGAACTCAAATTAAAGTTCTATATTAGAAGATCCCGAGGCCATTTTATTTTCAGACGCCTCATTTTATCTTCAGACGACTATATTTATTTATATTTCATTGTGGGTATTTTTATTTGTATAAGTACCCCCATATATATAAATTTTAATATTTATATCGCTGTAATCTATACAATTGAATATTAAATAATATCAACAATAGCGTTTATGAAAACCACATATATATACTTATATAATATTGTCGGAGTCCGTATTATATTAATCACATTATATGTATGGAAGCTTGTTTTAATCTTTTGGGTAAGCTTGGGTGCGCTCGTATTACTTTGGTTCCTCAATTACAACTATTCTCCGCTACGATCTCGTATTTCTCCTTTAGTTATTTATCAAATTCTTTCATATTTTATATTTAATCATTTTTCATATTATAAATGTCCTTGAGAAAGATTGTGATATTTTTCAATAAATAAGATGCTTTAAATGTGCTGCGAGAAATGAGATAAAATCTGCTCGTAAATATGGAATTATGTGAATGTATCATAAAATCAAACGATCTATCGCTACATATAATTATCTTCGAATACAAACTAATATTTCAATAATAGGAACATAGGGCATGGTAAAATATATGTGTGCCTACTTCTAGGCATCTAGTCGACTATTCCTGTTTTTTTTTTTGTTTTTTTATTTTAGTTTACTTCTTTTATTTATTCATGTAGATTTATCATTATTGATTTTCTTTTCGTTTTTAAAAATATTGGAGGGGAGGCGGGACAGGAATTTCTCGCCTCTTCTCTGTTCTCATTGGGGGGAGGGAGGAATCACTCCCCCTCCCAAAGTTGGGGAATAATGTTATTATTCCCTAAGTACACCGACTTATAATTATACGTTTTATGTTATTATCCACAAACATATTCATAATGGATGTTCTGAATTTTTCCCAGCTAGATTGGTTGCCTTTGACAAACCACTTTGCGCAGGGGCTTGGAAATATTGGTGAAGAGGGGAGTGATTGAAGCTTGATTTCACGTAACAGTATTTAGTACATGGAAAAGGGGAGTGGGATAGAAATGCGTACATAAATGAGTAGCTCAGTTATAACTAAATTACCTGTAATGTTATATAATTATTAAGTACATAGTTAACTGAACATTCTGTGAGTTATTATTAACTAAATGGAGGCTGGATGTTGGAGAGGAAGGTCTGTTTTCATAGAATATTGAGGAGGGGTAGAAAATGCCTTGAATATTTATAATCATGATGGATTAGTGGAACAATGAAAAGTACTCATATGACTTTTTATGAGTATTTTTTCTATTGGACGTGAGCCGCGGTTATTTTTATACTTAGCTATTGCTGCGTGAGTACTTTTATGAAGTACCTAAAATTATCAGAAAGTACTAAATACTTTTTCTATTGAAAAATATACAAATCATGAAAAGTTATATAATACCGCCAATCTCTACTACATATGCAAGCGCAACAGGGAAATATCAAAATATGTTATGCACTGGCAGCCATTATTCATAAGAGTTTGAGTGGGTTCTTAAATACTTGAAATGCCTTCACTTTATTTCCAGGGAAATATTTAGTGAATTGGAATGGAATAAGAAGAACTCGTATTTTTCTTCAAATATCTCTGTATTGGGACAAAACAGAAATAATAGCTAGACTGCCCATTATTCTCATTTTATGTATTTAATTGACTTTAAAAAATATGGTTAGGTTGAATATTCTCGTTGCATTTGAATTTGAAAAAATTTCTTCATTTCCATTTTTCCTTTGTTGCAACGGAATGGCTCACTGAATAGGAGCCATGAAAGACGTACATAATTAATTTCTCTCTTATCGAACTCCTTTTGAAAGGGTTAAGTATTATTATTAACCCCTGCCCTATCAATTCCCCTTCGGGAAGGTCTGGAGAAATGCCGTTTTTCTTTGATGAATCTTCTGGGATACCTTCTTCAAGCCAGAGGGTAAAGCCAATTATTGTACAAAGGAGAGGGCCTTCCATTAACGATGTCCTTGTCTTTTTAAGTAGTATTGTGCGTAACTGAAATCAGCTCATCTATTAAATTTAATAGGTTTAATTAAATCTCAACGTAAATAAACTATAATAGAATAGAATACAAAACGAACTTTATTCTGGGACGAGGTCCCTTATGAATAACAATTATGAACAAAAAATAAAAACCACATATGGCCAAAAATTACATTAATCAAAATTAAAGAATACATACATTATCTTCAATGGAATTATATTAAAACAAATAAAAATTAACTCTATTTTGAAAAAAAAAATATTCAAATGAAAAGAAAATCAGAAATCAAGTGAAATAAAAAAACAAAATATTATAAGCACTATGGGTTGATTTTTAAAATTAAAATTTAAACAATCATTCATCTCAGTGTAAGTCTAATGCATAATATTTATTTCATTGTATAACGTTATTTTGGGATGTGAAGAGGAATTGGTAGAGATGATATTTGAGTGAGCACAAGGAAGAGGCATGGCAGTACAATATACATAATATTATACAGGTATAATATACCTAATATTATACATTATAAAATTACTTTATTACATTATATATTATATAATGAAATATTACCTGTATATTACAGTATATAATTTACAATATACTTATACAATATACAAACCTAATAAGATATAATATTATACAGGTATAATATACCTAATATTATAAAGGTATAACATACCTAATATTATACAGGTATAATATACCTAATATTGTACAGATATAATACACCTAATATAAACTATTTCTAGGACAGAAATCCGAATACATTTTCTTTCTCTATTTATAGAATTCGTCGTCGTAGAATAAAATTGACGTTTAATTGAATTTTAATGTGATTATCATGAACCAATAAATTATTTTATATTACTCTCTAATTTAATATTTTTGCTGAAAATAAACATAATTACCACTGTTTCAAAGTTCACTTATATTTTTGATCTTGATGATATAAAATAGTGCAAAGATTAATGTTAAATATTATGGATATATTGCTTTTATTCTTTGACGTAAAAAAAAAAAAAAAAAAAAAAATCGTATATTGTCTTGGTTCGGAAACACTTTGAGGATCTATTTTTTACTGCTCCAGAAATTACTTTTGGTTTATTATTTTCAATAATTAACCATTGTGATCGAACAAAAATATTTTTGAAAAATTACCCCTCTCAAAATTTGAGGTTTTACATTTCAGGATACGTATAATTAAAAAAACGGTTACAATTTTTTTTTCCTTACGCCGTCCGCGCATTTTCTCCGAAACTATTAGACCGATATTTTTCAAATTCGGATTAAAAATTACAGGTCACTCGACGATGATCGCCCTTCATCGACATTTCTATCCGCCTTTTCCTTTCAAGTTGGCGACCGAAAAACCTGCGTTGCTATAGACTGTATCGCCTAAACGAATGTACCGATTTTAATGAAACTTCGCTAAACTCTTCTTCCTGATGCCCTTTAAGTTTCTCTATATAACATACTTCAACGAAAAGAAACTGGATAAAAAGTTACGAGGGATGGTAAAATTATAATCCGAATAACTCAAAAAGAATAAACTTTTTTATAGATATTGTATGTGGTTATTTGAAAGTTTATGGAATTTCCGTGAAAAAGTTGTTGAAATCGGACAATTATTAACGAAGATATAGTCTATAGATGTTACTTATGAGTTCTACTGCAAAGGTTATATTTTAATAAAACTTATATTATATATATAAATTGTATTGGGCTTTGATTTTTGAATGTGTTATTGACGTAATGCTAATTTTTTTAGCGTATTAATAATGATTAAAAAAATGTTTAGTCCGATAATTGGAATCACCTTTTATTTCACTATCTTTGCCATTAGGAAGTTAATGCTACTTTAGATGTATGTTTGGAAATAATAAAACATTGTGAAATAATTTGAAGCGTTTTTTTTTTTTTTTTTTTTAGTATAATGTATAAAGTGGTAAGTATGTTTCTGTAACGTAAAATCATTCTAAAATTCTATCTCGAAGCTCATTTTGATATAAATATTTTTCATTCATTTATTGAAAATGTATTATACAGAAACATTAAATGCAGACACAATAGAGCGAGAATAGTTTCAAGTTTCATCCATACCATGTTTATAAATTAAATCATTGAGACCAAGAATCTGTCTCATAAGAATCCTCGGAAATTATTATAGCTATAGATATCATCCTAAGAAAACATGAACCCACAGAGGTGTCTGGGCCCATTTACATTCATGTATAGATATTAGCTGTTTTATTTCAAGTTTACCTCGTTTGTTTTGGCGAGGGTGATAAAGATAGTTATTAATCAATGATATGGTTAAATAATATAAGCTCAATTATTACTCCATAGTAGTAACGGAGTGATATCCGTTTGAAAACCTCGGGCTAAAAAATATTATTGTTTTTTTAAATATAAATCGTGGTATATTACCATTTGAAACTAAACTTTAATTTAATTAAACTATAAAATGTCTATAAAAATAAAGATTTGCTAACCGTAATTTTTTTTTTTAGATTACTTGTTTATTGATAAATATTACAATCTGTCTCAATATAGGACAATTATAATAGAGTTCAGAGAGCATATTTATAAAATCAAAAAATAATTAAGGTAATATCAAAATAATATACAGCGAAATAAGAACAAAATAAGATATCATACTGAGGGAAGAAAATATAAATAATAGTAATAATAAAATAAAAAATAAATAAATAAAACGTTCTTAAAAAAAAAGTAATAAAAATAAACATCTTAGACGCAGCCATACCTATTTACAATGGGTCATGGGAACTCCGAACCAGACTTTTCCCCCCACTGTGGACTTGTGGAGGGAAAAGCGAGGCTTCATGAGATCCCTGCGCTTCTCCCTCGACCACTTCACTGGTATTAAAAGCCAGCGGAATCTGAGTAAGGGCGCTATAACCATAGACACTCATGTCTAGAGTGGAAAATCTGGCCATTGCTAGAACTCTAATATATGCATGTTACAAAAGGTCAAGGGGCCACTGCCGTTTAAACCTGTGAGGAGCATTGTAGGGATGGGTGGTGCTAGATCGAAACTGTCATCGTTAAATTAACATTAAAATATAACCGTACACTCATATGCTGGTTATATCATATAAATGCAAAATTTCGATAGATGACTAATGAAAATATTCCCAGGGCTTGTAGAAAGACAATGTGAGGGGTATGGTTAGGTGCACAATTTCTGGGCATTAATGTGGCCAACCGTCAAGATAATATCTGAGCGGAAACTGCAACTTTTTTTTTCAGTTCCTGTCAAAAGATATCAAGAAAGGAATACAACTCTCAATCTTTTTCAAACTCGGGAAAAATATGGGCCACGTAGTTAAATTTAGTTTTAGATAACTTCCCTTTTTTATATAATTACTACAAGAATTAGGGAATCTTGGAATTTTTATTGTCTTTCTCTTATGATTTGAAGGAAAAACATATTTATATATTGTTAACGACGCATATGCTTGTATCTTTATTTTTATTTTTTATCTCTCATCACACTCCTATTTGAATGTTTATTTATTTATTTATTTTATTTTTTTGTGTGTAATAGAGAATAAATATCTCGATACCCCCTCACCATCGAAGGTTGAACATCAGATCGAGGTCACCTCGTTGGGAGTACTTTCCAATAGTATGTTTTTTCCCCATCCCTTTACCGTCTCAAAAGACATTGAACATTATTTTTGTTTCTCTTCTAAATTAGTTTTTTTTCTTTTGGTCAGTCGACCGAGTTTTAAGTTATTTTTATTTATAATTTTAGAAGTTTACTTTTTTATTTTTTAATGGACAATTTTTATTTTCACTGAATATTCTATTGATGTTTGGTTTTATTTCAGTGCATTTTAATACTCGTCTTTCATTTGGTTTTGTTTTCAACTTTTGTATATATCTTTTTTTCATTGTAATAAATATTTTGAACATTTAAAATAGGGAATTATTTATTTTCCATCTTGATTTATTGAATATATCTATTTTATAATATGTTGATGTGCATGCATTTTTCATGTTTTGCAGGTCTCATTTTTTACTTATAATTTAATTTTATTAGCATTTTCCCCACGTTTGAGGAAATTCACCGGGGAAAGAATTATAGTTAAATTTCGAAATAGCCCTGGCTCCAACATATATGACATGTAAGAACGAAGAAACTTCAGGATCCAAATAAACACTTCGATTATGGCAAAAAGAAGTATAAGTACCCGCATTTCATGAGAAATGTAGATACTTTTATTTTTAATTCTCGACTTTTTGTTATTTTACATTAAATGTTGTCTATATCTATATATATAAAAATGAATGTATGTCTGTCTGTCCGTCTGTTTGTCCTTAGTGAATTACTAAACCATTCAACCGATCGCTTAATTTATGTGTATAACATACTTTTCCGAAAACAAGCTGACAAATTTTACGATGAATTCAATATTTTATTTGACGATAACTAAAAAAGTACACAATTTTTGACTGATAATACCCACATTTATTTGAAAGATTCCTGATTTGCCGTCAAAATAAAAAATATGTCATCGAAATATATAAGCATTATCTCCGAATAGCGAAATCTCCGAAACTATTTCTAGCGGCCGTAGGAGTAAAGTGGGTTAAATATTTTTTTTAAGGAAAAATAAAGTTCACATTTGTATTTCGCACCTCGATAAACCCTCAATCACCAATTTTCACTGGAATCGAAAAATAATTTTTTTTTTGTCTCAAATTTTCGTCCTTCAATTTTATTTCGGAAACTACAAACAGTGTGATAACTTAATAATGGCTCCACCTATAAGCACGAAAAAAATCAGGGGTTTGGGGCCACGTAAACTGCACAAATTGGAACAAACCGTACCCCCGCAAGCATATTAGAAGTGGAGATAAAAAATTAAAACGCATTAGGAGATTTTCTTTATTTATTCCTCATGATGTCGTTAAATCTAAAAGTTTTTGATACGGTTTTGAAGAGCAACATCTCAGCTTTCTAACGGTTATTGAATCATTGAATTAGTAGAAAATCCTGAGGAGTTATGAATTATTTAGCCGGATTAACCGGATTAACACCTGTCTCTTTATCTTCTCTTCTAACATCTATATATATATATATATATATAATTGAATGTATGTCTGTCTGTCCGTCTGTTTGTCCTTAGTGCATTACTAAACCATTCAACCGATCGCCATGAAACTTTGTGAAGTTGTTCCGTACACTCCTGGGAAGGTTTCTGGCATAGTACTTCTGTCTTCCGATAATTTTATATATGTAAACAAAATAAAAATGTAAATGTTTTTCTGTTCAAAGCCGCAAAAAATGTGTCGCTATAAACTGTAGTGCCAAAACGGCTTTACCGATTTTAACGAAACTTGGCTAAAGTCTTCCCCTTGAAATCCTTTTAATTTATGTTTATAACATACTTTCGCGAAAAGAAGCGGAAAAATTTTACGATGAATTCAATATTTTATTTGACGATAACTAAAAAAGTACACAATTTTTTACTGATAATACCCACATTTATTTGAAAGATTCCTAAATTGCTGACAAAATACAAAAAATCATCGAAATCGGACGGTTCGTTGCAGAGTTATTGAGTTTTAAACATCTACTGCTTTCTCTTCAGAAAAGGCCGTTTCCTTTTGCTTCCTCACTACAGAACATCGGCAAGCATTTTTTATTTTATTTTTTTATTGATTAATCGAAACTTTTATAATTACTACAGTAATTGAAATTATCATTTGAAGAATTTATATGATTCTCCTTAGGTAGGTCAATACTATTATAGGTTTTTTAAATTAATTTTTTAATTTAGTTTTATAAGTTCAACTCAGACTGTTTCTGATGATTATGAATGACGACATGTTTACTCAGATGATTATTAATGTTTAATTTGAATCATGAGAAAAAAAAACAATTAGAATTAGTTTCAATTGAAGCCATTTTACAGACAAATTTGTTTCCCAACTTTTTAAAAATGACAGATGTCCTTTGCTACTAATCTACTCATATGAGCTTTCTTTCTTTTTCATTTTGCCAGGCTAAGCCACAGCAGCGCGTGGCCGGGTAAAGCTAGTTTTATATAAATATGACAATGCATTAAAAAAAGGATAGGAAATAAGATAAAAAAAGAGCAATAGATATTGTTTACATCAAAATAAAAGTTAATTAAAAATAAAATAATAAAATAAAATTACTTAAAAATATATGGTAATATGAATATATTATTCCAGGATTGTGTTTGAATTAATTTACAGATCATAAACGTACCTAGGAAGTAGTTCTTAGAGGAAATATCTACTTGTAGTAAGCTTCCAAATCATATCTATTCCGCTATCCCTTGCCGTCTAAATACTATTAAAAACTATTAATTGTTTCTTATCATATATTAATGTAAATTCATGCACACGGCGATTTGTGCTGATAGTATAAGGATCTTCGTCCAGTTACGTTTCTGAATTGTGCAACTTTATTATATCAGGTCTTTAGATTGTTGCCTCGTTCGCCCACAGCACCTTTTTCAGTATCCTACTAGACTATAATCTATAGAATTTAAAACTGTGTCGATTCCACAAACCTTGACTGTCTATAACTTAGTGATCCTGCAATGTACGGATAATTTTCCAAAGGAAACTAATAATCGCGGAACTAATAATTCTGCTTTTATGAGACATTTTTCATAAACCGTATAGATCAGAGGGAACAATGATCTGGCAGCAGAATTTTTTAGTTGTCGGTTTGCTGTATCATTGTACACTTGTATGTTGAACGTAGCACAGTGGTACAAAACACCTCATTTTCGCAAAAAAAAACTTAGCCCACATTAGAGATACAACTATAAAGCTTAAATAGGGGTTATTTTAAATGTATTTTTTTATTCTGAATTGAATGAAACAATAATTAAATCGATAGCTTCACGCGTTTTTGTTATTTCGACTGCATTATGTTTTAAAATTTTTAAAAATCTGAATAAAAATAAATTTGATAATTCATGTTAACATTATTGTGCGAAAATATTGAAGATTAGAAATATTTAGGCAAAATATGGCTTAATAAATGTTTAAATATATATCCTTATAATAATTACGAAAATGAAATTAAAGGTTTAAGCATAAATATTATTTTGTTTTTAAAAATCGAACTTCTCCATTGAAGATAAATCCTTATTTTAAAATTCTAATATTTTTGTGTTTCATGATGTTTAACCATATTATTCTTTGAAAATGATTATTTAAAAAAAAATTAAATAGGTTCGAATTATGCTTTTATTTTTATTATTCTTTTCTTGAAGAATGGTGTCGAAACTGAAGGATTAAAATAAATTCTAATAAATCCCATCTAGACACCTTTAACCTTCTCCGTAAACCTCTGACCTCCTTTCCTACAGTATCCTTTAATAATACCCCACTTATCCCTGTTGAACAAATCCGATACCTTGAACTCCACTTAGACAAACGTCCAACTTGGAATCCTCATCAAAACGACTAAAACGACAAGAACCCGCTCGAAGTTTCCGACTATTGCAACAGTTACTATACAAACGCTCTAAGCGTCCAGTTAATTACAAAAGACTCACATACATTAATACAATAAGACTTATATGGACTTACGGAGTTGAGCATTGGGGCTCAATTAAGCCATCGAATTCCTCTCTTATACAATCCTAACAATCCAAAATCATTCCGAAAATTCTCAATGCTCCTTACTTTGTCACCAATAAAATAACTCACAACGACATTAATGTTCCTTATGTTTCCGGTTTGGCCCGATCCAGATACCTATCCTTCCATAATAAACTTCAGAACCATCCGAATCCTCTCGTCTCTAGCCTTGCTTTCTCTTCTATTCCTGATAACACTCCGAGTTGTCTGAAAAGAAGATGGCCTCGAGATCTAGTATTGTAAATACATTTTTTTTTTTCGAATTCTACCAGTGGGTAGTTTCTCAACAAATGATTTCATGATATTATTTTCTGTTCTCAAATTTACTAAATTTATTTTATTTATTACTACAGTTGTAAATATCATAAATACACTCTTTTATTTATTTTATTTTATTATTTATTTATTCTTCCAAATTTATTACATTTCCAAGCTGGAATAAGTTGGATGGAGGACAAAAGTAAATGGGGAGAGGATAGTAGAAGGTTTTACATTTTCCAAATATTTTAAATCCCAAACAGTTATATGATTTGAGAAGCAATTTCAAACTGTAAAAGTTCAGATAAAGCATTTACTTAAAGAATTATTAAAATTTTAAACAATTTTACTAAAAACAATTTTTTAATTTGAAAAACATTAGACCACTATGACAAAATTATTGGGAAATCTAAAAATTTTAAAGATTTTTTTCAAATTGTCAAACAAACCGCTTTTGGTAGATTAAATTATGAACGACTTCTATTTATTACAGAATGAAAGACCTTCATTTTCCCTAAAATTGCATCATAAAACATTTACAATTCATCAAAAGCTAACAGAACATCTTGTGGAAAATATCGAACGAACTCATAATGTTATTCTCGAGTACGACTAATAAGGACTGCTATTGACTGTGATAGACGTTCTCTTATACATATAAATGTGATTTATGTACTGACTGCCAAGAAAAACTAAATAAATAGCAGTAATTCAGGTAAAAAGAACATTGATTGAAACACAGCTAATAATTTCGTAACGATACATAAAATATACACAGAAAAATAACACATACTCTTAAATAAGAGAATATGAGCAAGCGATTTGTTTTAAAGAATTTACGTTGGATACCTACTATCGAATGAAATAAGTCCCTGAATGAAGCTTCGTGGGGAGTTAGTTGTTTATAATTAAATTATATTCAGATTTTTTTTTATAGTTTAACAATGAAAACATAAGAACTGTAAGACTGTAGAAAAATTTAATTTTTGTTTATACTTATTAGTTCATAAAAATAACATTTTAAAGAAAAAATCAATAACGTCACTCTTATTGAGATCTAAAAACATTCAATCAAAACATCAGTAAATACCGTTAAATATTTATTATTAATTAATTATCCTTTTCCATCGTTAAAAATCAGACGATAGTAAACAGAGACTTTTAATGTTTTTATTATTGAGGTGGTATATTTGGCCTCTCAACGATTTCTGTTCTTACACGGAACATTAGGAAAACGTTCTTTCATAAAATTATTTTTGATTAATCACACTCGATTGATTTTACATTTGCATTATAATGCTTAGTAACTTCTAAATACGTGTGTTTGTGTACCAAAAAATAGAATTATTTCATGTTTACTTAGTTTTTCTTTGTGTTGTGCATAAATTATTCTTTTGTCATTTTGTTAGTAATTATAATTAAATATTGATAATTATTGTATAAATTTCTTGTCAATGTTACCTGTTTAATTAATTTATATATACATATTGATTTTTTTCAAAGTTTATTAAAATTTATAATTCGGTTTGGTATGAATATGATATAAATGTATACTGGAATCACTAATACCTTGTATTTAATTTTTTTTGTATTAACGAAATTTACAACTGTAATTAATAATAATACAACAAGTAAATATGAACAAGTAATATGACATGTACAACATGAGGAGAAACTACGCATTGGTAGCACTCCAATTATATTTCTATATTAGAAGGTCCCGAGGCCATCTTCTTTTTAGACGCCTCGGAGGGTTTTCAGGAATAGAAGAGGAAGCAAGGTTGGAAACGAGAGGGTTCGGATGGTTCAGAAGTTTATTATGAAAGGACAGGTATCTGGATTGAGCTAAATCGGAAACATATGGTACATTAAGGTCATTATGGATGATTTTATTTGTGACAAAGTAGGAATCATTAAGGATTTTGGATTGTAGGGATTGGATACGAGAGGAATTTGATAGTTTAGTAGAGCCCCAAAGCTCTCTTTTTAATATTTAATAATTATATTTGATATATTTTCTTTAAATATTGCTTTATTCAGATTTATTACATTTTTTCACAATTAAAGAAACTAGCAATAGTGATACGGGAGTTCATTCACACCATATGAGCATTAAATAAAAATAAATTAAACGGACTAACTGAAAAATAATGATACTAGAAATAAATAGGGAAATACACACTAGCACACAACAAGATTAATAAAAAACTATTAATGCTGAAACTATTATTAGTTGGGCTGGTGGCTAAATTAACTGACATTACTTGCGGTTCTGTTTGTTAGCTTTAAATTTCTTCTTTCCTGCTTTATATGTCTTTGTCTCCCTCTAATCTAAGTCATCGGGCTTTAGTGTTCGCTACTCCATGTGTTATAGTTTTAAAAAACTAAAAGAAAATTCCTCAGTTGATTGCTAGTGTGAATACACCGTCCAGGATTTAATTTTAGGGGGGGGGGAGGGGCTTTAGTCCGAAAGCTTTTTTTTCATAAAAGTAACGATAATTACTTTTTAAAATAAACAAGAAACTAAGTACCTATATGAACTGGTGTTTAAGTGATTCCTAAAGCCCTTTTAAATGTAATTACACGAATAATTATACTTTAAGAGATATTTTAAGAACTTTTTTTTTTCGATAAAACATGGTTATATTTTACCATTTTGGGGGAGGCTTCAGCCCGAAAGCCTCCCTCTCCCCGTAGATTCGCCAGTGGAAATACATATACAAACAAAAAATAGTATAGTTGGCCACATCTTTGGGTAAGTTCTTGGTTTTCAAGTATAGTATGTGGGTTTCACGCCAGTATTTGGTCTAAGAGAAAGCCATGATACCAAGTACTGTGACTAAAAAAAGGAGCTGAGTGGAATTAAAAAAGACTGAAGGACAGAATCTGCGTCGGAGCGTAAAGGTAATGTGTTCGCATTTGGCGTCGTTTACTTTAATGCGCTATTTGTTACACCAGTGCTCAATCAGGGAAAGGAGCCTTTGTTGGAGCAAATATTACCTGGAAGTTATCAGTATGGACAGGTAAATTAGCGGTAAATGAGATATAATGGGACCCAAAACGCTGCCTTGATGAACCTCGGTCTCCAATGGATTGCAATTTGAAAATTCTGTACCGCAGTAAACTTGAATGGTGCGATCAGAGAATTAGCGATGGACTAGGTATAAAGACTGGGGTAGATGGGATTAATAAATATTCCTATTCGTCTTATTTATACTTGAAGAAATAAACAATACACATTTAGAATATTAAATGTAGAAGCATTACAACATTTATAGATCAAATATATATGATTCCAGTAATGTTTTTTACAACATAAAAATGTAAAATTGCACACTTATTGTTAGTAGAACCGGTTAATGGGAAAATGCAAGGAATCATCTATGCAATTAAATTTCAGAAAAGAGGATTCCATCCTGCCATGCTTATTTGATATTGATTTTGATTAGTTTAGAAGGAAATGATAGATTAGTTGGACCCAATGACATTTATATGTCCAGCTGAGCAGCCGTTCAGGAAATATGAAAATATCCACCAGTAGAAATGGTATAAATTAAAAAAATATCAAACCGATGAAGTACAATTCTTTTTAAAGGTAAATTATATATTACAAAACAATAGAAAACGCACGAATTGTATATGTATCCATTTACGCCTCGATGTATTTCCTATATGCATCCGTAGCAATGAAAGCATTGTAGTAAACTTGTCTCATTTCATAAATTAGCTAAACTTACAATTATCAACATATATTGTTTTAATGTCGTCTGAATACACGTCAGCTCTTCTGGATGGTCACCGAGAACGCATCCACGATTTAAATGTCGTTGAATATGCATATGACAGAGACATGGATATGCAGTATCAACAAAAAACTTCGAATGGATAAAGTATCCCAAGCACGTCAAAACATTATATGGGACATTATCATAATTGGACTACCCCTCACCATACTCCTAATTATTTTTTAGAAAATAAAAACCTTTCCAGTGGTGTGCCCGTTTTTATTCTTTTTTTTTTTTTTTTTTTGTACAACCTCTCTGTTTACAATGCTCAATTCTCGTAGCTGAACATAATGCCTGGGTCGAACCATATTTAATATGATAAAACGTACATGAATTGTCTATTATGTTGTTTATTTTGTTGTGTGTACTTTGATTTGGTGCATTCACCAAACGTTTCGCTAACGTTTTGAATTTTTTTTTTATATATCTTCTTATTGAGAAATAATACATTTTACCGCATTTAAGGGCACTGAGTACTAAAGTTGAGTGAGGCACGTTCATACCATATAAAAAAAATAATAATAATAAAAATATACATCTATATAACAAAGGCAGAAATTATAATAAACCAAGGAAATGCAACTTAGAGTTAAAATTTAATAAAATACAGAACTTCGTAGCAAATTTGAATAAATTATAAGTAAAAGAAATAAATAGAAAAACATTCATACTTACAATATTTACAATCAGGCAAGAGATCTCCGAGTCCAGCCCTTTCCCTCACGTGCGAAGGACAAAGCGAGACTCTAAGAGATCCTATCGCTTCTCTCTCAGCTGCGTCGCCGGTATTACCAATCCGGTGGAGACTGAGAGAGGGCACTAAAACCACAAACAATCATGACTTGAGTGGAGAAGCTGGCCATTGTCAAAACTCCAGTGACGTCTTTACAAAAGATCTCGAGGCCACTGCCGTTTCAACCTTCGAGGAGGATTGTAGGGATGACTGGAGCTAGATAAGAATTGTGCTAAGGGGTTAGGATGGTGGATTAGGTTCAGGTGAAAATTTGAGAATCGGGATGGAATAACGTCAAGGACATAAGGGATGTAAAGGTCATGATGTAGGGTCTTGTTCGTAACATAATAAGGAGCATTGACTATTATATGGAGGACTTTAGACTGAAAGGATTGGATGCGTTTGATGTTCAAAAATTTAGTTGTCACCCACAGTTCAAGTCCGTAGGTCCAGATGGGTTTGAGTATGGCCTTGTACATTAATAGTTTGTTTTCTATTGAGAGATTGGATTTTATGTCAAGTAGTCTGTATAGCTGGCCAAATTGTCGGTTAAGTTTTTGTCTTTTAATTCTGGTATGTGGGTTCCAAGTTATATTTTGGATTTTAGAAATGAGAAACAGGTAATTGATAAATTCAAGAAATGTATAAATTTTCACCAAGCGAAGGGCTATTCCAGACGAATTAATTCACAATATTTCCTTACATAGCATAGAATTTAACAAAATGCCAGTGGATCAGAAGCTTTATCAAATCAACACCAGGTGTTCAGTGAAAAAGACGATGAACAATATGGTCATTCTTTTTGTTTCCAGATGAAACAAAAATGTGCATCCTAAAGTATTTCACTTAATATATTGAGTATTTTAATTAAATATTGATTGGCGAGAGACAGCCAGTTAAATACAAATGCATTCGTTTCAAGATTAAAGGCATCGAAAATTTAGTAATCCTTGAAATTGCTATAGAAATTGGATTGAAAACTAAAATGGGCTCCATTACCATTAAATTTGAGTCGTACTGAGTTGGAATGTCTTCTGATGTCAACCTCCCTAAAGTATTACGGTATTCATAGGATTTAAATTTTTATGGCACGTTTGTTTAACACTGAGTGGATATTCAACTTAATGGTACATTTTGATTATATTATTCGGAAAGGGGAAATTAGATTTTGGTTCATTCTTTCGAATATTATACGAATATGATATGATGCATATATAAAAAAAAAAAAAAAAAAAATCAAGGAATGTGGCTGTTTGTGTATATATGCAATACAATATACATATACAATTCAATACTGATATTAGTTGAAAAATTTAAAATGAAATGGAGGCTCTAATTTCATTAGAGGAAATAACTACAAAGGCTATTTTAAACGTTTGCCCTTTTATTGTTTGTAAAGGGGCCAGTTTAGATCTGTTCGACATATTCATTGCTAAGTTTCGTGTCGTTGTGACTTATTGATTTTGATTCGAGTCATCTGCCACCTGTATATTGATAAGGTCTAATATATTTGTACATCAGGGCCACTCATATCATAGGGATAAATGTTAGAATCAAAATTAAGGATCCTCACCACAATTTTTTTTTTCAGTTAATATAATATTATAATATATAATATTTCAATAAATATTACTGCAATATTATAATATATCATATTTCAGTAAATATTACTGCAATATTATAATATATCTTATTTCAGTAAATATTACTGCATTTTACTAAAGTATTTCAATTTTGATGCTATTAGTTGCTGCAGAAATAAGAGAAGAAAATAATTATTAAATATAAATATTATATTTCTATTGAAGAAAAATAATACAATCTGCCATAATCTATGGCATTGAGCAATATGGCTCTATGTTTACATTCATACATTATATATATATATATATATATATATATTTTTAAATTTTATTTGGGTTTTCTACAACTTCAGGAGTCAATTTCCCAATTCCCAAAATACCCAACCCTCTATCTATCCAATCTCTTTCTTGGGGCCCTCTCGGGGCTGCCATGCGTTCCTCCACGTCTTCTATCCATTTCTTCTTTGGCCTTACACGCTTCCTTCTTTCATGTGGCATATAGTTATACATTCTATTTGGCCAACGGTTCTCGTCCATCCGCATTAAGTAACCTTTTGGTCCCAATCAGATGAAAAACGTTCTTTTGACATCCGACCATGTCTCTAATAGCTGCGTTTGGGATCCGCTTGATTCTAGATATGCAACAGCTTCTTCTCCAGAAATCCATTTCCATGGAAAGCAACTTATTTTACATCTTTTTTGTCATTGTCCAAACTTCTGATCCTTAGGTGGCTACGCTTTTTACAAAGGAATGGTATATATTCTTTTTAGTTTCCAACCTTGTTCCTTTACTCCATAGGGTTGAATTTATCGAAGTTATTATTCTTTTCCCATTGTTTATTTTATGTTCGATCAACCTCACTACCTCCCTTTGAAGGTAACCAGATACTTGAACTGCTGGCTAACATTGAGTGTCCAGTCATGAATTTCAAGTGGCAAATTTGGAGCATTGAAAACCATTCACTCTGTTTTACTTTTACTGATTTTCAGACCCCATCTGGAATAAGTGTGTAGCAACTTTCTCATCATGTAGCTCACATCATCCAGATCCGATGCAATTATGAATTGATCATCGGCATACTGCAAATTTTAGATAACACCATTCCCGATTTGAACACCCATTCCACTGCACGATCTTTTCCTGTCTTTAAGGGCTTGTTCTACATAAATGTTGAAAATCAGGGGTGAAAGGCAGCAGCCCTGTTTCAATCCTTTTGTTAATTTCATATACAATTAAAATATAAATTGAAAAAAAATAAAATAAAAAGAAAATCATTAAGTAAAAACATATACAAAAAAAAAATGTAAAAGGAAAAAAAGGAAATTGAATGAACAGCAAAGCAGGAAATAAAAAAATACTTGTCACATATTCATTCTTATGTGCAATACTTACTTTCAGCCTAAAAATTCTGAACCATGCCTTGCCGCTCTCACGTGAAAGGCAAGGCAGGGCTCAAAGAGATCCCAGCGCTTCTCTCCCAACCGCATCACTGTTTAAAGCCAGTGGAGGCTGTGTAAGAACTCTAAAGCCACATATGCTCAGGACTTGAGTGGAGAAGCTGCCAGAACTCCAATAGAATATTTATAATAGATAACGGGGCCATTGCCGTTTCAACCTTCGTTGTCGATTTAAATACAAATATAAATTACTTCAATTAAAAAAAAAAAAAGTATTCAAACAATATCAAGTTAATAACACACATATATAAATCATAATTCAATTATTCATACTTATTATGATAATTTCAAATCACTAACAGTGCGAATAAAAAGTAATAAAAAATATGGAAAATAAATTTAAAAAAACATATATTTATTATCATTTAAAACTGTATTAACTAAAAATCTGATGCGGTGCGCGCATTACACACGTTTCTCTTACCACCCTCTTCTTAGCAAAAATAAGTATTTTCAGACAAAGCGAAGTGAAAGTAAAAATTATAGACTCTATATTTATTTATATTTCGTTGTGGGATTTTTGTTTGTTTAAATACCGTTATATATACAAATTTTAATATTTATATCGCTGTAATCTATATAATTAAATATTAAATAATACCAACAATAGCATTTATGAAAACCATATATGTATATTTATATAATATTGTTGGAGTCCGTATTATATTAATCTCATGATACGTATGGAAGCGTGTTCTAATCTTTCGGGTAAGCTTGGGTGCGCTCGTATTCCTTTGGTTCCTACATTACAACTATTCTCTGTTACGATCTCTTATTTCTCCTTTAGTTATTTATCAAATTCTTTCATATTTTGTATTTAATCATTTTTCATATTAGAAATCAGTGTGAAATGTCAATTGTTTTAAATAAAAAAAAATAAAGGTACTTTAGAGGAAGCTAATATTGAAAATAAGCCATTTAAGCCCGGTTATAGAATATCAATCAGAATAATAACCACATTTTATTTGAAACTGCTTAATTTTACACTGATGTGATGAATTTATTCAAAATCGTTAGATCTGTTTCGAGATAATCGTAAAAATGTGTTTAATGCATTAAAGTGTCACTTTCGGTTAACTGATTATGACGAAAATGTTGCTGTAACATTCCTAGCTTATAAAAACCTTAAATATGCAATTTCACTTCCGTACGACTTTTCGTTTTCGAGCTAGACTGTTAACACACACACACACACACACACGCATACCGACCATTTTGCGGAACTTGGTTTTTTGGATCCCCGCCCATACTCCCTGGCCCGGGAAAACCCCGTATAGCCTTAAAGGCGAGGAAGGGAAGGACCAAAAAAAAAAAAAAAAAAAAAAAAGAAAATGTCAAGGAAAGTAAAAATACAGCAAGTAAATTTGAAATTGTAATATGGCATCAATACTTGAAGAGAAACTACCAGTTATACGTATGTTTAGCTACTACTGAAGTACTTTTCGAGGGCACTCAATGTTCTATACTAGAAGGTCTCTAGGCAATCTTATTTTCAGACACCTAGGAATTGTCAGAAATCGAAAAGGAGGTGATATAACCGTAGACAAACGTGATTGAAGAACTCCGATATATGCTTATTTACAAAAAGTCTCGGTAGTTATGAGAACTCTAAATGGATTTTAAGTTTCAAGAGCAGTTCGGCTAGTCTTACCCATTCAAAAACCTGTCCTATATCCAAAAATATACCCAAACAGCATTGCTTGCTTTTTAAAGCTAAGGAAATATGATAATCCATTCGAAGAATTTGTTGGACTGTGGAGGGTTGCAAATGGAATCCAAACTGATGGGAAGTAAGATTTTAGGATTGTATAATATGTAAGATTTGTTTCAAAAGGATCTCTTTAAAGATATTCGAATGATTTGGTAGTAGACTAACTAGTATATAGGATGTCAATCTGTGGAAGGTTCGCTTGGAGAAGCATTTGTAGTATTAGACGTTAAAATTATGAATTTAAACGTTGTTCAGCGATTATTACACACTAATAAATTTTTAATTGACTGTTAAAAACTTAAAAATTAGTTTTATTTGACCTTAACATCCCATTTGTCCTCGACATCATCCCATCCAGATTCTCAAACTTTCACCAGAACCTTATCCATCATCCAAATCCTCTAGCTCAATCCCTATCCAGCTCCCTTCATCCCTACAATCCTCCTCGAAGGTTAAAACGGCAGTGGCCCAGAGACCTCTTCTAAATATGCTTCTGGAATCCTAGCAATGGCCAGCTTCTCCACTCATGTCATGAGAGTCTGTGGCTCTAGTGCCCTCTTCCAGTCTCCACTGGCTTCTAATACTAGTGATGCGGCTGGAAAAGTGGCACTGGGATCTCCTGGAGTCTTGCTTTGCCTTCCATATGTGGAGGAAAAAGCCTGGCTCGGAGATTCCTGGGCGAATGTATATATTGTATGTAGATATGATTGTGTTTCTATTTTATGTAATTTGTTTACTTTTTTTTTTCTTTTTATTTACTTTCTTCATAAGTATTATTTATTTACTTTTTAAATTTATATTTATTTCTCTATTATTTGTATATATTGTATGAATGAAAACTTTGAGCTCTAATACTTACAGCCCTCCAGCAGTGGCTGATTGTATTATTATTCAATAAATAGATTATTAAAGAAAGTTTTATTTAACCTAAAAGCAGCAAGCGATTCCGTGTTGTTTTTAGAGAACTTGGAAATTTTACAAAATTATAAATGTTTGAAATATGGATGCTATATAAAATACTTGGCTGACATTTATGTTTTCAACTCATAGTTGTTGATTTTTAGAGCAATATGAGTCACCGAAGAGTAGTGCTCAGACATTTGAATTGAGTTACCTGAGAAGCTGAAATCCATAAATTTGCGAAACTGTTAGCTTTCAGGAGCATAATTTATGTAGCGATCCTTCTGACTTGACAGTTACTGTTGCCAATACATTATTGGTAACTAGCGTGGAACCAGTTTCGCTCTGGTGATTAGTAAGCTACTGTAAAATTCATTCCTACCAAACACTCGGTCTATCGGATATTTTGTACGTATGATTTCATTTCCAAGAATTCAATATGAGTTAGCGTGAATAACAATATAACATATGCCGTGATATTAACCCTGATTTCTGCTAAATAAAAAAACTTACAACAAAAGTTGTAGCGTTTTGTGTAGAGATGAGAAATTGGATTCTTTTAACTGAATCATGAACCATTGTTCGATTGATTCTTTTCGTCTTTTTTTTTTCTTTGAATTAAAAAGTACTTTTTATTGAAAAAATATATACATTGTCAAACCTTATGGTCATTTAGGAAATATTTTATTGTTATCTGATTGAAATTAAAATTCCAGGTTCGAATATTTACAAATTTAAAGTCATAAATAATATATGTTTACTTAACTTTTTTATTTTGAAATATAACAACCTGTCTCAGAAATCTAATAAATAGAAAAGAAATTTAAATTTTACAAAACAAGTTTTCTTTTAAATTTTATATCTTAGATTTTGTTCTTTATATTTAAATTGTAGATGAAATGAAATGTAATTTTATTATCCAGTGACTGATAACTCTGTGGAACAAATTATAAATACAAAATAAATTAAACATGGCAGTATGGCCATACATTAAATAAAATATTTACATAATAATAAGTAATTAAAAATAGGGGGCTGGGGTAGCCATACAGACTGATGTGCTTGCAATCGGTAATCAAAGTTAAGCAACGTCGAGTGTAGTTAATACTTGGATGGGTTACCGCCCGATTTGGGCGACCGTCCACCAGGGAATCCAAGCTGTCCAAGTATCTCCCCCTCTCCCTGTATGTGAAACCCGTCAGCCTACTGGAGGCAACTCACACCGACCGGATATAGGACTGATGATCCTACTCCGTTTACTTAATCGGGAATCGGGATGTGGTCTACCAGGATGTGTTTAGCCTCCTAAAGGTTTGTCCATGGACGGTCTGTTTCGGGGAAAGAAATATAGGCCTGTGCTCCTGGTGACTCCGAGCAGTCATAATCCATGGATCTAGACCGATTTGTCACTGTAATAGAACCCGAGTGAGTCGGTGGGACAGTGACAGGTGGCCACAAAGGGATTGGATATGGAGCTATGGGTGGCTTGCCGATGCACCATGGGGACCATGGTTCTTAGCAACGTGAGGTTGGGCGAATCTCTCCAGGCTTTCTGAGCTCTCGCAAGTAATATACGTCTGGAAGGTGACCACATTTCGCGGCCAAAGATCTTCATGGTTTGTAGTGCCAACCAAAAAAATAAATAAATAAAACATTAATTAAAAATGCTATAATTTTAATAAAAGTAAAATAGGAGGAAAAACTTAACATATATATAAATAAAACAAACAGTGAAAGAGTAACAAAATAGCAATACTGAGTAGATTAATTTCTGTGCTGGTGGACGCTTCTGAGACTGTCGGTGTATTCCTGGCCTGATGCATCGAGGATCTATTTTGAAAGTAGGTTGAATTTCGAAATAATTGTTATTTGAAACATATGAAAGCATAATTGTGTACCGATTGAGCTATTTATTATTCAAGATTTGATGAGGATCCCATTGTTAACTTGAAAAAAAAAAACATTAAAAAAACCGGGATCGAAACGTCGAGTAAACAGCAGGAGTAATGACCATTTAGTAGTTTATTGAATAATTATTTAGTGACATTATCCCCAATTAAATAATTATGATAAACACAAATACACACACACACAAAATATGTATATATAATTTTATAAACTACGGTAATTTTAGTACCTATTCTTTTTATTTGACGACGAATCAATTACTTTTTCCTTATACAAACAATGGGATCCTCTTCAGTAATGGAATAACAACTAGCCATATTGGTACACAGATACAAGTTTCTATATATTTTAACCAATAATTTCAAATTTATTTTACTTTTATGATACTCCAAGTCAACACAATGGCAGCCTTAACACCATATTCCAAGACAGATGTCAATTGGGTTGCCACGAGGTTATATTTAATTTAAATAATTAGAAATCGTTCTTCAGAAAACTAGTTTATAGAACAAAATTTACTTCAAATCTTTATCATTAAAAGAAGACTTCTAAGCTGCTAAATTATGCTTGATCTATACTACGAACCGTTTTAGATATACAGATGAATAAATAAAAAAATAGGTCCTTCATAACGCTTCTACCATGAAGTGGTAGGAATAGAGACTGGGAATTTAAGTATGTTTACCTCCCAAGAACTACTAACAAATTCTCAAAGACAAATGCTTCCTCTCCTCTCCATGCATTCTACAATACCTTTGTTGACTGAACTAATTCTATTTCATCGGCTTTGATTCACATTCTAAGAAACTTTTAAAAACACGCTTTTATTCGGAAAAAATGTTTCTATGAAACGATGCCACCTCCTATATTCTACGAAATAAATCCAAAGCTATTATTTTAAGTTATAGTTGCCAACCCATGCTGCTAATGGACACCTTAACGAGCTGTGACAAAGAAGAAGGAAGAGAGATAAAAATAACTACTATAAAAAGATACGTTACTATAATAAATAACTGGAAAGGGATTATCTATTGGAAGAGGACTATGTTGTTCCGTCTCCTCCGGGATTTGGGGCCAAGGATAGGTTTCCCTTGCCAAGGGTTCCCAGCCTGCTACCGCCCTATCAGCTCCTGGTTTATCACTCCAATAAAATAAGGCTTAGGCTTCTCTGAATCCAAATTACTCTGTAATAGCTTCGATCCTTCCTTTGAAAAAAAAATAAATATTAAAAGGATTCGTTTAGAGTAATAATTTCACTGGCTTGCTTCACCCAAACATCATTGATGCTTCTATAGTCAAATGCCAAATTGTCATAAGTCACATTATTACGAGGAAGCAAGTATAAATTCAACAATTGATTACCAATTACCGAGAGGTTTTCGTTAAGTAAGGATAACAAATATTACCCGAATTTGTGAAAGATAGTTGCCTAAAAAATATTGGTGTAACGTAATTAGTGACAATTGCTTTTCATGTTTTGAACAACTTGCGAATTAATTGCCCCCTGCGTTTTTTTTGATTTTTTTTAAAATGAAAATATATCACATGGACATTGGATTATAGGGAGGTAAGATAACATTCACACAATATGTAAAAAAAAATAAGAAAAATAACTAAATAATATTAAAAAAAATATATCCATTAAACAAAATAGTATAACTTAAAGATAAATAATGTAAAAAAAAAACATACATACCAATATACACTATTTAAAATCAGGCGAAGGAACTCCGAGGCAGGATTATCACTCCAACTATGGAGGGAAAAGCTGGACTCCAGCTGATCCCTGCGCTACTCTCTCAACCGCTTCACTGGCACTAAAGCCAGTGGAGATTGATCGAAACTTTGCTTTTTTTTTTAAATTTCATTTGTATACATTCCCCATGCAGTAGAATAGTATTTAATAAAGTTAATAATAACTGAGCTTAATATTACAGGGCTCAAATTGATCATAAAATATTACAGGGCTAGACTCAAGAAAAATCTCTACATATCGTTCATAGACTTCAAATAGGCCTATGATTCAATAGACATGGAAATATTTCTCGAAATTCTGAGGGAATACGGAGTAGAAAAAAAAAAATAACAAGCCTATTAAAACTGACTCTGATAAATACCAATAAAATTCCAGGGACTAATAGGTAAACCATTCCAAATAAACACGGGGCTTAGGCAAGACGACGGTCTGTCACCGACACTGTTTAATGTAGTGCTGGGCAAAATTATAAAGATTTTCTGACAAAAGCACAAGTACAAAGAGGGACGTTGTGAAAGTAAAGTGGCTGCCCTTTGCAGACGATCTAGCCCTGCTAGCAAAAACAGAAGAGAGAGCTATAAAACAGGTAAACACCCTGAAAGAAATAGCCTTGAAAACGGGACTACAGATCTCGTATGAAAATACCGAAATCATGACGACGGATGCCAACTTTAGCAAGAAAATATTGGAACACAAAATATTGGCAAATAAAAGTAATCACGAAGTATAAATACCTAGGCGAGAAAATATGTACCTATACGGCACGGATAGGGCGTCCATAGACGAAAAAATGGCCAAGCTGGAAAGACTGAACTTCGCCACTAGAAACAGCTACATCAAGAAAAATGTTTCTTCAAATGCAAAAACAAGGCACTACAGTACAGTAGTAAGACCAGTGATACACTGTATGGTATGGAAACAGTCAACTTTCCAAGCCTAGAGAAAGTCCTAAAGGTTGGAAAGAATATTCTTAGGAGGATTCACGGACCCAAAATAACGCAAGAGTGGTATAGACGAAAATCCAATGAAGAAATATACAGGAATTTGGAAGATCTAGAAACAGTCATCAGGATCAGGAGACTGAGGTTCTACGGGCACATGGTCAGAATGAACGATGAGTGATTAAGCAAGACAATTTTCGACAATGTCTGCAGCTTTAAAAGTAAGGAGGACATGTAAAACAAATATAAGAGGAACTGGGTAGGCTAAAAATCACGGATAAGAACTGATTGGATAGAGAGCTTTGGGGAAAAAACTAAAAGAGGTTGGGGTTCTTTGGGGAAGAAGGGAGAGACGAGGTAGAAAATGGACTAAGGAAGAGCGAGAGGAACAGCCCAGGAGGATAATTGAGTATTGGAATGTAAGGAAGTCGAAAGGTTTGAAGAACAAGCAACGACAATTGCGTTGTCCTTGCTGAAATATTCGTGTCAAAAACAAAAATGAGCTTAATAATTATAATGATTTATAATAAAACGCAATACGCAATTTTTATTGTATACTTACAAACTTTAAATTTGAACTATTAGGAAAAAAAACTATTTATTAACATTTTAATCCAATATTTTCTAATACTTATCTTATAAAATAGCTTATGAATTCAAACAAAATCAGTATATAGAAGCTCAGATCTCCGAATACAAGATATACATGTACTTTAAACTATATTTAAAAAAAATCTTGAATATTAAATTATTCAAAGAAAATTGGTTCAATAAATGTTTTTTTTTCTAATATTAACTTTTGATGTATATAATTTAAAGTTTCCATAATGGACTGATAGAAAAATGGGGGATTTACCAAAAGAATAGCATAGTCCCAAAGGACTCCAGATACCTTGATAGGTAACATTCTTCTTTACTTCCACAGTATTTGGTTGATGGCCGGGCTAAAATTTTCTGAAAGCTCTACAAGGAAAGATGAAAAAAAAAAAAAAACGCTTTTATACTTAGGCTAAAGGAAGTCTTGGGAATTTTCTTGCTCTGATATCTTTGGAGACTCAACCGTCCTTCTTCAAGATTCAGAGAGGCTTTTCTTTATAGACACTTGAATAAGGTGAAAATAAACCATAATTTTCGAATCATCAAAATTTTATCCCAGCAGTAAAATATAATATTTAAAAACATATTTGTATTTTTGTCACATATTTCAGCAATTTCCATATTTATTGGTTGTATATCCCTTCTTCTCATAATTTTTATAAGATTCTTCAGATTTTTAAAATTTTATTCTGACGTCATCCTTCTATTAGCAATGAAATAAATCTGTATTAATTCTATAATAGACGAAGTTGGTTGGGAGTGCCAAAGAACACAAAAAACATTATTTTCTTAGTGCCGACGTTTTAGCAATAGCATATAGCAAGTTTTAGCCCTTTATTGGGACTACGTAATGACAACAACCAGTAAGAATGAGGAAGCAAAACATAGTAACGTAAAGGCAAGAAACAAAATGGCAATATAAGTGTTGTTGTATTTTCTAGTAAACCAATGCTGAATTTATTATTGTGTACTTTCATCAAAAACAATAATCTTTTCTTTCAAAATACGATTTTGTTAAAAATATTAACTAAATAAAAATAAATAAATAAATAATCTTTCCTTGTATTATGGGCAGTAAAGAATCATTGTATTAGGGTATTTTAGTTATTGTAGCAGTTAGAAAAAGTTATTGTTATCCTACCAGATTTGTCAATCCTCTAAAAACTCTAAATATTAATATTAAAATAAATATTAAATAAAAATAATATAAATAAAAATACACTAGAAGAGACTAACTTCGCTGGTTAATATTATTTCTTAAGTGAGACCTTCCCAGCGTCAAATGGGATTAGCTAGTTATTTCTCTTAAGGTTTTTGATGCTGATTTCAGGAATTCATATGATTCTATGGAATCCATTATTTTCATCCTTCGTTTCCCTCATATTGGTCCCTCCAAGTTTGAAGTTCCAACCATTTACTTCCGAGCAGTTAGTATTTTGAATCCGGTGACTATTTACAACAGTTCTTCCATAATGTTTTCTCCAAGGGAGTATGCACTCATTCTAAGAGTGCTGTTTTAGTTGACTGCAATACCATACTGCCCAGTGTCTAAACAATACTGGTTACCCTATGAATATGTATGCACTGATTGTAAGTTTTATATGTTTATAGACATATATTTTACTTGAAAATGAGCAAAAAAGCTCGAAACGTCTTCATATGATTAGTCAACTGAATTTTTCTATTTTTTTTTTTTTTTTATTCTATAACTGTAAACATATATACAACCAATAAATTTGCCACAGGAATATATTAAATGAAGGTACTTGTGAAGAAACTACCCATTGGTAACACGTCAAAGATAAATTTATTTAGGAGGTCCCTTGGCCATCTTCTTTTCAGACGCCTCGGAGGGTTGTCAGGAATTGTGTTGGACGAAAGGTTACAAACTAGAGGCTTGGGGTGACTAAAGAATTAGGAATGAAAACAGGTAATGTTGCGGTATTTAATTTGGAAAAATCGTTTCCGCAACAAAGTTGCCGGATGCTCAGTGGAGACGGCAGGGTTCGAAAAAAAAATCAAGGGTCAATTAATTATTAATAACTTTCTAACGAGCGCCACGCTATTTAATTGGTTGAATTTGTAAAATAGGAAAAACCATAAATATATAATATAATATATAATATATATATATAATATATATTATATATAAATATATATATATATATATACTAATATACTTTAAAAACATATGTTAACTAACCTCATAACCTATCGAACCTTCTTACTTGGTTAATAATGACTTTCCCTAATCCCTCGAATAGGGTTTTACAATTCCTTATTAAACATAAAAAAAACAATATAATATATACATAAAACATGAAAACAAACAGAAGAAAAATAAGAAAATAAAACTGGCTATTATTAATACTAATGATGAATTTACTTATTTCTATTAATTTAAATAACTGTTAAAGGAAATGAAAATTATGAACAAGAAATTAGATTTATAAGAAAACAAAGAAAATACAATTAACTTTAATTATCAAAGAAAAGAATATAAAATTATTATAGAACTAAACATTAACTTACAACTATACAATATACCAATTACAAACATTTGGAAATAAAAATAGATAGAAAAAAAACTTATATGTACATATTTACAATATCCCACTGGTTGAACTCTGTCCAATTGGCACATTGGGTTATCTGAAGAAGCTGAAACTTATTCGAACTAGCGTCGTTAATGTCTCCACAATTTATCTCCTCAAGTTGTGAAAATGTTCATTCACCAACTTGTAAGATCAAGCGGCACTCGTCGCTGATAATCACAGGTCCATGAATAGTTAAGAAAATCCGGTGTACACCGTAAAACTAAATAAAGCATTTTACACACAAAATCCTTAGCGTGCCTCAACACTCGCGAGGTTCCGCCATCTCTCTCTCTCGACTGTCTTTTGTTTTTCCTCCCAATCAGCAGTTGGCTGTTACACTGACTTAAAAAGTAATATTTACAACTAATACTTTATTTTTATTTATTTATTTTAAATGATATTTACAACTGTATACAAAAAAATACATCTAGTAAATTTGCACATTGGTATAAAGACATGGAACACATGTTGAGAAACTACCCATTGGTAGCACTCTAATAATATGTCTATATTAGAAGATCACGTGGCCATCTTCTTTTCAGACGCCTCGGAGGGTTATTAGGAATCGAATAGGAAGCAAGGTTAGAGACAAGAGGGTTAGGATGGTTATGAAGTTTATTATGGAAGGACAGATATCTGGATTGGGCCAAATCTGATACATAAGGAACATTAAGGTCATTATGGATAATTTTATTTGTAACAAAGTAAGGAGCATTGAGGATTTTACGAAGGATTTTGGATTGCAAGGACTGTATGCGAGAGGAATTTGAAGGCTTGGTGGAGCCCCATAGCTCAACCCCGTAAGTCCAAATAGGCCTTATTATAGTCATGTAAATCAGTCTTTTATAATTGATTGGAAGGTTAGAGCGTTTGTCTAGTAAGTGTTGAAGTAGTCGGAAACGTCGAGCGGTTTCTTGTCGTTTCAGTCTGGTATGAGGATTCCAAGTTAGACGTTTGTCCAGATGGAGTCCTAGGTAACGGATTTGTTCAACAGGAATAAGTGAGGTGTTGTTAAAGGATACTGAAGGACAGGAAGTCATTGGTTTACGACGAAGGGTGAAGGTAATTTGATGGGATTTATTGGAATTTATTTTAATTCTCCATTTCTGACACCATTCTTCCAGGTTTGTGATGTGGGATTGAAGGGTTTGGGATGCAATAGATGGGTCGTTATTGACTGATAGGATACATGTGTCATCAGCATATGTGGTGATGACAGTGTTGGGATGGGTTGGGATGTCAGCTGTATAAACTGTGTAAAGGATACTACCTGTATAAACCTAGGATACTACCTTGAGGAACACCTGCAGACTGGGAAAAACGGGATGTATATACATTGTTGTGATTTACTTTAAAGTATCTATCAGTAAGGTAGGAACGGATAATGAGGAAATAGGTAGATGGTAGGAATTTTCGGAGTTTGTACAGCAGTCCCGGGTGCCAAACTCTATCAAACGCCTGTTCAACATCGAGAAAGGCTCCCGTACAGTACATACCGCGCTCCAATGCAGAGGATACTACGTCTACCACACGATGGCATTGCTGTATAGTGGAATGGGAGGAGCGGAATCCAAATTGGTGATCTGGGATTATGTGATTAGAATCTAGGATTGGGTACAGGCGTTTTAAGATTAGTTTTTCCAGGATTTTTCCCATGATGGGTAACAGAGAGATGGGACGGTAAGAGGATGGATATTCTGGTGGCTTTTTGGGTTTGTGGATCATTTTGACAATAGATATTTTCCAAGGATCAGGGAAATATGTTGATCGGAGTACAGCATTATATATGAAAGTAAGGAATAGGATGGCTTTTCGAGGAAGAAGTTTCAAGATCTGGGATGTTATTAGGTCATGTCCAGGAGCTTTGTAGGAGGGTAATCTTTGAATGATGTTGGATATTTCTGTGGGATGAAATGCTTTAGGTGGTAGGGACATTTGGAGAGGAGTATCCAGTTCTGATTCAATACATTCAATGTGGGTTGGATTAAGGATATCAGGATGTGGGTTGAAAATTTGGAACAGATGTTGACCGAATAACTGGGCTTTTTCTTCGTCGGATTTGGACCAGGTTTGGGATTCAGTAAGAAGTGGGTGATTAAAATCTTTAAACTTCAGAAGTTTTTTGGTTGTAGTCCATAGTGATTTGTCAGTTGTTGTAATATTTCCAGTTAGGTTCAGTAATTGTTGAGTTTTATATTTTCTGATTTCTGATTTTAGTTTGTTAGTCAATTCGGTATAGTACGTTTTGTCTGAAGGATATCTAGTCCTGTGCCACTTCGATCTTGCTCTGCGTTTATCCCTTAATAAGATTCGAATATGCTGTGGCAAGTTAATTTGTCTTAAATTATTGCTTTTATTATTAACAAATGTGTTATTATTTATACTCGTTGTTATAGTTGTATTAAGGTTTTCTATGGCATTATCAATATGTTGTTTTGTTTTGAGGGGAATTTTTAAGTCCAGTTTATCTTCCAGATCATGACGAAATTTGTCCCAGTCCACTCTTCCTGTAATTAGTTTAGGAAGTTTAGGTTTAGGAGCAGAGTTCGAATGTAGTAAAAGCAAAACTGGACTATGATCTGACGACAACTAATACTTAAAACTAAAACTTATTATAAACAATTACTTGTTATTAAAACTAATATTAAATACTTAATTATATATTTAACCCTCTTCGAGTTAATAAAAAAAAGTAACAATTATTTTACGAACTAATTTTTTTGTATTTCATTTTTCGTTATAGTAAGTCTAGTTCGGGCCAAGTCTTCCACAAGAGGAATGTTGAGGTCTTTATGGATAATTTTAGTTGTTACATAATAAGGAGTATTTAGGATTTTACGGAGGATTTTGGATTGTAAGGATTGGATACGGGAAGAATTTGATGTTTTTGTAGAGCCTCAAAGCTCAATACCGAATGTCCAAATGTCCAAATGGGCCTGATGATGTTAGTGTAAATGAGTTTTTTGTAAAATATTGGAAGTTTAGAGCGTTCGTCAAGTAAGTGGTGTAGTTTCCGGCATCTGTTGGCAGTTTCTTGTCTTTTAAGTCTAGTATGAGGATAGTCAATAGAAGTGCACAGTAATGAAGCAATTTATAATAAACGAATAATACTAAATCCTCGTAAAGAAAATAAGGTTTTTAAAAATTACATATTTCCATGATTAATGCTCCCTTACTCTGACTGCTTTTATGGAAATCAAATTTCCATAGAAAACCAGGGAGTAGCTCTGTTAATGAGGCGTAAAGAGAGATGTGGGGTAAAGGAGAGGAGCGGGTGAATACGTACATTAGATGGTGGGGAAGTGGGGAGGGAGGGGGAAATGCCGGTTTGATTGGACAAGAAGGTAGAAAGTTGGGGGTGGGGAGAGGATCCTAATTAGCCCTCCTAATTACTTCTCATTAGGCCGATAGCCAGGGTCCAGCTAACCTGCCTAACTGCCCCCGTCACTATATCTCATCCTATCTTCTCCTCTCTCCTCACCACCAATTACATTTTCCCTTTCAGATGTCAACATTTATATTTCTATCCCCTCCCCATCATTATTTTTCCTACATCCCCTCTTCAGGTTCATAACCTATTGTAGCTATTGAAGTAAAGTTTAACAGTTGTAACAAGTACTTTTAGCATTTGATAATAGGTAACGAATAACTATAATTTTCAACTATAGATGTAGTTAAAAAAGGCAAATACACTGCTTTGAAAGAATATAAACAACAGATAGTATTAATATAATACCATTGTATATTGTATATATATTCTCACCCGTGATAAAATCCTACCGGACCTTGAAACTCTAAACTGGAACGATATTTATTCCTGTACCTCTATTGATCAAATGGTAGACATCCTCACTTCTAATCTTATCCATATTCTTGACATACATGCTCCTATCAAAACCTCAACCTTCCGTCGCCAACCTGCTCCTTGGATGTGTCAAGAAATCCGCGACATGCAAAAGAGACGTGAGGCAGCCCGTAGACGCTTCAGACGAACTCGACTAGCAGATGACTATCAAGTCTATAGGGTACTTCGTAACTTGACACAAACAACGATCAGGAAAGCGAAATCAAACTTCTTTCACGAAACTCTCGCTTCTGCTCCTGATTCTAAATCAATATGGCTAACCCTTCGTAAACTCTCTCTTTGTAAATCCTCTTCCTCACCGTTCTACCCGGTATCACCCGATGAACTAAATTCCTACTTTATATCTTCCACCACCAGCAACAGTTCACCCACCTCTCACCAGTTTTCCTTATCACCCTCATTTAACAGTGATAATTTCTATTTCTCCAACATCTCACCGACCGACCTTATTTCCTCTATAATGAAATCACACACAAACTCCATCGGACTTGATGGGATACCAGTCAAACTATTAAAATTATGCCTTCCCGAAGTCGTTCCAGTTCTCCTTTTCATCTATAATTTTTCCCTCCAGAACTCAGTTTTTCCAACTGCTTGGAAAAAAGCATTAGTCAGACCTATCAACAAAATTCCCAATCCTACCTCTCCTAAAGACTACCGCCCAATCTCCATTCTTTCTAACCTTTCTAAACCTCTGGAAAGAATAGCTCAATCCCAAATCTCTAAATTCCTTGAAAACTCAAAACTACTCGATCCTCTCCAATCTGGTTTCCGACCTGGCTTCTCCACACAATCCGCCCTACTAAAAATTACCAATGACTTACATACCGCAATGGACGAAAAAATGTTAACTGTATTAATACTTCTCGACTTTTCCAAAGCTTTTGACTCCTTAGACCACTCTATACTCTATACTAAATTAAAATCCCTATCCTTCTCCAACAGCTCTATCCTCTGGTTACAGTCTTTCCTATCCGACAGAACTCAAGCAGTCAGCATTCCAAACCAACCCCTATCTTCCTTTCTTACACTGTCCTCTGGAGTGGCCCAGGGTTCGAGCATTTCCCCTCTCCTTTTCAACTCCTACATAAATGATCTTTCCAAATCCATCTACCACTGTTCACATCATTTATACGCTGATGACACCCAAATATATTTTTCCTTTCATCCTTCTGAGCTACTAGTCGCGTTCGCCAATATTCAGGCTGACCTAGATAGGATCAGTGCCTGGGCAAGTCTGAATAATTTAAATCTAAATGCGATGAAAACTCAGGCCATTATTATAGGTTCCAGTCCTATTCTTAAATCCATCTCCTTCCTTCCTCCATTAGTCATCAACGATCATCCCGTCACATTCAGTTCATCCGTTAAAAACCTAGGAATCACCATAGACGAAAACCTCTCCTGGAAACCCCATATTGCCCTCATCTCCCGTAAGTCAATAGGTACCCTTAAGCTATTTCATCGCTCCCGCCACCTACTCCCACAACCCATCCGCAAGCTCCTTGTATCCTCTCTCATTTTCCCCCACTTTGACTACGGCTGTGTGGTGTACGGAGGCATCCCGATGGTACTCGAGGATAGATTGAAGCGACTCATGAATACGTGCTTAAGATTTGTCTTCGGTACATCAAAGCGATATCATGTGTCCCACCTTTACGACGAGTTAAAGTGGCTCTTCCCTTCTTTCCGCAGACAATATTTCCTCGGATCTTTCCTATTCCAAACAATCAACACTAGACACCCTTCTTACATCTACAGTCTCCTACAGTTTAAACCCGTGGTCCACTCCCAGAAAACAAGATCCCGTTTTTCCGACCTTTATATCCCTTCCCATAGAACTAAGACGTTTGAATATTCCTTTATTTCCCGATCCACAGCCTTCTGGAATTCCTTGCCATCTGAAATCCGTCATGCCTCTTCCTTGTCCTCATTTAAATATCATCTTTACCAATTCCTTCTCACATCCCAAAATGACGTTATACAATAAAATAAATATTGTGAAACAGATTTTGACTGAGGTGAATGATTGATAAAATTTATTGTCTTAATTTTAAAAATCAACCCATGCTTATTTTATTTTATTTTTATCTTCATTTAAATAATGTTGTTTTTTTTTTATTTCGTTTTTTCTCAAAATTTTATTTTATTTTTACTTGTTTTAATTTAATTTCACTGAAGATACTGTATATATTCTTTAATATTGATTAATGTAATTTTTGGCCAGATGTAGTTTTAATTTTTTTGTTCATATCTGTTATTCATAAGGGACCTTGTCCCAGAATAAAGTTTACTTTCTATCTTCTATCTTCTATCTATCTTCTATATTTTTTTTTTTTCCTTTTGCGACGCATATCCTGTCCCACAATCCTTTTCAATTCAATACCACTTCCCTACTCAGATACAGTCCGTTACCTTGGCTTCCTTCTAGACAAAAGACTAACTTGGAACCCACATACGAGACTTAAAAGTCAAGAACTTAACCAACGATATGGCTAGCTATATACACTACTAAGCAGGACATCTCGTCTTTCGATTCGATACTGAAACCTATCTATACCTACGGACTTGAACTGTGGAGAACTGCTAAACAATGGTATATCAAACGCATCCAATCCTTCCAGTCCAAAGTACTTAGAACAATAGCCAATGTACCATATTATGTCACAAATAAGACCCTACACCATGACCTTACCATCCCATTTGTCCTCGACATCATCCCATCCGGATTCTCAAACTTTCACCAGAACCTTATCCATCATTCAAATCCTCTAGCTCAATCCCTATCCAGCTCCCACCATCCCTACAATCCCCCTCGAAGGTTAAAACGGCAGTGGCCGCGAGATCTATTGTAAATATGCTTCTGGAGTCCTGGCAATGGCCAGCTTCACCACTCAAGTCCTGAGCATCTGTGGCTCTAGTGCCCTCCTTCAGCCTCCACTGGCTTCTAATACTAGTGATGCGGCTGGAAATGTGGAACTGGGATCTCCGGAGTCCTGCTTTGCCTTCCACATGTGGGGAGAAAAGCCTGGCGAGATTGGGGAGATTCCTGGGCGAATGTATATATTGTATATAGGTATGAATGTGTTTAGAAGTTTTTATTTTATTTTGTTTGTTTATTTGTTTTTTCCTATTGATTTACATTTTTTTATCAGTATTATTTAGTTACTTTTTATATTTATAGTTATTTCATTATTATTTGTATTTACTGTATGAATGAGAACTTCTATCCTTAATACTTATAGCCCTCCAGCCCTGGCTGAGTTTATTATTATTCAATAAAAAAAAATAATAAAAAAATATATATTTTTTCTTTTGTATTTTGCTTTTATCTGTTTCATTAAATGACGTAGGTGTTAGGCTTTATAACATTATGTCATTAATTCCTAAGCCAAGTGAAGAGTTTATTAAAGAATACATTTAGAAGAAAAAGAATTATGAAAGCTCTTCCCAAAACGGCTAAAAAGATGGGCAGACATTCCCTAAAAAGTTTACCGATAATGGTAAGCAATGAATTATATCTATTGACTGAAACTGACCTTGTACGTCGTGTTCACTTAACATAATGATATTCCCTGTTCGTCTAAACAAGCACTGTTCGTGACTGCAGTAATACCAATAATAAACCTATTAAAATGAAAACACCTCTACAATTTATGCCTGAAACAGATAATTACTAATTATTTCTAAATGAACTAAATGCATTATTTACCACCACATTGTGCTGTAGCTAAAGTAAAATTATAATAGCAATCATGGGAATATGGGGATTTACATGAACAAATTTCATACGATGTAATACAAATTTCAATAAGTGAGCCGTGTAAAAATCGAAAAAAGGTAATAAGATAAAACAGTAAAAAAAAAAAAAAAAAAAAAACACTCTGTGAAACATACATTAGCTGGTGTGAGATTACTAATGTATTTTCTATTTAAAGATATGAAAAATACTATTGAAAAATCATAATAAAGAAACTTTATGATAAAAAAAAAATGTTTTGGGTTATAAATATTCAGGACGCAGTCTTCTTTTAATATTTTTTTTATTTTTGCCAATGTTTCAACCCAAACATGTGGGTCATCTTCAGGGCTGAAAATGTTTTTTTACAATTACAATCAGAGATATAATAGTATACGACCGCTAATTATAAATAATAAACTATAGTGATTGATGGCACATGAATCTTAACTTATATTGTAATACACATATTAAAATTAAATATTAAAATAGTTATACGAACTAAAAATAAAATAAAAAAAATGTATATAATCCAGTTATATAAATTTGTATTATTTGTATTTATTATTTATAATTAGCGGTTGCATACTATTATATCTCTGATTGTAATTATAAAAAACATTTTCAGCCCTGAAGATGACCCACATGTTTGGGTTGAAACATTGGCAAAAATAAACAAATTTAAAAAAGACTGCGTCCTGAATATTTATCACCCATGATATGTAGGACAGTCGACTAACTTTCTTCAAGAATTTATCAAAAAATGTTTTGAATAAACATAAAAAGAAGAAATGAAAAAGTGTTAATATTGCGGCGGTGAAAAATCCATTTTACGCATTTTTTGTACAGTATGTTTAAAACTTATACCTGTATCCTTTCGTTACACACTCATCACATTTCAATAATAGAATTCTTTAGTCAATAATAATAACAAAGTACAACGACAAAGAAAAAAATAAGAATTCCACACTATTTCTGTAGAAAGAAATAATACCCACAACCTGTTGTTAGTGAACAAAAAGTCATCGTAATCAATGTTGGATAATTAAAGGCAGAGTTGAAATAAAATATTTCCAAGTTGTTCATGTCTTACCAATTTTAAATAATGAAAACAACTGTGTTTTTGTTGTGTTTCTCTGTTTAGTCATTTTAGAAAACATTGAAAATGCCAAAGATATTTTTAAATTTAGTAACGTATGACCTTCCATTATTTCTTTCAAACCACAGAGATGATATAACAATATATACAAACTATGAAACATATAGTCACGCAAAACATTATAGAGTAAAACCTCGGAACTAGCACATTAAATAATAATTGCTCTAACTTTAGGAAGGTTGAAGATAAGATATTAAAATAAGGTATATTTTTAAAGAAAGTTTAACGCTCAACAACTTTCTTACCCTTGACTTTTTATTATAATGAATATATAAAGAGTTTTGCTAAGTAAACAATGATAAAAGCGTGACGCCATTTTTTTTTAATTAGAGAATATTGAGCAGAATTAGAGAATATCTTGGAAACTATGCGGGATTGAAAAAAAAAATCAGTTTTGTGAATCAAATTCAAAGCTAAATAGTCACCAAGATTGGACAATTTCAGTTACCATATGTAAAGAATTGGTAGGAACGATTTCAATTTAACTCTTCTATTTTTTTATTCGGGATTTAGTTAAGTTTCTCCATTCGGAAAAATAACAGTAAAAACCATAAAAAAATCGTCAAATCGAACTAGTTTTAGCAACTTTTTCAGTGTATTGAATTTAATAAACTGTTTTCAATAATTTCATACATGCCCATTTACATTGCTTCAGTTCATCAACGAAATCGTTCTCTAATGATTTCTCAGATGGGTTATCAGGAACATTAGTGTAATTAAATTGTACTATTTTTAATGAATATATTTAAAGTTGAAAAATGAAGTTTATATTCTATAAGAAAGTCATGGTAGTGGACACTTCAGATTTGTTAGATAAATAATTGGTGGAATTGTAGAGATTTTCTTTACTCAACAACTCTTCTATAACTATCTTCAATTCATTGTCAATTTTATTCTATCAATTTGGTTGGACTTTAATATGTGTATGTCAATAAAACGTATAAATGTATCTATTGGGTAGCGTTTTCCTAAGTTCTAAAGTAAGATGTTTTAATAAATAACTCGCGCAAAACCAAGACCAAGTCCAAGACTGAGTGCGCAAGACCAAGGCTCATCTTGGACAATACCCCTTTTTTTTTATTGAACAGTAAATAGTACAATCTGCCACATTAAAGGGGAACAAGTAATAAGGCTAAATATGTTCATTCATACCATATAATGTCCCTATACATATATGATCTAGGGAAATAAAGAATGAAAAATGAATAAATAAATAAAAAATGAGTAAACTAAGAAAAAGTAAATATGAAAATAGAATAACATACAAAATAATATATAACCGAAATAAGAAATAAATCAATAAGTAAAAATAAATCTTCTTAACACATTCATTCCTATGATATTTATATTCGCGCAGGGAACTCCGAGGTAAGCTTAGTCCTCTAAAAGTGAAAGGCAAAGCAGGACTCCAGGAGATCTCAGTGCCCCTCTTCCAGCCGAGTCAATGGTAAGCCAGTGGATACCGGGGGAAGGCGCTGAAGCAAGAGATGCTCAGGACTTGAGTGGAAAATATGGCCATTTCCAGAACTCCAGAAGCATGTTTACAAGAGATCTTGGGCCACTGCCGTTTTAACCTTCTAGGAGGTGTGTAAGGATGCAGGAAGCTGGATAGGGATTGAGCTAGAGGATTTGGATGATGAATAAGGTTCTGATGAAATTTTGAGAATCTGGATGGGATGATGTCAAGGACAAATTGGATTTTAAGGACATGGTGTAAGGTCTTGTTAGTGACATAATATGAGTTATTGACTATTGTTCTAAGTACTTTGAACAGGAAGGATTGGATGCGTTTGATATTCGAAAGTTTAGCAGTACCCCACAGTTCAAGTCAGTAGGTGCAGATAAGTTTCAGTATGGTCTTGTAGATTTGAAGTTTATTTTTAATCGAAAGATGAGATGTCCTGCTTAGTAGTCTATATAGCTGGCCATATCGTCGGTTAATGTCTTTGGACGATATTAGTAGTGTGTATTTATGTGCGAGAAATATTTTATTAAAAATGTATCTTCTGTCTCTAATTTGTCGAGAGTATCACGACTCACACCACTATTTAAAAAAAAATACCCTGCACTAAAATTGTTTTCGTTCTTTCATCTTTTTAGCACTGATAAAAAATAACAGAAAACGCCAGAATGATTCCATTGACATACAGAAACTAACTGACAAATCCAAATTTCAAAAATATTAAATTGAATCAGCCTGCCCCAGTTAAATTAGAACGTCTATTCATTAGCTGCGATTATTTCTGCCTGCCGGATGCTACAAGCAAACGAGACTGGTAATCACTAGCAGCAAAAAGCTTGCTGCTTGGTTGCCTCTGGTTGTACCAGTGTAAAGCTGCCTTAACATTTAAGAGTGATGAGTCAAAGGGGCTTGAAGTCAGCTGATGCTCAAAGTGCAATCGAAAAAGATATGTCAGTTACATATCCGCAATACATTTAACACCTTATTAGAAATTGTTGCAGTTGCTAATGTGTAAATCTCAGAGTGAATATTAGTTCTTGATAATGTGAATGTACTTATCAGGAAATGTTTGAAGAATCTTCATACTTTATCCCAAATCCATATCTGGTACTTAAAAATGAAAAAGAACCAATGAAGTCAGTCACCTTTCTTAGGCCTATCCCTGAATTTTAACAGGTTTTTCATAGAAATATTTAGTTAGATAGTTTGGTATCCATTGCCTATTTAAAGTATATTCGGTTGAACATCAATCATAGATTACCCAAGACCAGGTCATTTACATAGATAACTGAATAAAAGAGCAGTGAAACATATGGTAAAATCCTGATTTTAATTATATATAAATATATATATATATATATATATATATATATATATATATATATATATATACTGTTTCATTTTCCAGAAAAGTTAAGTAATAGTAATTAGCTATTACTTGAAATTATTATTGATATTGTTTATGCGTTTGGTCTGAAACTCAATAAATTGCGTTCAATAGTGAATTTTCTTTGATATTTTTGTCAGAAAAGTTATATAAGAACGGTTGTAGCAATAGAAAATAAATTCAATAAATTCTACATCAATAAACATCTGTATCAATAAACATTTTTTATGTTTTTTTTTTATTTAATTGCCTTTCATTCTAATCAGTTCCCCTATTTTTAGTATTGTTTATCAAATCTTCTTTGATTAAAAACTAGCTTTGGCAGAATACTTCTTAGTATTCATCTATAATCTCATAGTTGTGGCTTAATTGTGCCCTTAAGTATGTTACACTTTATTTTTAAATGTAAAAATCCCTCATCTCACTTTTCTATATTTTTTTAGTTTTTCTCTCGATATATAAATAATTTTAAGCATTAGCATTACAGTTAAAATTTACATCAATTGCCTAGATAATATTATTGCAATTAGAAGTAAGTTGATAAATGAGCGAATACTCTTTAAATACTTAAACTGTAACTCAAATAATAACTTGTTGGATTGAGTTATAGTTAAAGCCGATGCAACTGTCTAAACTAACATTTACCAGTATTACCGGCAACTCATTTATAACTGACAAATGTCTAACAAGGGACAACTAATAAACGTCTTTTATCAAACTTCTCCGAACTCAAGTTTTTGATAGCTGAGCTCTTATCTGGATGAAAACCGTTAGCCTGGGAAAAAAAAAATTCTCATATGGAACTTCATTATTACTGTATTTTTCTTTCATAATACTAAATATTTATATATTTATTCCTGTCATTATATAGCTAATAACTTCATTTTATTTTTTGGCATCATTCATTGGAAAACATCGTTAAATATATTTGCGTAATTAAGTCACAAAATACTTCGATATCCGTATATTAATAACATTTTTATTTTTGAGGGCTTAGAGAGTTTTATTAACGCTTTTAGCATATCATATGTTTAAGGGTTGAATATATATTTTACTATGTCTCAAAGTAAATCTACTGCGAACGTCTACATAGTTTTGGGTACTTCCTGCCTTTAAAACCAATTAATTAAATGTTAATCATGGACTCTAAAGTTATATCCTGTTGATTATCTTTAGTACCATTGTTCACGACAAAAAAAAAAAGAAGTGTCTAACTTAACCAGAATTGCATTAAGAATTAAGAGTTACTATGATTGTTGAATTAGAAAATATTTTCAGAAATATATCAAAAGCGTAGTGAGCTCTATGACCCTCACAGGTCCCAATTTAAGCCATAATTAATACAAGAGGATATAGACTATAAATAAATTTAATAGCCATAATTTGAGGTGTTCTGCGTTTTAATTTTTTTTACATATAGCAATTTAGTAATATATATAGCAAATATATATTACACTGGCTTTAAAACAGTGGTGCGGCAGGAAGAGAAGCGTGGAGATCTCCTTGAGCCCTGCCTTACCTTTCACATGAGAGCGGCAAGGCATGGTTCACAGCTCCCTATGTTGAATGTAAATATTGTACTTAGGAATGAATTTGTGCCAAGTATTTCTTTTTTCTTTACTATTCTTTGAATGTATTTTATTTTCCCCTTTTTACATTTTTCTTCTTCTTTTATTAGTGTATATATTTTCACTTACATGTTTTCCTCTTATTTTATTTTTTTTTCTCAATTTATATTTTAAATTGTATACAAAATGTATGGATGTAAAAAATAGAGCGATAATTCTCAATGCCCTATATTGTATTATTTATCTTCAATAAAATATTTCTAGTAGATAAAAAAAGGCAAGAACCTAACCGACGAGTTGGCCAGTTATACAGACTACTTAACAGAAAATCTAGACTCTCAATTGAAAACAAGCTATTAATATACAAGACCATACTCAAACCCATCTGGACCTACGGACTTGAACTGTGGGGGACAACTAAATTTTCGAACATCAAACGCATCCAATCCTTCCAGTTTAAAGTCCTCCGTGTAATAAGTCAATGCTCCTTATTATGTCACGAACAAAACCTTACGTAATGACCTTAACATCCCTTATGTCCTTGAAGTTCTTCCATCTCGATTTCCAAATTTTCATCTGAACCTAATCCATCATCCTAATCCGTTAGCACAATCCTTATCCAGCTCCAGCCATCCCTACAATCCTCCTCGAAAGGTGAAGCGTCAATGGCCTCGAGATATTTTGTAAAGACTGTCACTGTCTTCTGGCAACTAGACACAAGTTCTGGCAATGGCCAGCCTCTCCACTCAAGTCATGAGTGTCTGTTGCTTTAGTGCCCTCTCTCAGTTTCCACTGGACTCCAATGCCGGTGACGCGGCTGAGAGAGAAGATCTCTTGGAGTCTCGCTTTGTTGATTTTTTTTCTTTTATTGTATTGTGTATATAGTATGAATGTGCCTTTAGTATTCAGTGCCCTTAAGTGTGGTAAAATGTATTATTCCTCAATAAAAAGATTTTTAAAAAGTAGAGAGAATCACTTTATTATCTTAAAAGGGTGCTGCCCAATTACATTGGGTTGCTTTAAACACAGCATACTTATTAATCGCTACAGACAATTTTCAAAAACTAATATACAATTATATACAAAAAATATAGAAAATGTTGACTTCTCCTTTTCAGAAAAAGGGGAGCACCGATAATTACAAGTTCTTATGTACTTTTGTGTCTTTGTTTATTCTACTTAACCATCTCATGTTTTTCTCTCCCATGTTGTCTGTCCTAACTACTATCGTATTCTTGATTGTTAAGTCATTTAGTTCAAATTATGACGTTATGAAACATTTTTTTATTAAATGCTTTCGAAGACTAGTAAAACAAATCAGAGCTATCTAGCACTTTTCGTAGTCTAGGCGTTGTTGAATTAAATGAGAAATATCATTTCGTGCACGTTATCAGACATTTAATTTAATTATTTATTCAAAATTTCATATGATAATATTGCCTTTGATTAATTAATGAGAGACCTCCAACTTAATTTCATTGTATTATGTATTCAGGAGGTATTGCGCCATAAATTCGCGCGATCTAACATTATCCCGAGTTCACCAAAGTTAGGGTGGTTTAAATTTTTATTGCTTACATTTTACTGCGACACGTTTCAAGACTTGAAGGCGGTGTCAACTTTTGTAGACTCAACTACTACCGAACGAAACTGAAACAATGTAAAACTTGGTTTAAACTTTGACAACTGTCACGCATTAGACCAAATCTCAGAGGGACTTTCCTAGCATATTCTGATATGGGTTTATGTTTCTATAAATGCTGTAAAGCTTTTACGTATATTCTCAAACAATATAAGGAATTAGATTAAAGATGAATACTGATAAGTATTCTACCAAAGCTAGCTTTTAATGAAAGGAAATTTGAGAAACAATAATAAAAATAGAGGAAACTGATTAGTATGAAAAGAAATTAAATAAAAAAAAGGTTTCGACTTTATTTTATATTGCTTGTAAATATTGTATATAGGTGTTAATGTGTTTTATTTACTTTAATTTCTCTTAGATTTTATATGTTATTTCATTTTTTGTAAACAGGCATATTTGTGTTTGGGATTTTATAAATCTATTAGCTTATTGATTGAAATATATTACAATCTGTCTCAGGGACATTAATAATAGTGTTCACAGATCAGGGCTTCACATGTATTATTGGGGTTCTTACCTCCAAGTAGTTCGGAGTATGATAAATTATTATTACCTATTCTAGAAAGTTCTCTTCTTGGTCTGGTTGTCTCATCTTGAATCCGGTTCTTCTGGTATCTGGATTTGAGGCTCTTATAGGTTTGGCAGCCGTTATAGTTGGCCGGCTGTCCCTCCTGGCATAGTGCACACACTGCAGAATCTTGTATTGGTTTGGTGCACTCCACAGATTTGTGCTGTTCACTGCATTTCACGCAACGCGGCAGATGGTGACAATAAGTTTTCGTATGGCCATACGCCTGGCAATTGTGGCACTGTACAATTTCCTTCTTGGGGTATGGCTTCTCTATCTTTACGATAGTGTAGTACAATCTCTTGATGTCATATATTTTTTCAATACCAGGTGATGGCTCTAGATCCACGAAAAATAAAGGTAGTAGAACTTTATTACTTAACTCATTCATATTATGTAGAATAAATAAAAGTCATAAACAGCAATAAAATAATACTAACCGTAAATGTATTTCAACTAAAATAGTTTAGTATATTTAAACAAAGTAAACAAAATTAGTATATATAAACAAAAATAAACTAACAAAATAAACCCTTAAAAACAGAAATTCTTTTATACAATATTTAAAATATTCATTCAATCAAGATATCCGAGGCAAGCCATTCCCCACACTCGTGGAGGGAAAGGCAGGACTCTAGGAGATCCCAGCGTCATTCACTCAGCCGCATCACTGGTATTACCAATGGAGGCTAAACAGAGACACTATAATCAGAAATATATGGCTGGAGTGAAGAATCTGGCCATTGCGAGAACTTCAATATATTCTTACAAGTCTCGGAAACAGGCATATTAATTTACTTATTTTATTTTTCTGTATTTCTTTCTTTACTATCTTTATCTTAGTTATTATTTTTATGTAAATATTGTGTTAAGGTTAGATTACGAGTTGTTCTAGGCGATCCACAACTTGCTTATCACGCCCATGATCAATGATATTATTATTTGTAACTCATCTTTCTCAATGCAAAAAAAAAAAAGTTTATTTTTATGTATTTCATTAATTGTTATATTCTATGGTAAATCGAGTTTGTTTTAAAAGTTTTATAATATTTTCTATTTACTGAGTATCTTAATGCCATTTCTCTACAACGGAGTATTTTGTTTTTTACAAAGGCTTGATGTAGCTATGTACAATCTTCTATTATATTATATATATTATATATGCTTTATGGCTAGCGGGGACTGGCAGGTATCGCAATATGGTTGGTCTTCCTTTGTTATTAAATGGACATGAGTCAGGTTAGTATGACCAATTCTCATCCAACCAGTTCTTCTTTTCTGTTACCTCTTCCACCACTTACCCACTGATTTGTATGTTTCTAATGTTTCTATGTTTATTAGTCAGTGGAATTTCATTCTACATGGACTACCAATTTGTCTTTTAGTAATGTTTTTCGGCTCGTATATTTGGAGAGGTGGGGTGTTCATATGAGCAGCTTCTTTAGCATATTCTGTGAATGATAAATGTAGCTTTAATATTAATGCATTTTAATGTGACAGAATGTATTAATATTCAATAAAAAAAAATTAAAATTATATTACTAAAACCGTTCTTACGTAACTTTTCAGATCAAAAGTTCTCACATTAATTGTATTTGATTAAGTGGATAATGTTGGGATTTTACAAAGAGAAAATTCATCAAACTATTCACTAATTTAATTTTGTAAAATGTCAATTGATGATTTTTTGGAATTAACAGCCAATATATACCTAATTATTTAAATATACTATCATATCTAGAGTTATTAAACTACATTAAATGTATTAAAGGCTATAAACATATACATGAAATATTTTTATACTTCACTACTTCTTTCACACACGTACAATGAAATAGTATTTTAAAAAATGGCATTGGCTTGATTCGATAGATTTTAAATATTTTTTTTAAACATAGAAAAAAAAGTAAAAGTTTATATATAGTAAGAAAATTTCATTTAATTTCCTTGAAAACATGTGATTTATGTTAAATAATGTTAGTTTTCTTAAATTATTATTTATATTTTTTTGTCACTCTCCGCTACCTTCAACAACTTTCTTTATTTGATATTGTTATTATTATTTATGATATTATATGATATTATTATCTTTGTTTGATATTATTATACTCCTACTCAATGTATTTCCTGCGGGGTACCTCTCACAGTGAACCATATCTTAACAAAATGTTATGAATTCCAATCTCTCAAAGATCAACATCTTATCAGAAATATCCTTGAAGAATCGCCCCAAAAGGAGCACAACGCAATTAAAAACTTAATATTGTTCCTTAAGGACATCAAAATATTTTACAAAATTTAATAATGAATTTTGTTCACATCTACAAATTCGTACAAAATTTAATCATATATTGTAATTGTAAATGTGCCTGTTAATTTTCTTAAGTTTGTAGGTTCCTCTTCAAATTGTAAATATACCTGTTATTTTTTTCTTTTAATCTTAATTTTAATTATAATGATTTTTCAATTTTTCTTCTTCTAATTTTTAATATTTAAATTGTACTTTTTAACGTTTCTTCTTTTAATATTAATTTTCTTTTTTATCCGTTTCTTTTATTATATTCTTGAGATCATTTACTTTTTATTTAAATGTCTTTGTTAACTTTTTAATATTTAATTTTAATGGTTTTTGTCAACTTTTCTTCTTTGTACATTTAAATACACTGACAGGCAAAAAATTCCACCCACTTGATTTTTTCATGATGTTTTCATCTAAAACTATTTCACCCACTTGTAAAAACAGTTGTATTTGTATATAATACATCGTATTTGTAGATAATACTTAGTATTTATGGAATTTTATAATCTTTTTACCTTTAATAATCAAAATGTGATTGGGTAAGAATGATTAGACAAAAAAAATTGAAAACGAACCATTATTATTCTAAAACAAATTAATTACATCATCGTTTAGTAGCGCGTGTTTCCTCCTTTTGCCTTCAATGCTTCTTGAAGACGCCTCGGCATACTTTCCACCAGTTGGGAATGTCCCTTTGCTGGAGGATAGCCCATTCCTCCCGATGAGCTCTTTTAAGGTCCTGTAGTGTATCAGGAAGTGTTGCACGCGCTCTTATTCGTCTTCCAAGGTTATCCCATAAATGCTCAATGGGGTTCAAATCTGGAGAACGTGCTGGCCAGGCTAAAACATCAATATTGTTCTGTTGGAGGAACGTCTGCACTATGCGGGCGACATGTGGGCGTCCATTATCCTGCATTGGAATAGAACGATCGCCGATTTCGTTGAGGATAGGCAACACATGAGGTTCCATAATCTCATCTACATAGCGAATGGCCGTCAAAGGCCCTCCACGAACAACAACCAATTCTGTGCGGCGCTCCATTGAAATCCCAGCCCACACCATTAAGGAACCACGTTGGAAAGGTTGGCTCTGGGAAAAATTACAGGCTGCATATCTTTTGTTTCTTCTTCTCCACACCCTTTCACGCCCGTCTGGAAATCGAAGAGCGAATCTTGACTCATCTGTAAAAAGTACAGCACTCAATTCGTCCATAGTCCAATGGCTGTGTTCTCGAGCGAAAACCAGCCGTGTTACTCTGTGAGTTCTGGTCAACTCTGGTCCTCTTACTGGACAAAAAGCCATTAATCCATACTCATTTAATCTTCTCCGAGCTGTACGTTCAGAAATTTGCACACCTCGAATTGCTTCGAGCTGATGAATCGCTTGAACAACGGTAAGGTGCCGGTTTCATAAAATTCTCAAAGTCAAAAACCGGTCATCCGGTGGTTCTGTTACCCTAGGCTGTCCAGAACTGGGCCTTCTATTGTAAGAACCAGTTTCCCGAAAACGCCCGATGGCGTCTCGTAAAGTTTCATATGGAACTCCGATGTCATTAGCTGCATATCTAATGGAACGCGCAACATCCTCAGTACTAAGAGGCATTTTTAAACTTATTATTGAAAAAATTAAAACTCGGAGAATAGGAAATGTGCTGCAAGAAACGGCACTGAATTAATGATACTGAATAAACATTTTCATTCCATAGAAAGTAAACATTGTAATCTAGAATCATTTCATTGAATTAAGGATTAAGGGTTATTGTCCTCTATATTAACACTCCTCATTGAAAACAAACAGAAAGATTACCTATTTATTCATTAAAAACAATAGACCAATCCAAAGCAGAAATATTTTTAGATGAAAACATGAAAAAATCAAGTGGGTGGAATTTTTTGCCTGTCAGTGTATTTTATCTGTACTCTTTAAGTTTACTTCTATTAATATTATTTTTTATTTAAAAAAAACAACGTATTTTTAGCCTTTGTACTTGAAATCATTAACCTTTATTTTAATTGTCTTTGTTAACTCCTTTTAATCTTTAACTTTCAATTTTTATAACTTTAATTCAATTGTTGTTATCCTACCTCACTATAACCAATGTCAGGTTGTTGTATCACTCAATAAAAATAAATAAATAAATTAAATTATACTGTCATATTCATCTGTAACTATTTTTAACTTTCTAAACTTTAAATTGTATTTGTTAATTGTAGTTTTTTTATGTATGCCTATGTAGTAGTTGATCAAATTGTAATATATGGCGAAAATGACCTAGGTGACTGAAGAGTCAACATTTATAAATAAATAAATACAACCATTAAATGTGAAAACATTTGGAATAATGACATGAACAGACTTGTTGAGAAACAACAATGGTATCTAATAAATAGATTTAAGTAAGAAAATTCCTAGGCCATATAATTTTCAGAAGTCTTAGAGGATGATAAGGAATCGATGAAGAAGCAAGGTTGGAAACAAGTCGGCTCGGATGTGACTGGAGTTTATCATGAAAGGGTATATATCTAGCTCGGGCTAAATCGGAGACTTACTGAACTTTAAGGTCTTTAAAAATGATTTTATTTGTGACAAAATATGGAGCATAACTGGAATTTTAATTAGAATTTTGTATTTTAAGGATTGGAAACTAGAGAGAATTCTATGTTTTGTTGGAGCCACAAAGCTCAACTCCGTACGTCCATGTATGTCTTACTATAGTCATGTTAATAAGCATTTTGTTATTAATACTCCCTTTAATTACACCACTGAAGTTTACCAGTTTGGTTTTAAATGTAACTGAAATGTTCAAGTATTTATTGCATTATATATTTTTTAAATGGAAGGTTTTATGTAATCTCTTTGTTTTATTTTGCGTGTTCTCAATTACATAACATTAGTCTACTGAAATTAAAAACGATAAAAATTAAAAACTGGAGTTAGCATGTATAAAAAGAAAAGGAATAACAAAACATTGAAAACATGGACTTTGTCGAATATTGTTGCTACATATGTATAATGCAATGCACTTGGTATAAACATCAAAAGGATCATAAATTATAAATGATATCATCTAATTAGGTAATTACCAGGTGAGGTTCCATCGATGAGGATCTGTAATGCATCAATTATTTATTATACGACCCGAGCATACTATTATACTGAAGAGGAACTAATCAGTAACAACTGTAAGGACTTGAGGACTTAACTGTTTGAGAACTAGAGTATTCCAAGTAGGGAGTACTGACCCAAATCATTGGATCTTCTCCTGTACTTGCATAACACTCCCATAATCCATAATACGTTCCTTTCATAAATGAAGGATTCTTATTTTAAATACAATTGAGGATTGGTTTCTAAACAATATTTTGTCGATAAAGTTCTCGCCTTAGGCACTTTTTTTTATTTTAATTTTTTATTGAATATTACAACAATCTGTCACTTGGACATTAGTTATAGTAAGTTAGGATAACATTCACACTATACGTACAAAAAAAAATAAAATAAATAGAAGCAACAAAACAATAAATAATTATCAAAAAGTATATACAATAAATAGAATAAAATAACTTAAAAATAAGAAAATTAAAACTAGCAAAAAAAACATGCATACCTATATACACTATTTACAATCAGGCGAGTGAACTAAGAGGAAGGCTTGTCCCTCCAACGATGGAGAGAATAGCTGGAATCCAGAAAAACCCTGCGCTACGCTCTCAACCGTCCAACATACTCCAATATATATAATCTACAAAAGGTCTCGGGGCCACTGCCGTTTCAAGCTTCTTGGAAGATTATAGGGATGGGTGGTGCTTGATAGCAATTGTGCAAGAGGATTTGGATGATACGTAAGGTTCTGATGAAATTAATAGAACTTTTCCGGGAAAAGGTCTAGGACAAATGGGATTTTGATGTCATGATGTAAGGTTTTGTTGGTTACATAGAAAGGAGCATGGACTATTGTTTGAAGGACTTTTGATTGTAAGGATTGGATGCGTTTGATGTTAGAAAATTTTGCTGTTTCCGACAATTCTAGTCCGTATAATGATTTAAGAAATAATGGTGTTAATAAGAACATAATCATTTAATTATAGATTAAATATAATAATTATACAAAATATTTGTATTCATAAATTGAATTAGTTATTAATATACTGATTGTATTGTTTCGTATTTATCGTCTTCGTTTATGCCTTTCGACGTGGAGAGGCCCCGAAACTGGTGCTGCCATGGAATTTATAGACATTCCCTTCTTTTGGCCGGTTCTAGACGTGGGGACTGGTCCGTCCAATCTGTCAATCTATAGAACAGTCTTCAAGGTTTTCCTCAAAAAACGACTTCTGGGGGGATGTACTTCAAAAAATTCTTTGGATCTCGGTCCTCATCCATTCGACAAAGATGACCTAAGCATCACAGCCTATTTTCTATCGTGCCACTCAAAGTAGTGATTCCTAGGTTCCCCCTATACCCTCATTCCTAAATATGCCCTTTGTTATTTTGCCACTACTCTCCGGAGGTATTTCATTTCTGCTGCAGTAGCCGTGTTTCAGTACCTGACAAACTGCACCCAGCTCTCACATGCACACCTGCACACCCACCTCTTGGTCCGTTTTTCCATTTCCACTGAGGATTTCTCCCAGAAATATATATTCCTCCGATGTCTTAGAAATTCTCCCACCTCACATCAATGACTTCATCTTTTCAACATTTTGTCCATAAATATTATAAACACGAGAGGACTAAGGCTGTCACCCTATCCAACTCCTTTCTCATGTCAAATATCTCAGAATATCTTCCATTTATGCCTTTAGTGTCGTGGTTTGATGGCACTAATAATTTCCTAGGGGTCTTTTAAATCGAATAATGCTGTCCATATATCTAGTCAGGGGACTGAGTCAAAGGCTGCCATCGTACCCTGGAATGAGAGAAATAAAGGAACTGTTTGTATCGAAATTATTTTAACACGAATAAGAAAGTTGATTTTGTGGTAAGAAAGTGTTACAATGCGCATGCAATTTTATTTTATTTTAATATAAAATTTACGTTAATTTTAATAAATTCAGCCAAGCAAATGTTGGTTCTAACTCACATTTTATTATTATTATGATTTTTTATTTAATGGCGCTACAACCAACGAAGAGGCAGGGCCTCCTGTAATGATTTCCGCCAATCCTGTATTATTTGTTCCAGTTTCTAGTTCCCAGGATGGTGCGGGCGTCCGATGTCACACCATCCTACCAGCGAACACTTGGGCGCCCGACTCTTCTTTTTTTGGCTTAGATCTTCTCATCCAGGATCTTTACATTTGGCTTCTCTGGGATCATCCTAACCACATGACCAGCCCATCATAGCCGCCCCACCTTTATAAAACGGATGATGTCCTTATCCTTGTACATGGTCCTTATTTCTTGGTTTACTCACATTCTCCAGGTGGGTCCCTCTGGACCATATATTGGTCCCAATATCCTCCTGAGCACCTTCCTTTCTAAGCGACGTAAGTCTTCCCCCAATGCTCTGGTCAGCGTCCAAGTCTGAGCACCATAGGTGTGAACAGATTTAATTAGAGTTTTGTACAGTAGCAGCTTTGTTGTTTGGGAGATTACTCAGCTTTTAAGCTGCAGGACTAGTCCAAAGTAACATTTGTTGGTTGCCTGTATCTGTTTGTGGAACTTCACTGCATTGTCGCTTGTAACTAGAGATCCAGGTATCTAAATTCGTTCACAGTATCGAATGTGTATCTTTGAACTTGGATTCGTTCGGGTTCATGCATTTAGTCTTGGACTGATTAACTTGCAGTTCACACCGTGCAGTTGTTGTCTCAAGGCTTAAGAAGGCTTCGCTCATGGCCGTAAAAGTCCTACCTATGATGTCGACATCATCAGCGTATCCAAGGAGATGCACCATGCGATTGAAAATCGTTCCACCAACCTGAATTTCTGACTGTCTAATGGCTCCTTCTAGGGCAAAATTGAACAGTAGGCAGGCCAGCCCATCACCCTGCCTCAAGTCCTTGCAGGCGGTGAAGGCATCCGACAACTCACCCTCCACTCGCACAAAGCACTGGACGGACTCCATTGTTCGATGAATCAAGCATACCAGTCCTCTAAGGACACCCATTTCCAGCGTCACCCTGAACAGTTCCGCTCTCAGTACACTGTCATACGCAGCACGGAAATAGAAGAAGTGGTGGATTTGAATATTATATTCACGGGCTTTATCCAACATAATTTTCAGAGAGAAAATCTGATCTGTCGTTTCTTTACCCCTCATAAAATCCGCTTGATACTTTCCTATTTCTCTCTCAGCGAAAGGGTAAGCCCAAGGAATAGTATTCGTGAGAATATTTTGTAGGCGAATGACAAAAAGAGAAATCCCTCGGTAGTTTCCACATTCAAGAACATCGCCATTTTTGTGCATTCGGCAGATTATGAATTTATACCAGTATGATAGGATTCCTTCCCCTTTCCAAATTCCTAGGATTATTTTGTTCAGAACTTTGGTAAGTTCTTGGCTATCACAATTGATGATCTCAGCAGGTAAGCCATCTGCGCCGGGAACCTTGTAGTTTTTTAGGTTTTCAGTGGCTATCTCGATCTCCTCTGAGTCGGGGGGCTCAATATCGTCTGCTTGTGTCTCCATGCTCGTTGTGGGCGGATTAGCATCTAAGAGATCATAAAAGTGGCTCTTCCATCTGTCCAGTATTTTATTTTTCTCGTTTAGGAGGATACCGTCGGAATCCCCACAAGCGGCAATCTGGTGCATGGAAGAGTTTCAGAAGTACATACACCAGGTTATAAAATTTTCGTACTTAATTTTGGCTTTGAAATTTCTTGATTGTCTGGAGCTCTTGAGACTTCTGTATTCTTTTTTTCACTCCGGTGTAATAGTTTTTCTTATCTTCTCAAGGCCCTATATGCGTCTTCCGAGCCCCTAGTGACTAACATTTTACCTTTCTTATATAATAAAATAAGAATTATATATAAATCTGTCACATCTAAAGACAATAGTAATAGTAATACAAGAGTAGCAAGAAGAGACTTAAAGTTGAATATTATTAATTTTATTATATATATATATATATATATATATATATATATATATATATATATATATATATATATATATGTATGTATGTATGTATATAATAAAATAAAAAAATTAATAATATTCAACTTTAATTAACTTTAAGTCTCTTCTTGCTACTCTTGTATTACTATTACTATTGTCTTTAGATGTGACAGATTTAAGGAAGTTTAATTAATTTGCAAACAGAAAGATATTGATATGATCATCAGACTATTTGTGGGAATCAGATACAGAGATATTGGCGAAATATAAATTTGTACTTATGAAAAAAGAATGGGTCAGTAGTTAGAGGAAGCAAATAAATTAATAGACCTAAAAAACATTATGTAATAAATATCTACAAAACCGAATGTCTGAGCACTACGGGAGATGTAAGATAAATGGATGTAGTCATAGAACAAGATGGTTGAAGGTGATATTAAAACTTTTTGAAATATAAATTACGGTCAACGTTTAAAAAAAAAAAAATAAAAAAAATCTATGAAATACAATCTCCCTCTCCCCCCTTCCCCCAAATTAAGAGATTAAGAATAGAAGAAATCCAGTCCTGAAATTTATAAAAGAAAAATAGGCATTTTACATCAATATTTATTCGATTTAATATATATCAAAACGAATATATTCATATTCATTTTCCCTTATTACCTTAATTTATGTAATTACCTCCTACTGCCCTCCACCTACGTATATAGAATATTATTCCGGAAATTTTTGGTTTTAATATAAACCTCTAAAAACTTTTCATTGGACTGTAAAAGCATATCATTTTGGAACATATTAAGCATAATTAATTAAATTGATGCTTGGATATCTTTAGTGGACCTTGAAATTTAATTTAGTAACCTATGTATTGATACATTAATATATGGGCTTTGTCATTTCTCACTGAGACAAGATGGGCGGTCGCATTGCCAATTAGCTTCAACTATCCACGTGTTAATTGGATGTGCGGTCCTGCTCCAAATAAGATGCCAATTAGCCGTTTACAAGTGGTCAGGTTGTAAATTGATTATTGTAACTATCAACCATGTATTTCATAAATTATTAATTAATATTGTCAATACTTGATTGAAAATTTCCCTCAACGAGCTATACAAAGTTTTAAATTATTTGATTACAATAAATCAATAAAGAAATTGAGATTATGTGTAGGCTATTTAATTGAAAATACGTTGCAAATATTATTTTATTTTCCAATAATTCTTATCATGTTTTTTTTCTAAAGTTTAAAATACAAGCGAACCTTTAAGTTTCTACGTATTAAATGTATAAGACTTGTATTTATATCCGAAAACAAATTATGAAATATAGTTATCTAACTTTCAGTTTAGCACATACGAATAGATAATTAACGAAAAAACAAAACAAAATGAACATATTTCACTGTTACAATGCAGTAGAAATTTGGAAAAGATTAACATATTTTTTCGATTTTAATTCAGTTTAAATTGTCTTTCTCTTTGTTAACATGGCTCTTATTTTGACCTAAAAGGAAACGAATAAATAAAAAATATTGACTTAATAAAATAATTTTATCCAACACTTCAATGGATAAAATAGGTGACAGTCCATCTCCTTGTCAAAACAAGGTTAAGTTTTAATTTGGAACGGTTCACTGATTTCTCCGCTTGAATTTAATTTTAGAGTGTGTCCCAGTTAAAGTTAGATTAAATTTAAAGTTTTCTGATTTACTCCGTATTCTCTCAGCATCCGAACTAATGTTCCACTATCCATCGAATCGTAGAATTTCTGGAAATTCGCAAAGAAGGCATCGATTTTCTTCGATCTAATCATGCATTACCACAAGTTTAATGTTAGACTTACTGTTGTATTTGTTCAGAAACGATCTCCCTTTTATAAATTTCCATATCTGCTAACCGATTTGCTGCTCCACGTACTTCAACGTTTTGGCTATTATTGCGCCATCCACAGCCGCTTTCTTATCGTGTAATGAGTATGTTATTTCCTTAATTTCCTCCGTTGTCTTTGGTGAACTAGTCAGATTTTTTGTAATTTTTCTCTTCGTTTAAATTTGGTTGTTGGTTAATCGCAGCTTAACAACTCCTCAAAACATTTCACAAGTATCTGCCTGTGTGGTCATACATTTAATTAAATATTTACAAACTAATATCTCATTAAAATTAAAATATAGGAAGAAAAAAAACACTAAAACATACAGATACTTATAAAATAAATACTGAATAATAAAACAACACAAGTAAACAAAAGTACATTTCATGATCAATTGGGTTGGGAAAGGAGTAGGTGCTCAGTGATAAAACTGATTGTGCATGTCGGATATCGGGAGGGATGGTAATCCAGAAGGAGATGGCTTGAATTACAAAGGATTTGTCAAACGCAGCAGTACGGTAAGGAGATGGATAGAGGTCGAACGTACGTGATCTAGTGGGAAAGTATTGAATGGAGTATTTAAATTGTAGGTTTTGAAAAATATAGGAAGATCCCTATGTTCTGATGGCTTGGTATAGAAAAGTAGGAAGGAAGTAGAGACGGTGTTTGGATGGATAAAGCCACTTTAACTCGGTGGAATACTGGGCTATATACGTATCTCTTGAGATTCCGAAAACAAAACGTATTGAGCAATTCATTAGGCGTTTAGTTTGGCTTCGAATTCTCCCGTTCCGTCGTATACAGCTATAGTCAAAGTGGGGAACGCAAGAGAGAAAACCAGGAGTTGACGGAGTTGTTCTGTGCTATTTTCCCATCTTTATTTTAAAGTTTTAGATTCGGAGCCACACTCCCTTTAATTTTGTTCTTAACGATCTATAGAATAATCCATTTTCTGTTTTCTTATTTTTTAATGTTTCTTTATTTCCTCGATGTTTCTTTTTAAGTGCATTCTTCTAGTTCTCCTGACGATGTTATGGTTTTTCTTTTTTTATTCCTGGAGTGATTTCTGTTTTATATGAATTCCAAATTTTCAATTTTTCAGCCTCTCTCGAATCGCTTCTTAGCATTCTTTTTTTTATCACGCATTTTTTTTCGCTGATTCTATGGGTGTTACTTGCTGCCTTCACTAGTTTCTCTCTAATCTCTTCCCAGTTTTTAGGATCTTTCTTCAATGAACTTTCGTATTCTTTCCACTATTTTTTTCAGTCTTTCTTGGTCTAATTTTTAGGTATAAATCTGATTTTTACTTTCAAGAGGTATTTTCTGGGTTTCCAAGAAGTCTTGAAGGATAAAAGAGGGAAGAAAAATAGGGAGCTTAGCTTTCGTGGATTAGCTAACACTTATGGCAGAAAGTGAACAAGAGGCGCCTAATCAGATTGATGAACTAAATAAATTGCAGAAAGATCCGGGTTAAAAACATCGTTTGAATAAAACGAAGTAATGACTAATAATAAGCGAATAAAGGAAAAAATCGAGACTAAATACGGAAACATCAGGTCGATTAAATAACTTAAATACGTAGGAGAGTTTGTGAACTACAATTGGGGGATAGGCAAGCATCACAGAGGAAGGAAGTAAAATTGGATAAATCGAGGTTCATAATTAGGAGTTCATCTAACACAACAAAATTTTCCAGGAAAACCAAAATTAAGCACACGAAACATATAACCGGTGATACTCAATATGGTGGAGACTATGGGATTTACCAACGTGTAATCGTTACTAAAAATATAAGGAAATATACTGAGGACAATATAATATAGATTAAGAAGGTGAGCGAAGAATACCGATTAAAGAACAGTGAGCTCTATGGACTTCTTGTGGACTTAGCATCGATGAGGAAAAGGAGACTAAAATTCTTCGAGCTTACGAATGAAGTATGTAATGAATTAGAAAAAATGTGTACCAAAGGTGAAGATTGCCAAGTTAGGGGTAATAGTGAAAAATGTAAAGGTTCTGGTGGTGGAGAAGAAAAATTAGGCAATAGATGGGCTGAGGAAATACGGAGGTAAATGATAAGAATATGGACAAAAAAAGAAAAACAAATGAGAAATGCCATGCCAAAAACTTAACCGTGGTCTATAGGTTGTCTTGATCACGATAAATAAACGAAAAATAAAATACATTAAAAAAAAAGTAATTATGACGCGACAGAAAACCATAAATTTAAAAGTGCAGTATCAAATATTTACAAAAATCTTGATTTGGTTATTAATATGTTTTAGAGGAAATTGTTAATGATTGAATTGTTTAATGGATGATTTTTTTTTATTAATTGATTTAGGTACAGCTATATTGTAATGCATCAACTACATGTGATCTATGATATATTGATATATTAAACACTTATGGAAGAACTAGTAATTCTCACTTAAATTCTTATAAAACAATTTGGACGTAAAACAGAAAGGCTATCAACGCCCGTTGGTTTATTCAGATTCGATTAGAGTCCGTTGGTTACCCATCCAACGCCGACAGAGCACCCAGCGAGAGGTTTTATCGGACCCGAAGGAGCTGCCCTGGGACTCAAAAACGTCTCACACTACAGGTGTTGGGGACATAAGGATTGATCATAGGATGTTTATATATATATATATATATATATATATATATATATATATATATATATTATATATATATATATATATATATATATATATATATATATATATATATATATACAAAATTCTTTCCTCATACAAAATATACAAAATTTCCTCGGATCTTTCCTATTCCAAACAATCATCACCAGACACCCTTCTTACATCTACAGTCTCCTACAGTTTAAACCCGTGGTCCACTCCCAGAAAACAAGATCCCGTGTTTCCGACCTTTATATCCCTTCCCATAGAACTAAGACGTTTGAATATTCCTTTATTTCCCGATCCACAGCCTTCTGGAATTCCTTGCCATCTGAAATCCGTCATGCCTCTTCCTTGTCCTCATTTAAACATCATCTTTACCAATTCCTTCTCACATCCCAAAATGACGGTATACAATAAAATAAATATTGTGAAATAGATTTTGACTGAGGTGAATGGTTGATAAAATTTATTGAGTCTTAATTTTAAAAATCAACCCATGCTTATTTTATTTTATTTTTATTTTTATTTAAATAATGTTGTTTTTTTTTATTTCGTTTTTTCTCAAAATTTTATTTTATTTTTACTTGTTTTAATTTAATTTCACTGAAGATGCTGTATATATTCTTTAATATTGATTAATGTAATTTTTGGCCAGATGTAGTTTTAATTTGTTTGTTCATATCTGTTATTCATAAGGGACCTTGTCCCAGAATAAAGTTTACTTTCTATCTATCTATCTATCTATCTATCTATCTATCTATATATATATATATATATATATATATATATATATATATATATATATATATATATATATATATATATATATATATATATATATATATATACAATATTACTCATTTAACCATATTATTTAACTATTTACATTCCACTCCATTCCACGTTTACAATTATATACATATGAAAAAGTCTAAATTCGCTCAGATTCTTGGAGTTGACATTGTCTGTGGGACCCGGAGTAACATCATAATCTTCCAGCCCCAGCACCATAGGATCCTAGACGACACGCACAGGAGTTCAAAGGGCCGAACTAGTAGAGGTCATTGTAATGCAATACAATTAGTGTAGAAAATATAATGCCAAGATAAATTGTTATGACTACGATTTAGGGTATTGAGCTAATTTCGATTTTTTTTTTTTGTTGTCTTGGAGAGGGAGTATTACGGATTCATTAACTGCAATGAATACTCCCATTCATGGATGATCATCATTTGAGATGTCAGTATGATTTGTATCAAAAGATATTAACGAGATGTTGTTCTTGTTCTTTAGGTGTGTTTCTTATATATCTACTTACACAAGATGGATTTTCGTCTTTAACAATGAAATTAAAAAAGAATTATATCCGATAATAAATTATATAATCCGCATTAAAAAATTAATAATGAAGTATTAACTAATTCATTCATTATTATCTTGCCAACCTTTTTATTTGGTACAAAATTATATACATAATCCCATACAATGTTTCTGATGTTTGAGACACTCTTTCAGTCGACGATATACATATTACATTGATAAATAAAATAGCTTTGTTCAGTAGCATTAATAAAATAATGCTATATAACAATAATGAACTTAATATGATTGTAACGATAAGAATGCGTCTATAATTATATCTAAAATAATATAATTGGTTAAATATATAATGTATATTTACTGCTTTAATACCGCATATATGTATGCATAGATAGATAAATAGAAAAATAACATTATTCTGGGATGAAGTCCCTTTAGAACAACAAAATTGTACAAAAAGAAATGGCTATTTCTGGCTTAAGAATTTGAAACAATGCATACGATTAAAAAAACAAAACAAAATAGTAAAGTGAATAACCTATATACAAAAGAGATAAAAATATGCACAAAACCCTTAAAACTATTGTACAGAACACTTAAAACTATGGGAAAAAACACTTGAAACTATGAACAAAACATTTACAACTATATATAAGTTGTTTCAATGTTGAGTGATCAAACTGCAAAAATGAACCAAGGGTCTTAAAACAAGAAAAAAAATTCTTTTGAAAGTATGTCCGCAAACGCTTTAGTTAGGAGATATTCACACCTAAAGATTTCGGTTGTTATGAATTATTTATGTTATATGAACTAAATAAATCCTATTTATCGGCTCTAAATACTTTATTGATTAAATGTAAACATTAACATTCATATTAAGTTGTGTTCAAAGTGATTTCCTTGAGCATTAAGACAGCCTCGGCATCTTTCTTTAACAGCAGCAGTGCCAGAACGGCACTGGATATGTGTTATTGTTTCACAAGATTCCATTATCCTTCTCATTAAGGAACTAAGGTCATTAACCGGACTTGCATCGACTTTCTGTTTAATGTCACCCCAAACAAAAAAATCTACTGGTGTCTGGTCTGGAGGGCGTCCAGGCCAAGCCACTGGTCCTGCACGGCCAATCCATTGGTTGTAATATGAAATATGATTAAGCAAGTCTTAATGCTCAAGGAAATCGCTGTGAACCACATTTAATATGAATGTTAATGTTTACATTTAATAAAAAAAGTAGTTAGAACAAATAAATAGGCTTTATTTATTTTATACGGCATAAGTAATTAATATCAACTAAAATCTTTAGTTTTGAATATCTTCTAAACAAAGCGTTTGCGGACATACCTTCAGAGAAAATTGTTTTCTCGTTTTAAGGTTCTTAGTTCATTTTTGCAGTTTAGCCACTTAACCGTGAAACACCCTATATAATGGTAGAACAGCATAAACATACAGTTAAAAAAAATGAAGAAATATAAATTGACCAAATGAAATAAATTCTTCTCATAAAAAAGCTGTACGTTTTACTTGAAAATGACAGTTGCATATGTCAATATAAACATAATTATGTAAATGCTGGATAAAATATAAATACAACATAAGAAGAGAATTATCATTAGTTATGGAATATACTTGTTGGCGTTGTATATAAGAAAAAAATAATTATTATAATTGATTAAAAAATAGATGAATTGAGTGGGGTCAAAAGTAGTAAATACATGTACTATCCCTAGCACAGAACAGTATTAGCATATGATGATATGATTGATACTAAATGCATATATAATCTCAATAGTTAGCAGGTATCTTACTGTTTTTTTGAACAGGAATTGGAATAGGAGGTTTTTAAATATGGATACGGATGGTGCATGTCGAATTTCGATAAGGAGGGAATTCCGGAAAATGACGGAGTAAGCTACAAAGGCGTTTTGGAATGAGGCAGATCTATGAGGAGGGATGTATTAGTCAGAAGGTCGAGATCTTGTTTTAAGGCAATGGATTGAGGACTTGAATTGGAGAAGGTTGTAGGTATAAGGACGATGACATATACTTAGGTGAGAACATAGGTACATATGACATAGGTAGGGAACCGAGATATCACTAGAGGCCGCAGTTATGTATATACTCAACTTAACTCTATTAATATCCAATTTTTCGTAACCTAAATTATTAGTTATTAATTAATTCTAGTTCTAGATTAATAAATATCTTTCAAAAACTAGAAGAGGGCGCAGCTAGCTCACGCAGGCCACATGCGGCCTCCTTATTCAAGTGTTCTGCCAAGAGTGGGGCTGAGAGAGGTTCTAGCCTAGGCAACTGACTGTTATATCTGCTTCCACAACCTGACATTTGGTATATTGAAACAAGTGTATAATATATACCTCTAATTTCTGTATTAAATACTGAATATTTAGAAAAGAGCAATTTTGTCCCAGTCAATATAAACACTTTATAGAGTTATTTAATTCCCACCCTTCATGCTCTGTTCACCACAATATCTACACAATGAATTTGTATGTGTCCTTCAGTATCAGCAAATTTAATATAAAAATATTATGGGGTGGTAACTAGAATGATATGTCTGACAATTATATTATAAAATACTGTTTTTAGTTCATTAAACATAGTGATGATATCATATTATAAGTTTTTATCATGAATTCCATTTTTTGGATTATTTTTGAAGTACATCATTAAATTATCATTTTTCGGTTTTATTCCCCTTTATTTTCTTTGATTGGAAATTAGTTTAACTAATATCTGCATATTATACTTAATTCTCACATAAATTAAATATATTCTGCTGCTCTAATTTAGCGAACAAATTATTCATTTGATTCTAAAAGGGAAAACAGCCAAGTCTATGCATGCGAAATATATAATCGCTTGTACATCAACAAGAGAGTCTATAGACATCGGTTGTGTCATCGCTGATTAAGAGGGCACAGGGGGAGAAGTTTAGTGCACGTTTCGCCGTTGCCCTACTTCATGCACAGAAAGTTTAATTTGTGTTAAATTGAAACTCCACCAAGAACGCTACGCAATTCCAAGTATTACAGTATGTTAACTAGAAAATTTAATGTATCGTGTTTGCCATAGCCATATTGCTTATCATGTCATAGACCTATCATTATTAATAAATTTAATGAATAATTATTGGTTTATCTGATTTCTTTTTTCTGAGCCCTGAGACAGAAAAATGTTTTCATTACAAATATAATATGCAAATCTGAAGTACTTGGTTAAAAACTGATAGAATTTTGTTTAAAAAAGATTCTTATAACGTGATTCTAAGTAAACGAATCCAAATCCAAACACATTACCTTCACACTCCGGTGCAGTCCAATTTAATTCCATCCAGCTTCCTTTTTCAGACACAGTTCGGTATCTGTGCTTTACTTTAGACCGAAGACTAACGTGGAACCCACACGCTAAACTTAAAAGACAAGAACTTAACCGACGATACGGCCAATTATACAGACTACTGACAAGAAAATCTCAACTTTCAATTGACAACAAATTACTGATCTACAAGACCATCCTGAGACCTATTTATAGTCAATAGTCGATGCTCCGTTCTATGTCACCAACAAAACACTACATCATGACCTCAATATCCCATTTGTCCTTGACCTTATCCCTGAACAATTTTCCAAATTCCATCAGAACCTTATCAATCATCCAAATCCCCTAGCACAATCCCTATCTAATTCCACTCATCGCTACAACCCTCCTCGAAGGCTGAAGCGGCAGTGGCCCAGAGATCTTTTATAGAGATATTTTGGAGTTCTGGCAATGGCCAGATAATCCACTCAAGACATGAGTGTATGTGGCTAAAGTGCTCTCTCTCAGGCTTCACTGGCTTTAGCACCAGTAATGCGGTTGAGAGAGTAGCGCAGGGATTTGGTTTCCCTGCCTGATTGTTTATATTGTATATACGTATGACTGTGTTTTTATGTTTTTAATTTACTTATATTTAGGTTATTTTATTTATTTTTAATTGTACATAGTTCTTATTTATTATTATTTAGTTATTATTTTACTTTTGTTAATTTTGTATTTTCTGTATATATGGTGTGAATGTATTCATTTATCACTATAATTATTATCCACGAGACAGAATATTATATATCTAAGTAAATAAATAAAAAATAACGTGATTGTAAATAAAAAAAAATATTAATAAATGTTAGATTAGAGACCAGGTGAACGGTTACACTTTATTTAAGTATGATCATAGTTTCAACTTTGAATTGTTCGCTTACGATTATTAAATTTGTTTTAATTGTCTAAGCTAAAACTGCACGATAGTGCTCTAATTAGGGCGAAACTCCTAGTTTCCGGCGCCCATTTAGAATATTAAGCTTTTGGAGTGGCCTAAAACTGTCGAAAGAGGTTCTTTCGATGAGTGAATCTCTTCTGAGATAGCATACGATTTCGTATTCAACCATTTATCGTGTTGAAATAATTAAATAACGCTCTGGAGTTTCCAAAAGGTGCGACGCGACACAGAAAGCACAAGCTTTACGTCTTTAACAAAAAAAACACACATATTTTTGTGCATCTAATTTTACATCTTATTCTGTTTACATCACTGCCAGTATAGGACATAAAAATAATCAAAAATGTTCACTTTTTTATTATTCAAACCAGTTGCCGAAAAGTTAAGAAGTAACTTCAGTTTCGGGTACCCTATAGGCGAAAACTGGACCACCATATATTTTCGCCGAGTGTCAGAGGCAACCATGATGTCTAGATGTAGACCAACCAAAGAGTAATTCGTATTATCATTTTGTTATTTGCGATAATCTGGTTAATTTATTTGTGCTGTCTCTTGTATTTTAAGGATTTTTTTATAAGTAGATCGATAATCTTATAAATTACTTTGCCTGCACTTTGACTATATAAGGCTGTGTGGTTTGTATTTTTTTCTCCTAATAACCTTACGTTCATGTTCTGTCTCTTGGTTATTTTTTTACGTATTTATAACAATTATAAATAGAAAACATATTTAAAGTTTGATATAATTGAACATATTCCCTATTATTCCAACAGATGATAACCTTTTTAAGATTACAGTATGCTGTATGCCAAAAGCTTTCTTCATATCGAACAAAACAGCTATCGCATGTTGTCCGTTGATGAAAGCATACTGGTTTTCTGACTCTAATGCAAGTAGATGATCTATTGTGCATCGTCCCTTGCGGGCCCCAGAATGAAATGTCTGGTATTAAATTATAGTTCTTTATAGACTACATCAAGCAAAGTTTGTATTTGCTCAAAGATTTATTTAAGATTTAAAAAGACGTGATTCATTTCATGAAGTTCGATACATTGATATGGGCTCGACACTTCGGGGAATGAATGAGAATGACGTTTAGATGAAAATTATTACAGAAGTAATACACGGAACAAGGCGTAGAGGAAATCCTCGGCTTCCGAGGAGTGACGGTGTAGCTGGTGATGCTGGATAGGAACGATTGGTGGATGCCAAGACTTGGCATCGCGTATCGCAGAGACTGTAGTTGTCGCCCCGATTGAATAAGAATAATAATCTACATCAATCTCACTATGAATAACACAGGACGAGAAATATCTGGAAGCTGCTGGTCTTTTCAATTCTTAAGAATAGGAATAACCAAACAATTGCTCTAGGATGTTGGGCAATATCTAGTAGACCTGCTTGCAGTATTACATGATTGTACTATTCTAGGAGCCAGTTGAGTGCGTCAGTATAACGAATATTGTCAAGGCGAAGTGATGTCCCTTTCATGGAATTTAAGATATATTTTATTTCCCACATTGATAAAGTAAGGTTATAATATAATGTATATTGATTTATCGTATCTTTGAATTCTGTTTCACCAGGTTAGGTATTATTTCTTTCGGAGTTATAAATTCTTTCAAAAATCCGAGAATGTGCTAAAAATCAGAGCCTGATTATCAGGCAACGATCTGTTGACTTTTATAGTGTAGCGGCATGATGGATAATTTCTGGTGAGTTTATGCCTTTTTTCCAAACTTCAGATGACGTTGTAGAGACATTTATGAAAATGTTTTCCAAGACTCGGTTTCACACTAATCAAACAGTTTTCTTCATATGGCTCGATGTTGTTTTATATTTAACAAGATTATCTGACGTCATAGATTTATGGAAAAAATTCTCATATGCTCTGCGACGTTCCATACGCCGTAAACCACGCAACAAGCAGTCGGTCGTTTTGGAAGATCCGACGTCATCGGTAACGATGCTTTAGCTGCTTGCATGATCGTATTAGTAATGATTTCATAGCCGTTAACTATATTTACTTCAGGTAGAGAGGTTTGGGATAGAGAGGCCAGAGTAGTGTAAATCGAACAATCTGCTCCGTCCACACCTATGTCGGTTTCCTGTGTGTGGAGTTTGTATTTGCGATGTGGATAAATACTGGGAAATTGCCTCTACTGTACAAATTGGGTAAAACAGTCCAGTTTATAATGTAGTAGAGGGCGGAATTGTAGAGAAAAAGGCGAAGGGCTGAACTCGTTCGATAGCTAGAGCTGAGGAATGTTTGTTATCCAGTGTTGAGCAGGAGAAGGTAAGAAAGAAATACCTAAAATATATTTCATTATTTTACCCCGCACGTTATTGTCTCTGGATCACCATAGAGGATTGTGACCGTTGAGGTCCCTAATAAATAGAACAGTACTAGAAATTCTATTGTAAATATCTAAGATGTGTTGTGAGCCTATTTAACGATCTAGTGGCATGTATATAGTGCAAATCGAAAAGCTCAAACACTGATGGACTGAAATAGATTGAAGATGGGAGTCAATTAAAATTGAGCAATGCAAAGTGGGTCAGTATCATATATTGAGAAATTTTTAAATCATTGAAGTGAGTTTTTAAACCATTTCAATTACATTGAATTTAAGACATGATTAGGTATCGCAATTAAAGTAAGAAAGCGACAGAATGAATGTTATACCGTGCTACTTGAATGATCCCTCTGAACTTTCCCCTTTTTTAAGTGAATGCGGTGTAGCCGTCATCTAAGTTCGGCAAATCAATGTCCTCGATGCTGCCTTCAAGTCGGAACCCTTTATTCAAAGGTTCCTGAATTGAAAACGCAGAGGTTGAAGATTGAGATATAGGTGTAGTGAGGGAGGTAGCCGGCGGAATAGAGAAGGTAAGGGGGGGAGGGAGGCAAGAAGGAAGAGAGGTCAGGCGGGGAGGGGAATGCTAGGCTAGGACATTGAGGGGAGGTTTTTTTTCTCCCCTTCCTCGCCTTTTAGGCTTTACGGGGTTTTCCCGCAGTAGTGAGAGCAGATTATGTTGAGGTTTTCATTTTAGTGTGTGATGGGAAAACTTTAGTTAACTAAAGCAACTATTCGGATTAGGAGTGTACATTTGTACCTTAATGCTCTGATAACCAAGTTTGAGTTCTTAAAGTGATAATGGAACCGTGAATTTTTCGTAACGGTATATTTTTATTCGTTTCACCATTTTTTTCATTTAGCTCCTCTATAATTTCATTTTTTATTTTCTAAATATTGTAAGTCGAAGCATCTGATAATTCTCTAACTATAATTTAAAGTGTTTATATGGTTATATATCCCTATCTCTACAGCACGCCACAGTATTTTTTTATACTCAAAAATCTAAGCGTTCTCTACGCATATAAAGTGCGTTCTTGCTGGTGAGAAAGCATCCGTCAAAGTTCAAAAAATCTAATTTTGTCTTGCTCTAGGCTTTGACCATATCGTGATGATTCCACCCTTACTATATTTTCAGTATCCTATTTTTATCAGTCCTAAAGTATTGGACTTACAAATAATTACCGTCGATCCTTCTTTCCTCTTTGACATGTCCTGCAATCTCTCCTCCCCATAGCTTACTAATCCCGTCCACCTTTACGTTATAGGGAATAATAATCACACGAACTATTATATCAGTGATTTGATCGCAAAAGAAATTATATATTAATTCCACTTCATTGCAAAACAATACGTATTCCGCAATAGGCAGATGGAAGGATCGACAACTAAAACGCTCGTGGAACAATTTGTGTACAGTTTTAGTCATTAGAGTCTACAGCCCGATATTTAAAAAAACAATTAAAACCCTTTGGCTTTATGGAATTTTCGGTAGTCGGTTTTTAATAACATACTGATGAAACCGTAGAAGGATGCGACCTTGTACATATAACTCTTTTAGAGTACTTACAGTTTCTAGTTATTCGTCTCTGCGTGCCTACCTACCAAGTAGTGTTGCCCAAAATCGGTGTTGGTCTTGCAAAGTGCAAAAATGCAAGACCAAAACCAAGGCCTCCTAACTGTTGCAAGAAGAAGACCTAGGACAGCTAAAAAAAATCGATTATTTAAATAAAAATTAAGGCAAAATAGTTACTAATTCTTCACAATCTTAGTTACTATATGGTAATAATTGATATAACCAATATACCTTTGCATTTAACTCCTCTAATTTTTTTATTCGGACTTAGTTAGGTTTCTCCAACCAAAAAAATTACAGTAATATCTCAATAATAATAAGCTAATAAGTAACTATAAGACTGTTGCGAGACTCTTGCGCAAGACCAAGAGCATGACCAAGACTGAGTCTGCAAGACCAAGACTCGTCTCTGTCCCGCATTTGGGCAACACTACTACCAAGGTAGTAAACATTTCTTTGCTATGTCATTAAAGTTCTTTCATCCTGAATACTGCCAGAAACTAATACTTTAGGATTCTCGAAATAGGAAACATGGTGTCGAAAATGGGTACTTTAGATTGCCGGACACTGACGCGTAGAGATATTTTTATGTTTTATTATAAAAAAAAAAAAAAATGAAACAAAATGTTTCACATTTATATTTTAGAACTACAGATATTATTAACTTAATTGAATCATAACTTTTTAACCAAATACCCACGCGATTGAAAATTTGGCAAAAATGTTTTGGAGTTTCCTTAAGCTTGCCAAAAAGTGAGGATTTTACCCTATATGACAAATTTTATCTTTGATTTATTGACAAACGGATGATTTACCGTTGCAATTATTTTACCAACTTACTTTATTGTCTTATTTTTAATTTATAAATCAATATCTTTTATGTTATATTTAGTTAAATGAATAAACTATACACTTTACGGACTTCTTGTCTTAGTTTATTTTACGCGCCCGAAATTTAATGTAAACATAAAGTTGTTTGAGAAGAGCTTATTAGCCAATATAATAAAGTTTGCTTATTTATAACACCCAAGGTTAGTAAGTGGGCGCCGATAAGTACTTTAATTTAATAATTCAACATTTTTATCTTACCTTATTAACAATATCTCTTTTATCTTACACCATAAAATAGCAGACTAGGATTTATTTTTACCCAAAAATGAAATACCTTTTTTTTATTAATGATATAAAAGAGAAAAAAAATATAACAACCAATTTATTTATATTGTTATTGGGCTTGGAAAAATAAATGTATTCTATGCCTGATATTTTTATTGATCATTTAAGAGTAATTGTGCTCTTATTATTGTTATCAGACTGATTATTCTAGAAATTGCAGATTCGAAACTGAAGTTGGTGTTCAAGTCTTAACATCTACAGGCATAATTTTTTTTTCTCTTCAAATATATATATATAAAATTTAAAAACATATTTATTGAGCGATATTACAATCTTTAACAATTAAATAATTCAAATATTTAAAAAATGTTTTAATTATTCTAAGAGAAATGTTATTGAGCTTCTCTTAACACATAAAGGGGCAAATTCCGAGCGATTCGTACCTGCTTTGGATGTTTATAGCACAAGCAGGAATAACCGAGGTAGATAAAAACTAATTTATAAATTAAAAGTAATCCTTGAAGTAATTTCAGCCGTTTATATGATTGACCCCGATAAATTTTCTTCTTACACACAGGCAAATGTAAATTTGTGGGTTAATTGAAACCATCAGCACCTGTGTCACCAGCTATGCATACAATTTTAACGACATAGACCAACACACATGAACCATCCTTTGTTATCTATCGGTCTTTTTTTTTTTTTTTTAAATTGCCAAAATAAAAAGGATAAATAATCTTTTGCGGGCACTAGATTAAAAAAAAATCTATGAATATTTTCATATATGAGATATTTTTACTTTATACTTCTTATTTGAAAAAATTTACATTGAGATATTTTTTTTAACAATTTCATTGCATTGATTTGGAGGATTAATTTAAATTAAGTTAGGGAATTTCATTTCGTCCCCATGGAAAAATTTGGTTTCCGTTAAATAATATTAGATTCAAGAAATTGTTATTTTATATTTATTTCGTTAATTTCCATTATTTTCTACGACTATGTACGTTAGATATAATTTTTTTTAGTATTATTTTTGGAAATTCATCTTCAATCGGAAAAAAAGTATTTTTCTTTATTTTTTTCTCCTCTACTTAATTATCAAATATATCTGTCCATCCCGAAACTCTTCTGGCAACTTTAGCTGATGGAACTACTATCCTATCTTTGAACTCAGATCCTGAAACAGCGTCCGTAAACATGCAAATGCACCTCTCCCTGATTGATCACTGGTACGAGAAATGGCACATCAAAGTAAACGAATCTAAATGTAAAAATTTTATATTCGCACTATGTCGTAATTCCTCTCCACCAGTTTATATTAACTTTATCCACCTTCCGTTCACAGATACAGTCCATTATCATGGCTTTGACAGCTCACGTGGAATGCACATGCAATACTTAAAAGACAGGAACATAACCGACGTTATGATCAGCTATATATACTACTGAATAGAAAATTTAAACTTTCTATTGAAAAGAAATTACTGATCTAAAAGACAATAATAAACCGAATATGGATCTACGGACTAGAACTGTGGGAAACGGCAAAATTTTCTAACATCATACGCATTCAATCCTTTCAGTCTAAAGTCCTACGAACAATAGTCGATGCGCCTTTCTATGTAACCAATAAAACATTGCATAATGATCTTAACTTTACATTTATTCTTGATCATATCACAGCCAGTTTTTTCAAATTTCACCACAACCTCACTCATTACCCAAACCCCAAAGCCCGATCTAGCACTACCCATCCCTACAATTCTTCTTGTAGTGGTCGACGATAGTGGTCCCGAGAGCTTTCGTAACATGTATATATTAGAGTTCTAGCAATGGTCAGATTTTCCACTCATGGTCAAGTCATGAGTGCCTATGGCTGTAGCCCTCTTACCCGCGGTGTTCCTTAGGAATCTTCGCTCTTTCTAACTCTTTTCTCCATCTTTATCAATCTCCATCCTGATTCCATGCATATTTCACAATATGACTTATATGCTGACGATCTCCAAATCTACCTTTCCTTCCATCTTACCAAGATGCTTGAGGCGATCCAAGAAGACATTGATACTATCAATACTTGTGCAGTGAGCAACGATTTAAAGTTGAATATTGAGAAGACCAAAACCATTCTCATTGGTTCGAATTCCTTATTATCTCCTACTCTACCTTATATACTCCTACTCTGGCCTACCTATCCATTTCCACACTTCCATTACAAATCTTGGGGAAATGTTTTATCATTATCTGTCCTGGAATAATCATATCTCCTAAATAATTCAAAAATCCATTGCTACCCTCAAACAGTTCTTAAGATTCAGTGATTCCATGATATTTAAAATCCATCAGCTCCTAGTTTCCTCACTCATTTTACCTCATTTCGATTATGACCGCCTTGTATACGGTGGGCTGTCTGGTGGGCTTGAAACCAGATTAAAGAGACTAATGAATCGATTCATTAGATATATGTTTTGACTCTATCCAGTCTTCCGACGGAAATACTTCCTAGATGTATTCCTTTTTCGAACCTTATCAACCAAAAAAAACTCTTAACTTCTCAATTTGTTTACTCCTTGTTCTTCTATACATCCGTTCAACACGAGATCCCAGCCCTCAATGTTTATTCCTTCTCATAGAACTATTCCCTTTAAGAAATCCTTTGTCATACGTGCTACCTAGTTTTGGAATTTACCAATCACATACCAACCTTCGTACGCAAATCCTCATCCTTGATCTCATTTAAACATAATTTATCAACCCATCTCCTTATCAATTAATCTTCTGAATAGTTGTAAAATAATGTTCACGTTTTCAGATCTGTCAGTATCATTTAATCCTACAGATAATTATATATCATCCACATTATTTATTCTTACAAATATGTAAACTCGCACTTCTAAATGTATCTAAAATTTCATAAGTCTATCAGTACCTTTTCTATATTTTAACTTTATATCTACATAACCTTGTAATTAAATTTATTCCTAATTATTTCTAGTGCCAGACAATTGTCATTAAGCTGTAAATTGTAGTTATTCTAGAGGATTTAGTACCACAATAAAATTTACTTTCCTTCTTCTTCTTCTTCTTCTTAAAGTTGTTGAGGGAGAAGCGCAGGCATCTTCTACCTCGCTTTTTCCTTCACAAGTGAGGACGCAAGACTTGTTAGGAGTTGTCCAGGCTGATTGTGTGTAAAGGTATGCCTGCGTCTAAGATTTTTTATGAAGATTTTATGTTTTATTTTTTAAAGAACAGTTCATTTTATTTTTTTTCTTCTTTCGTTATGATATATTATTTTGTTCTTATTTATATGTATATTATATTTTTATTACTTTATTTATTTATGATTCTGTAAATATGGTGTGAATGTGTGCTTTGAACTCTATTGTAGGTGTCTCCAAATGAGAGTAATATTTCCCAATAAGAAAGTTTAAAAAAAAAAATGTAAATTATCAATTTTTTCATAGTTTATATTGGGCCTTTTTTCATTCATATCTACAATGAGAGTCAGTTAATTAATTAAAATAAATCAAATTAAAGGTACCGTAGAGGAAGAAATTTTTAAGATTGGGTATTTAAGCGGTGTTAGGTAACCAATGAGGATTAGACTTCCTTAATTCCCATGAAGATAAACTTCAGTTAAGATATCTTTAACACATCATAGTATGGCAAATGACGATTAATATTTGTGTTATTAACATTTTTTTCTTTTCATAACACATAATAATTACAAAAAAAAATTTAGTCATCATAATACAAGAACTAATTGTGGGTTAATGGTTGACTGTCGCGAATAATGAAGAGAAGGTTGGGGTGATCAGTCAGAAATAAGAAGTCAAAATAAATATTAATATTATTTTCTGTTTTTACATTTTATTCCAAGATTAGCATCTTTAATACTTATGTCACTTTTTTTGATTATGTTTACTTCATCATTCCAAACTTTTAACGGTTATTATTATTTATCTCTTAGTTCTCACTATTGTCATTATTATACAGACTTCATTTTACTTTAATTTTTTTACCTACATTATTCATGTTTCTGAACCTTGTTATCTGGTTCTTTTCTTAGCCCTGATGAAGGCCTGAACTTCAGGTCAAAACGTCGGCAAATGTTAAAATAAATATTATTATTTATTTTGCCTTCTTATTTCTGACTGATCACCCCAACCATCCTTCTCTTCATAATACAAGAACATATGATAATTCAGAAAAGTATAGGAAAGAGGTTACTAAACATAAGAATATAAATACAAATATTCATGAATACTAAATTATTATTAATATTCTTTCACATACAATCATTCTAATTATTCCTATATCGATTTGGAAAACTCGATTAGTTGTTTGAATACTGAAGTGTCCTTAAAATAATCAGCGTAAATGATTAACTGCATTTGTTAACAAGTGTATGGAATTTGGGGAAGAGGTGAGGGCAGAACACGTGTAGGAAATCCTAATTTGAGGGTGGTAGTAATGGAAGTAGGGGGCGGGAGCAGTCATTAAGGACCTAGGACAACTGGGCAGCTAGCCCCCCTCCCCTCCCCCCCAACTGGTAATGACCCGACCATTACAAGTACGCTCCTCTTGTTATCAATATTCTAGCAGCTCCTTGTAGGACGTGCTACAAACTGCTAATCCGCTGCTTAGTAGCCTCTGATCTCGAAGCTTCTATCAACACTCTTTCTATAGTGCTTTCTCTACCTCCCCCCCCCTTCTCCCAGTGTCAACTGCTGAGCAAAGCTAATTATCCGATCAAGTGCTAAGGCATAGTTGAACAGCTAAAGGTAACAGGATACCGATTCAAAGGGAAACTTTAATGATAAGTATAAACTAAATAGTTTCAAATTCATGAAGCAATTTCGCTACCTACATTTCATGGTTGCAGAATACTTCTCACTCCCTTCAAAAGCACATTAAAAGCTGAAATAAGTACCTACATAGATAATACAGGCGGTTGCTTAAGGATCTGCTTAGTAATTAGTAGTAATTTATTATGTCAACATTCACTAACTTTTCCAATGATTCTTTCACACTCACTTTTGTCTTTGTAGCAACCATACAATTCCAACAGTGCTTTTTCAAATTAATTGAAGGGATATCTACCAGCACGAAGATGGCAAGGCTGTTTCTATTCTCTCCGTTCCCATCTCCAATCCCCTTATATTTAATATAGTCTGTTGTATTCTAAGATTACCCACCTGTATGTTACATAATGAATCACTCACTTTAGATGAAAGGAGACTCCTTTATGTACGAGTGTTTTGCGTGACTTACACTCTTTTCCTCTATCTAAAATACTGCAGTTATGTTTTCTTACGATCCATCGCAGTTTGAAGGAAATTATTAATGAGATTTAAGTTGAGGCTGACAGAAACCACCTTATTGCAGGAGTACGATACTCTGAAGTTAGCTGGAAATATCAAAGAACATAGTTATTACGAAAATACATTTATGTTTGACGTGAACTCCTTTCAGAACAGATAATAAATTTGGTATGTTAACCAACTATGTTACACAATTTAAAACCCGAAAAAAAATTAATAAATGTTGAAATTTACCTCCACATTTACGATATTTTTCAATCCAGAAAAAACCCATAAAAATCGAATTTCAGCTGATTTTATGCAGAAAAATGCACATGTATCCATATAAACAATCGGCCAATTTTTAGAAGAGAAATACAAAATTCAAGTTTTGAGTTTTTTTATGTGAGTCGTGTTTTTCGCTGCATAGGAAGCAATAATTAAAAAATATTTAATTTAAGTAATAATTAATTGCTTCACTGTGTACCTGAAAACATTAACTTCAAAAGAAAATATATTTTGTATGGTTAAAATCGTTTAAAGAATAATTTTGAGCTACTGACCTAAGCCAAGTTCTGTTTTTAAATAAAATTAAAAATTAATTACGCATTTTATTATCATCATCCATTCTTTTCTCCAGTTTTAGGAAAAATTTCTCATAACCATTTTACATGAAAAATAATTATTTTCAATTTTTTCATATTTTAAAAATGAAAAGTGTATGTAGACAATTATGTTCATTATTTTACATCCTAGATAATGTAAAAATAAGAAATAAAGGTTATGCAACAGTTCAATTTCAGTCATTTTTGCTGAAATAGGGATACTTTTAGGTGACAGAATAAACAAATCATATAATTTTTTAAACTTAATTAATATATACTTAAAAATTATCGGGGGATGTTTTTATAAAAGTGGGGTGTCTGTAGTATAGCTGAATAATGATAAAAAATAATCTCGAAGAATTTAAGATTTTTTTTAATTATCACTTTGCTTAGTTTAGCCGATAAAAAGTCCTATTTAAATTGCTTTAGCAATGACAAAAAACTTTATTTTCATTTAAAGTTAATTTTATAAAATTTACAGTGAAGCATTTGTTAATTACTTAAATTGAATATTTCTTTACTTACCTCTTGCTATTCAACAAAAAAAACAAAACTTGGATTTTCTACTTATCTGTAGCAAATTGGTCCATAGCTTAAATGATTTTTTTGTAGCCCTTGATGTCTGATATAATTTATTCTTACAAAAAAAAAGGTTCCCGCTACTTACGAGACATCATGTATATACAGGTTTTTTTTTATTGAATAAAAAAATTCTAAGAAATAATGATAAGCCTGTCATAATTATTAAATCGAGCAACGATACTCCAATAGAGCTGCATCGCGTCCACACCTAGTCCCCGAACCCACATAATTATACACCTACGTCATTACCATCTCTGGGCAAATGCTACTCTGAGTATTGAGTACCAATTATTTTACTCAAATGCTGACCTTTTCGTACCAAATAATTTAATTAACACTTCATTTGATGTCAAACGATTAATTGAAGCAGAGATTGAATTTCCAATAGTGATTCAATTTGAGTAGAATACTTGATACTCGATGCTCAGAGTACCATTTGCCCATCTCTGACCAGCGGGATATATAAGGATTGTAACCACAACAATCCTTGGTTAATTTTTTTTTAATACATCAAAACAGGAAAAAAAAAACTATCACACAAAGTATAATATATTTTTTTCCGAAAACGTGCTCCTTCTCAGTCACATCTCACACAGGAAAAAAAAATAATACTCTTACGAAAATTTAATGTAACATGCGATGGAATATGAATGTATGAATGAATGAAAATAATTTTATTATTCTGGGACTAGTATCCCTTTATAACAAACTACAAGTACAGGATATATATTAATATTCTGGTGTGTCCATAAAATACGATTAAATATTTACAGGATTATTAGTAATAAAATAAAAGTACACATTACAAAAACGTATATAAATAGAATGTGAACAGATAAAGTAAAATAAATAAACAAAATATCAATAAATCGAGTAATCAAAGTCTTTGGAGGTACTTTGATATTTTTACGACTTAGATTTTTAAAAGAATTTGTGAAACTCAACAGTTCGGTGAGGAGGAGGATAGAGGTCGGGCGTACGGGATCTGGTGGGACGGGTTTCAAAGGTGCTTTTGAATTATATGATTTTTAGTATATAGGAGGGACGCCCAGTTTTTATAACCTGGTATAGGAAGGTAGCAAGGAAATACTGAAGGCGGTAAGACGGATAAAGCCACTTTGAGTCAGTGTAAAACTGGGTCATATGCGTATCCCTTGAGATCCCGAAGATAAAGCGTATTGTGAGCAATTCATTAGACGTTTAACTTTTGTCTAGAGTTCTCCTGAGAATCCACTATACAGCGTACAGCCATAGTGAAAGTGGTAGAAAACAAGAGATGAAACCAGGAGTTGACGGGTTCTGAATGGAAGAAGATAACGTAGATGGTTAAACTGTTTCAAGGTGGGAATAGTAAGGCGCGAAACTTGGGAGATGTGTGGTGTCTCCAGGAGAGGGTTTGATCGAGGGTATCGCCAAGGTTTTTAACGGTAGTATGGAAGGAGATAGGTGAGGTCTTCAGGAGAAGATCGGGAAGTACAGAAATGGATTTGATGAGTGAGGGGGTATCCGATCAGGATGGCATTTGTCTTCTCCATATTTTATGTGAGCTAATTAAGATTTGCCCATGCACATATTGTATTGGTGTCTTGTTGCAGTTTCAGGATGGCATTAGAGGAATCCACCGGCTTGAAGAAAAGGTATATTTGGACGTCGTCGGCATATAGGTGATATTGACAGTGCGTGATAAAGGAAGGGATCTCATAGATGGAAAAGAGGGTGAGAGATAAAGAGGAACCTTGTGGGACGGCTCTGGACAGGGTTAGAGACACTGATGGTGGGTTATTAGGGACTAAAGTTTACTGGAGCGACGGGTGAGAAAGGATTGGAACCACTTAAGGACACTGGATGATAAAGAAATATTTTTAAGTTTGGCTAGGAGGATATTATGGTCAGCTGAGTCAAGTGCTTTAGAGAAATCAATACGGATCAGTATGGTGAGTTTCTGTTGGTATATGGCTGTGTGGAGATCATGGGTGATTTCAATGAGAGCGGTTAATACATTAATACTTTACTGAGTGCCAATCCTAAGAGTGCCAGCTCTGTAACATTGATTTTGTATTATATTATTTTTTTTTGTTATACGTTTTGTCAAACACAACATGATTTGAAATTTAATGCTCGGCATCAATTATTCTTCCTTTCATATTATACCTGTTTATCATGTTCTAAAACAACGATGACATTGCTTCTCTGTATCTCCATGGTAAATTCAAAATGCAGATTCACGTAAAAGTATTTGAAAATATTTTTTTAGACTAATACAGGAAAACTTGAATCATCTACATGTTTTTTTTTCAAGGAATATTTGTGATAATAGTAAGTAGAGTTTGTAGAGCTAATAAAAAAATAAATAGGGAATAATAGTATAGTAAATTATATTTTCGTACTGGTATAGCAATAATAGTAAGTTAGTATCGTTGGATATGATTTCAGAGTTGTTACTGATAATGGCGATAATAATGATATAGATAAACAAAGGATCGCACGTATACAAACAGTTATATACACACACATATACAGATATACATACAAGCACAATCACATACATACCTATATATATATATAATGTATGCAAAAATATAAAAATATAATCTCATAAAATAAAATAAAAAAATGGCATAAATAGTTAAATAGTACCAGAAATAATTGAAATAATTTTCAACACATTAACAGTTCAACATTTTACACCAATTTATATGAGGTGTTATAAATGCTTAGGTTTCGCCCAATCAACTATTAAAAATAAAATGTTAGCTATTTGTGTATATTTGTTGAAGGAAAATATACAAATTGCGATAATCGTAATAGGCCTCAAAAATGAATTAATTTTAAGGAGAAAAGGACTTCACATTAAACCGTAAATGTTCTTTTAACATTTAGTAAACATTTGAACCACACAAAGAAATAATGGCAATTCAATTTAATAATAAACATGGCCATTTAACATGGCCAAAAGAATGTACATGGAAACCAATCATACATGGTTTATCTTATGCTGTTATTGCTGAGCATAATACAACTGAGAAAAGAGATGCCGCTGTATAAGCTAATGTTTTATTTACATTTTCAGTACTGGCATACGTTAAACATACCGCAACCTGGCGAAGTTACCTCACTCGCTGCACAATTAACTACCTCCTATAGCCGCTCAGCCTTCCGTAGCGCTGGTTCCCGAGCGTGACCTCCCCTACCACTGCTTCCTTCCTCAAATCCTATCAACACACCTACCTCCTATCATTCTTCATTCTTTCCAAACCCTGAATGAATCCGATCGTGTTGGAGGATAGTTATTTAGAGAAAATTTTCCACGCGGAGTTACTTCGTCCGTGATCGTTGTAACTATATTGTAAACAGAACAAAAGACATCCCCATCAGAAAAGATCCAATATTCCTTGAATCGTATTGATGACTGATCGAAATCATCAAGAGTCTGAACTAACAAATACTTTAGCATGACTTCAGTACAAGTCTGAGCATTTGTGTCGCGTATGACATGACAGCCAAGAAACCATCATATAACTATATTACCAAGTTTTATTTGCAAACCATCAAGCCCTCTCACAAATAGTTTTCAATTTAGATATTCAACAAGATTTTAACGAAAAGATAATTTCTATAATAATTGCGAATAGCAGAAAGAATGTTCGTTACTATAAATAAACTGAAACGAATCAGACTGAATGAAATACCTAACTACTAACAAATTACCTCTTTGAGGAAAGAAGTGGTTCGAGGTGGCAGTAATAAAAAAATAAAAAAATAAGACTTACCGAATGGAAACTATTTTAAGTTACCGAAATACCAGCAACTCTCCAAGTTCACAGAAGATAGTACAATTCCAGTAGAATTAAGGAGCTGTCCCTGGGACAAAAGCCCAGCCAGCAAACTGAAGACGACAGAGAAGGAAGTATAACCATGGAGTTGCTCCAAACGCAGCAATCGCAGAGAAGTTTTCCTTACGCGGAAAACTTCGTAGCCTGGGAATCGGCTATACCAGGCTGACTTACCTTCATCTCGTAACATAAGAAGTTATATACAGGTATCGAAACTATGACGAGATATTGACAATGACCAATATTTTAGAAGAATATTCATTTTTGAACAGAAGGTTAAAATGATTTAAAATACTGCGGAATATATCAGCATCCCTGAGAAACAAAGAGGAAGAAGTGGCTACAGATATCAACTTCCAATGCAAAGCAAACATTATAAAATATAATTAAATTAATAATTATGATCCTATGGCGGTCCATTATTTATATTTATCCAATTTGTGAATCCTTCTTTATAATTAAATTCTAATTCGTGTATTTACTTATGGGATATTTATATAAAAGGATACGATAACAATAATAATAAACAGTAATCATACCCAGGTGAGAATGGAATGCACCTCGTTGAATATGTCAGCGAATCACAGTTAAAAGAAGGTTTAATTTGGCGTGACTGTATACGCAAGATCTCCACTCGGTCTTAAGCACAGGATAAGAGTAGATTAAACTGGTGGTCTGTCCTAAAGCAGGCCATAACTCAACAAGTAGGTGACAAATCCGATTTTTAGTTTTTCAATTGTACATTTTACGAATCATGATCCTAGACAATGTCGGCTTGGGTTCTGGAATGAATAGTATTTGAAAATGTTTAATGGATGACGTTTTAATACCAGTGAAGTGGTTGAGGAAGAAGCGCAGGGATCTCCTGAAGCCTCGCTTTCCCTCCACAAGTTGGGGGACAAGTTTGTTTCGGAGTTCCCATGGCCGACTGTAAATAGGTATGCCTGCTTCTAAGATGTTTATTTTTATTACTTTTTATTTAAAGAAAATTTTATTCATGTATTTTTATTCTATTATTACTATAATTTATATTTTGTTCCTTCAATGTGATATTTTATTTTGTCTTTATTTCGCTGTATATTATTTTGAAATTACCTTATTTATTTTTTGATTTTTTAAATATCGTGTGAATGTGCTCTCTGAACTCTTTTATAAATGTCCTTTATCGAGACAGATTGTAATATTTATCAGTAAACAAACAATCCAAAAAAAAAAAAAAAAAATGGATGAGATAATCTTTTCCGTACAACCTACCAACATTTATGTCCATACAATGATATTGTTTAAGTATTTACTAAAGTATTAATTTATCTAGTATCATGTGAAATAAGAACCATGTGTATCATATTTCTTTAACAGAAACTTGATTAATAGATGTGGCAGATTTAATAATAATAATGATAAAGACCTTAGCGAACCTAAAGCGTAGGAGCAGGACGACCCATATGATTTAATTTATTTTGATAAACAATCGATATCATATGTAAATACTATAGTGTGTTCAGATGTTTTTATGGTTATAAAATATAATGTTTTGTGGTTATAAAATATACTGTGCTGATTAGCAAAATCTATAACTTTCTTTAAGATATTTATTAAAGTTAATCAATCTTAACGTTTCGATAGACTATAGCAGCAATGATGTCAAATGTATACTGATATTTTTTCATTGAAAAATATGATGACCACTGATTTTATTTATGTGTGTTATATTATATTTACTCATACAGCATATATGTAATCCATTAACATACTTATGCATTAAATTAGATATATTTGATAATTTTCTTTTTCTTTTTTCCAGGTTAGAATATCTTGTAACATTTAATCAAGTTAAAGAAATATTTGTAAGTATCATAATTGCATTACCACTTTTTCTTAAATAAATATTGATATCCTTTAGTGGTCTTAATGGAGATATTATTCTTCATTTCTGGATCAAATTTCCATTTAATGTTTTCTATCCTTTGATAATCGATATGTAGCCAAATCAACATAATATACTAAAAGAGGTTTTTAAAGAATGTTGTTATTTCGAGGTAATATTCAATCTCTACCAAAATACTACGAATTGCTATTATTATTATTTTTTTTTCATTTCTAACACTTAGTAACTGCCATTTGAGATGAAATATGTATGTTATGTTGTGCGATTGATGACAAAAAAAAAAAAAAAAAATCAACTTGGCATATTGTTATATTGCGCCATGAATCGCATCTCGGATTTTAGTTGAATTTTTAAATTACATAAAATACTTTATGTAGTTAAAACCATTAAGTGAATAAAATAAAGAAATGTGATGGAGTATTACTACAGTAGACAGCAAGATGGAATTTTACAACTTTTAAATTTTAATTAGTAATATTTTGTTATTTACACACCCGCCTAATTGAAGTTTTTTTTTTTTAATTTTGATTGACATCTCCTTTTAATTTTTTTTTTATAAAGATCTTTAAATTACTCACTGGACAAAAGTTAATTGGAGGCGCTACAAGTCTCGTTATGAAAATATCTCATCAAAGTTTTCATTAAACCTTTCTTGATCCACCCGTTCTGTTACACCTCTTAATCTCCACTAGAAGGTTTTTTTTAATGTTTAAATTTATCATTAAAGACAAGAGAGTAAACTGGTTAACTTGAACCGAGAGGGGAGGCTTATAAAGAACTTTCTACCTCTCCTCATTTATGTCTTTTATTGGACCTTAAAGGGCGGCGGTAAAATTACAGATACCTCAAGTTATAACTGTAATAAAAAACTCCAAGTCTTTTTCATAAAAACGGATATCTCTTATTACTTGGGATTTTCTAAAACCGGCAAGTTATCCCTTTTATTTTCATTACCCTATTTATTAAGTGAGTACATCTTGTCTAACAATTAAATTTTAGATACCCGTTATTGAGGTAAGGTAATGAAGTTTAAATATTCCCCTCAACTTTTTCGGAATAAGAAGAATTATTAGTTTTTTTTTCTCCAATTCATTTAGAAAATTTTTTAATAATAATTTATTTTTAATGTAAATATAAACGTACAAGTATAGCATCAAATGGCGTGCAACGACTGGTATGTTCATAGCTTTAAGTATTTATGGAGTAATGGTACTAAATTATATAAAGCGCTTCAAAAGGTGAAATTGGAGAACACACATATAGAATAGAATAGATATATATACATACGTTCCTTTATCAAATCATCAACAATCACCGTCCTTCTTACGGTTGTACGGACAATCTTCTTCAATTCAAGTCCTCAATCCGCTCCCTTTTCACAAGATCTCGATCTTCTGACCTTTACATTCCTTCTCACAGGTCTATTCCAAAACTTCTTTATTGCTCGCTCCGTTAATTTCTGGAATTCCATTTCTATCAAAATTTGGCATTCTTGCTCCCTATCTACATTTAAAACCCTCCTATTCCAATTTCTATCCCAAAACAGTCAGATACTCACTAATCTTTTATGTAAAATTACATATTATTCATAATAATGTATTTACATATAACTCATCACTTAAATATCAGATGTGACTTTATTTCTTCCTTAACTGAAACACAGAGAGTATACTGCTAAGAAGAATGTAATGTATTTTTTCTAAAAGTTTATATTTATATTTTACCACTGTACATAAGTTTAAGTGTCTTGGCATGGTTTCAAGAGTTTCGTATATAGACTTTTTTAAATTTTGTATATAATATGTTTAACTAATATTTTCTTTACTTATTTCTCTTTATTTTTACTGTTTATGTTTGTTTTTATTTGGCCAGTTATAATATTTTAATTTTGTACTTTTTTGTTATTCTAAAGGGACTTCGTCCCAGAATATAATTATTTTCTGTTCTATTCTATTCTATATATATATATATATATATATATATATATATATATATATATAGAATATAGTGTATGTATATAAATATATAGTGTATATTTATAAACTGCTATAAAAAAAAATCGGCGCACCTTAAACTTTCCATAAAAATTTAATCGCAGAGGAATAAATTTTGAGCCTGAAGTAACAACAGGTCAAAGGGAATTACCATGAATTAATCCTTTCGATGAAATTTCGTAATTCTCTCTAGGATTAATGATAAAAGTATTAAAACAAAACTTCATATCAGTGTACTTCATATCAGTTTATCTGTTGTTGCCCGTTTAATCGCATTGGTCTTGCTTTTGTGTAGTTGTTTTTTTTTCTTGGAAAACAGTATCCTATTTATATAAAACATTTTTATGTTAAAAATGTAAAATGGTTATGGATTCCGTGGAAATCGCTTATAGAGGACGGCCGAAACAATGGGGATATATGAAGCAACGCTAGGAGGCCATCCGATCAGGCCGTCCGAGAGCGTCTAGTCCAATGATTGCCTCATTGATTTGCATACCTAGCCTAATGGCCTCTGATTTCATCTTATATTGTTCTCTTCAAGGTTACAAAGAGGCATACAATGACATTCATCAATAGCTTCTGGGTGGGCTCTATGATCGTTCTCCTAATTTCTGTTTTAGGAATATGATTCAAGTTAAGACCAGTTATATATAATAATTTTATTTGGGTTCATTTATGTAATTTATATTTATTGTCCTATAAATTTCATCCCAAACTAAATTTAATCCCACATTACAAATCTTCAAGAATGGTGTCAAAGCTGGAGAATTAAAATAAATTCCAATTAATCCAATAAAATTACTTTTACTCTTCGACGTAAACCTGTGACTTCCTGTCCTACAGTATCCTTTAACAATACTCCACTTACCCATGTTGAACAAATACAATACCTATTACTCCACCTGGACAAACGTCATACTGGAATCCTCATACTAGACTGAAACGACAAGAAACCGCTCAACATTTCCGACTACTACAATACTTACTAGACAAACGCTCTTAGCTTTCAACTAATTATAGAAGACTCATATAGATGACTATAATCAGACCACTTTGGACTTACGTAAATTGAGCTTTGGTGCTCCACTAAACCATCGAATTCCTCTTGTTTCTAATCTTTACAATCTAAATTCCTTCGTAAAATCCTAAATATTCCTTATTTTGTAACAAAGAAAATAATCCATTACGACCTGAATGTTCCATATTTTTACGATTTGGCCCAATCCAGTTACCTTTCCTTCCATAATAAACTTCAGAACCATACTAATTATCTCGTTTCTAACCTTGCTTACTCCTCGATCCCCCTTCCTTTCGATAAAGGCGTCTGACAAGAAGATCTCCTAATTTAGATAATTTATTCGAGTGCTACCTATGAGTAGATTATGCACAAGACTTGTCATGCCATGTATTTCTTACTATCATATTTACTGAATGTATATTTATTTGTAAACAGTTGTAAATTTCATAAATATTTTTTTTTTAACTTTTATTGAGTATTAATACAGTGTTCCACACTGAAGGGCATTGGTACTAGGGTTGTAGTATTCATTCACACAATATGTACATAAGAAAGGGAATATATATATATATATATATATAAAATAAAAAGATAGGTATCTAAATAAAAAGATTCATAAATAATAATTAAAAAATATTTCCTGTAATTCGGTTATTATTTATACCTAGGACCAAGCCTACTACGAAGTTGAGTGAGTTTATAGAAATGATAGAACATAATTTTTAATATAATAAGTTACATTTCAAAAGTAAATAATTACTTTTATATCAGGAAATTCGATTTGGATATTATATATTAGAAATCTTTGATTATTTTAATATTTTACGGCACAATTATACTTATGAAAAATGTGGCCGTAAAGATCCAGATAAATATTTTCTAAAATTTATTCTACTCTGTAAAAGTCTAATTTGTATTAAATCTGGAGGAAAACGCTCAAATAGAGAATTTAAATTGAGTTATGTCGGTTAACTTTTTTTCAAAGTCTATTTTTCTAGTATCCAATCTTTACTAATAAAATCATTCATAACGACCTTAATGTTCCTTATGGTTCTGGCCTGGCCCAATCCAGATAACTATCCTGCCATAACAAAATTCAGAACCATCCAAAGCCTCTTGTTTCTAACCTTGCTTCCTCTTCGATCCCTGGTGATCTGAAAAAAGATGGCCTCGAGATCTCCTTTTGTAAATACAATTTTTAGAGTGCTGCCAGTGGGTAGTTTATCAAGAAGTGGTTTTATTTCATTATATTCACATTTACTGAATATAATTTTGTTTGTTATACAGTTGCAAATATCATAAATAAAAAAAAATTCATTTATAAAGAAATCATTCCTCGAAATATTGTGATATTTTCATGACTATGTAGATGATTCCTGTCGGCTCAGGTAATTCTATGATGTGTGTAATGTATTAATTCTAGCCTAGTATAGACTTTGTTATCATCATATACATAATAAACGATGTACCCGAAATATATACAGACGTGAAGCGAATATAGAACCAAATGGTGCTTCTAAATTGCTTAGTTCTCATCGTGGATGGATTATCCATAACGCCAATTACACAAGGCTATTTGTTCGCTGGAGGAGGGAAATCAACAGTTAATCCTCTCTGAAATCTCTCGACTCATCAGTTTCGCTGTATACTCAATCATGTCCGGCACAGGATTAGAATCCAATGTAAACGTTGATTTCAGTTAAATTCACTTTCGAGCCCTATTGTATTTTTTTTTTTCAAATTCCTATTTTATATTCCAACCTCGATAACGTTTCGCAGAATTTTTAATAATTATAACAAGGTTTTGTTGTTGATAATCAACGCTGCTCAACTGCTCTGATTAGGCCACAGATTTATACTTATCGTACACTCATGACGCAGGTTGCCCCAATGGATTTTCTCTATTTTTGAAACCTGATTACAGATGATATAGATAACTATTCAGGGATCGTCCGCGTTCCTTTTTCTAGCTCAGTCCAACGAATAATTTAAAATATACTAATTCCTCCCATGTATACTTACTTCCATGTACTCCGTATATTTTATTTGTCAAATTATTGATTAAAACCTTGAAATAGGTTTATCCTTTGATAACCAAGATACAGTGTTCTGCTATCAGGCAATTAACCCAACAAATCATTTTTTTTTATTTATCACTGAATTTTTTTTCTAGAAAAAATATTAAGTATGTATTGAGTTAATGATGAACTAGTTTTGTTTTCATATCATTTAAAATATATATATATATATATATATATATATATATATATATATATATATATATATATATATATATATATATTCATTTAAATAAGGAATAGCAGATATTGTCTATCATCGTTAGAAGGTCAGACCTAACTGTGAACATAATGAAACACGTGGCAATTTCAAAATTAAAATAATTTTATTTATAAAACATCGTTTTTTTTTATACCACTGATTTGGAAGAAAATTGGTAGTTAATATAGACAAAATCATACAAAAACTACCGGTGCCGTTTCTCAGAAATCTGTTTTATAAACGCAGTAGATATTTTTAACTAAAGACCGTATTTTAATGAATAAATAATCCGAAAAACGTGCAGCAAAAAACTTTAAATGTGCAAAATCGTTCAACATCATCAATCTTGTTTGATTTAATTTAAAACTGTTAATACATTGAAATTTTAACATAACATATGTTAATGTTCTGAATTAAAATCATGTGTAATGATAAAAAAAAAAAAATGTGTTTTTCGGACTTGGAAGGCTGTGATACGTAAAGATCCGTTGAAAACCACACATCGGAAATTTGACCCGATCGCAATACTTACCTTACCTAGTAACCGCAGGAGAGTAAAAAAAAAAACTTAAATGCAACATTAAAAATGAAATTCCCGATTACAATCAACAATACATAATATATTACAACAAATTACAATTAACCTACGTCTTAAAGAAAGATCAATTTAAACAATAATAAGAACTATATACCTAAATATAACATGACTCAATAACATTTTGTTTCATTTAATAATGAAAAGTTCAAATTAAAACACAAAACATTTTGATAAAACATGCATTCATTTTTCTCCCTACACAACAAGACATGAATAATTAACAGACTAACGATGCAACATATTTGTTTGGATTATCCTTAAATTGGTTAATTGTTCAAGTTACTGGCATACAAGTCATGATATAATGCTGAACATTAAAGGTCTGAAAAATGATTTGATTATTAAAGGTTTCAATAATTCGTCAAGCAATTCCTAACTAGATTTACTAATTTATTTGAAACCCACTGCTGGATTAAAATATTATTCAGCTTCCGGCGGTCAATAGATTCGTAAGCATTTTTTAAATCTATGTACAGGCGATGAACAACACCGTTGAATTCAATAATGAACCATTGTGATCGAACGAAAAATTCAAAAACTTGACCTCCCTCAAAATTTGAGGTTTTACGTATAAGGATTCGTAGAATTCGAAAAACGAATAAAATTGTTTTTTTGTCCGTCCGCCGTCCACCGTCCGCCTTACATCCTACCGAGCATTTTCTCCGAAACTATTATATCGATTTTGTTCGAATTTAGATTTAAAATTAGAGGTCATCCGAGGATGATCATCCTTCATCAACATTTCTATTAGCCCTTTCCTTTCAAGATGGCGTCCGATAAACCTACGTTACTATAGGCTGTAGCGCCTAAACGAATGTACCAATTTCAATGAAGCTTCGCGTCTTCTTCTGAACGCCCTTTAAATTTATCTATGTAACATACTTCAACGGAAAGGAGATTAAAAAAAAGTTACGAGGGATGGTAAAATTAAATTCCGAATAACTCAAAACGTATAAACTTTTTTGTGGATATTGTATATGGTTATTTAAAAGTTTACGGAATTACCTAAAAAAAAATCGGTAAAATTGGATAATTATGAGCAAAGATATGGTCTCTAGTTTTTTTAGACCAACGACCTCGATCAGGCAGGAAAAGTGGAAAGGGAGAAAAAACAGACATATGAGAAATGCATCCCTTTCCTTAGTGAAAAGTTCCGCGAGAGTTTCGGGCCGAGAGAGTTCCACGTGAGAGGCCTTTGGTTCGGAGCTCGCGGAACGATACCAGACTCAACAAGGAGCTTCATGGAGGGCCTTGGTGTCGACATAAGGGACGTGGCAAGGTTGGCAGAGAACATAATCCTTGACTCCCTGGGAATTATCCATCACCATGTGCATGGATAGAGAGTTTGTTCATGGGGGGAGGCATGCGTGTTTTACAGCATTTTTACATTATTCATTGACCACGTCCACTGCACTTTATGTATTTGTATGCATGTTATAAATTAGGTTAGGAAAAGAGAGGAGAAAATCTAGGGAACGAGAAAAATGTATAGAGTGAGAGAAGGAACAGAAAGGGATGTATAGTGCTAATAAATGAATTAAAGAAATGGTTAAAATAAAATAAATAAATAAAAAAAAATAAATAAATAAAAATATAGGAAAAAAATTATGATAAAAAAAATATATATATAGATAAAAAAAAAAAAAAAAAAAAATTGTATATTATGCTCATATATGTTGTTAATACTATATAATTGTATATTAGTTTTTGAAAATTGTCTGTAGCGATTAATAAGTATGCTGTGTTTAAAGCAACCCAATGTAATTGGGTAGCACCCTTTTAAGATAATAAAGTGATTCTCTCTCTCTCTACAGCAAAGGTTATATGTCCTTTGTTTTGTATTCTGATTTTTGAATGTGTTACTGAATTAATGCTAACTTTATATTATTAGTGATTAAAAAAAAAAAATGCTTAGTCCGATAATTGGAATCACCTTTTATTTATTTTTCTTTGTCACTAGGAAGGTAATGCTACATCAGATGTATAATTGTTTGGAAATTATAAACCATTGTGAGATAATTTGCAGTGTTGTTCTCTGATATTTTTTGGAAGAAATATTTGATGGTTGAACGGTTTAGTCTATATCCGCATTGATAAACTCCGATAACTTCTTATTACGTGATTCGGTTGGTTAGGATTAATGTAAATATTTTATAACACACTGGAAGGAGTGAGATTCCTAGGCAGTTATTACAATCCGATCTAGTTCTTTTTTATAATCGAAATAAGAATAGAATTCTTTACAATCTTCAGGCAATTTATCATTCTTAAAAATCTTTTAAACCAACAAATGTATTTTAGAAACTCCAGCTTCCTCGCATGCCTTAATTAGTTCACTAGGAATATATCGGTTCTCACTAGTTTATAAGATTTTAACTTTTTAATAGATATTTCAACTTCCTCTATACTCAGTTCTTGTGTTAACGGTTCGGTACTATTTTACTCAGGAGGCCAGAGACGGGGGAATGGTTTGCTTCTGGATAATGATAGTTTTAACTCAGGAAAATCCATGACTGTTTGGTACTCCGTTAAAATTATTTTATGCCGACGTTTCTTAATTCGGCTTTGATTGCAGGCCTTTATCAAGACTGAGGAAAGGCTAGATAACAATAAAAAAATATTAAACAAGTATTGTAAAAAAATGTGAGAACAAAGTATATATATATATATATATATATATGTTATCTGTTAATAAATAAATTCTAGTAAATGAACAATTCTGTTTATTTCATTAATTACTTTTGTATCTTTCAATTTATCACTTTTGAAGAAGAAGCAGAAGATGAAAAAGAAGAAGAAAAGTTCATTTTATTTTTTAACACTTAGCATACTAAGAATAATTATAATAAACAGAAAAATGAAATTTGCCTGGAATTAGAAGAAAGTCAAGAAAGAATTTAATTACATAAATAATTTAATCCTAAGATTATAATAACAAAGCACAAGTTAACATAGTAAATTTAAATAAATATACTTGAGTTTGTTCACAAATTTGTTCTGATAAGCATTATAGCTAATGTATTAGTATCTGTAACAGTTAAATGAAGCTGTTTTCATTATATTTTACAATACCTATATTTTCATATCCTAACCCTACATTCACTACTCGTATGTATTCATTAGCAGATAACAGGTAATTAGTTCTCTGTCGTTTTTTGGCTATGATGAAGACCTGAAACTTGGGTCGAAACGTAGGCGCAACATAAAATAATTTTTTTTTTCAACTAATTAAATTTTTTTTAAAATTTATTTATTGAGTATTACAACAATCTGTCTCATGGACATTAGTTATAGTGCGGTAAGATAACATTCATTCTATATGTACAAAAAATATAAAATAAATAGAAGCAAAATAACAATAAATAATAATCAAAATGTTCATACAATAAATAAAATAATGAGGAGAAGAATAGTTGGGGTGATCAGTCAAATAAGAAGGCAAAAATAAATGATAATATTTATTTTGTCATTTGCCGATGTTTCGACCTGAAGTTCAGGCCATCATCAGGGCTAAGAAAAGAACCAGATAACAAGGTATGAGAAACATAAAAATTACAGTAAAATGCAGTTGTTAGAATAATGACAATGGTAAGAATAGTAGTTGTCTCTTGTTCTTACTTTTGTCATTATTCTAACAACTGCATTTTACTGTAATTTTTATGTTTCTCATACCTTGTTATCTTGTTCTTTTCACAGCCCTGACGATGGCCTGAACTTGAGGTCGAAACGTCGGCAAATGACCAAATAAATATTATCATTTATTTTTGCCATCTTATTTGACTGATCATCCCAACTATTCTTCTCCTCATTATTCACGACAGTCAACCTTTTAACCACTATTATGAATAAATAAAATAAAATAACCTAAAAATTAGAAAATTAAAACTAAGCAAATAACACATGCATACCTATATACACTATGCGCTACTCTCTCAACCGTATCACTGGTACTAAAGCCAGAGGAGAATGATCGAGAGCACTTTAAATTTAAAATTAACGATAATTTATTTTTAAAGTAAGTATACATGTTCATAATCAATACACAGTGTGTAACAAATTTCGCTTCAATTGTTTATACAACAAGTTCAAATGATACATTTTAGACTCAGGGTTTCATAACTTTAGGTAATTTTCAATAATAATTGATTGATTCAATAACAAAATGGGCTCAAGTATTATTATTGGAATTTCACAAATATAGACTAACCATTAAATAAAAACTAATGACGCTCTGTAATCTTCGTTTTAACGAATAGTTCACTTATTTTCAGGGGTATAGGCTCAGTTGTCAAAGGAAGTGTCGAATATATAAACAATGTTGTCAAACATAAAACTAATTAGTCAAGTTTCGAATAAAACTCCGCGACTTCGGTTCCTTTGTCACTGACACGTTTTATATCTGTTCGCTAATGAAAAATCAGATACGCCTTTGATACTCAAGCTCACTTCAGGTTTTTTGTTGGCTGGTCACCGAGTTCCCAAAGGCAACGACTACATTGAACTAAACTTGTCATTAAAAAAAACAAAAAAAAAAAAAATCTTGATACAAACTGGATTTCCCCTTCTAAAAAGTAAAGTATTTCTTACAACATGTGATGTCACGATATAAAACGACAGTCGCACAGTGGGACGAATAAGGGAAAACTTGCGACTTCGGTTAAGTATATATTTATATATATTCAATTGAAATATTTAGTAAAAACAGTGACAATTGTGTATTCTGCCAAATGAAAATATTCTTACGAATTAAAGAAGACATCAATAAAACAGTTTATCTAGTTTTTAGCGTTGCCAAAAAAAAAAAAAGTTTCAGCCGATAAAACAGTTGCGAGTTTTTGCTTAGTTGTCGCACAGTGCATCGGAGCGATAATTTCCGCTGTAATTCACATGTTTAGCCTTCACGAGGGTACAAAAAAATATTGATTAAATTATTTTTTTAGTTTTGAGCCTAATAGATGATAATACAAATTGTATTCATTATTATTTTCCAAATTTACCAGAACCTCTCTCATCATCCAAATCCTGTAGCATAATCCCTATCTAGCTCCAGCCATCCCTACAATCCCGCGACCTTCTGTAAATATTTATATATTGGAGTTCTGGCAATGGCCAGATTCTCTATTCAGATCCAGAGCTACTGTTCCTGTAGTGCTCTCCATCAGTTTCCACTGGTTTCTAATACCAGTGGATCGACTGGGAGAGAAGCACGTGGATTTCCTGGAGTCCTGGCTTGGCTTCCACATTGGGGGATAAAGCATGACTCAAAGTATCCTGGGTGAATTTAAATATTCTATATAGGAGTGAATGTGTTTTATTTACTTTAATTTTATTTAGCTTTTATATATTATTTCATTTTTTATACACAGACATATTAAATGGCAGAATGTATTAATATTCAATAAAAAAATAAAAATTTAATTAGTAAGAAATCCAAAAGTAATTGAGATCTTTATCCATAATGGCAATAAATTAGACTGTGTTTTTTTATTAACTTTCATGATTTTTAAATATTCTATAGCTTTATTTATTTAGTTCGGAATTTCGTACTAGTAATTAGATTTTAATGGTATTCAATATGTCAACATACTGTTTATATTTTAGTACTGACAACGTTATTTATATATTTTCTAATACATATTGTTACTAAAAAAACTAATTTATTCTCATTTTCGGTTGTACTATATAATATTTATTTATAATCATAATCAAATTTATGGTTGTTTATAATACTTGAAATGAATACAAGAATGCTTTGCTATCCTTTTGAAACGAATCCTACCCCTTTTGGAATCCCAAAATCTTCCTTCCTATCAGTTTGTTTTTCTCTCAAAACACTCCCCTATTAAACGAAGACTCCCAGCTCTAGAAAACAAGATTATTGTAATTAAGTATGAATGTTTTTCTACTTCTATAGTTTATTTAATTTTGCTACGAATTTCTGTATTTTATTTAATTTTAACTACAAGTTACATTTTCTTGGTTTATTATAGTTTTTGCCTTTGTTATATAGATGTATATTTTTTTGTTATTATTTTTTTTATTTATTTATTTGTTATTGTATTATATATGGTATGAATATGCCTCACTCAGCTTTAGTACTCATTGCCCTTAAGTGTGGCAAAATGTATTATTTCTCAATAAAAAGATTATAGCACTGGTTATAGCACCTCTGATCAGCCCCCAATGGTCCTTAATACTATCCGGCTAAGTGAGAGGTGTTGGGATCTCCTAGAGTTCTGCCTTTCTTTCCACGAGTGGGAGAAAAGGGGAGGAGTTTCTCTGCGTGAATGAATTTTGTGAATATTGTATAAAAGTGTTGAAAACTTAATTGTTGACCGCTGTATATTTTAGAGGAAGGAGATGGCCACCCCTGACCCTGACGCAGCACGGAGTTTCAGTAAAAAAACTCCGTACTTCATGAGCACCCCCGAATAAGACCTGCAAAATCGTGCCGAAACGTTGGCTTTAAATAAAATAGTTCTTCCACTATTTTAGTCTGTTTATGACAGCCATCCCTGACCATCTCCTTCCTGTATAAAAGTATGTTTGTATTTAAGCTGTAATTTTGATTAATTTTTTTTTATATACATTTTTATATCAATCCCAGCAAGTCAACTCGTATTAGCTTCTCCCTGAGGAAGATCTCGTGTCCTGCTGTGACAATAGACAATAAACCAGTTCTCTCAAAAACACATGTACGGTATCTCGGACTATACTTGGACAAAAACTCACCTGGAACATTCACACTAAATTGAAAAAACAAGATCTGACCAGACGATACAAACAACTGTCACATCTTTTAGACTACAGATCTCCACTCAACTTACTAAACAAGCGACTAATCTACACCACTATACTAAGACCTATTTGGACATACGGAGCAGAACTTTGGGGTTCCGCCAAAAACAAACACAAACAAACCACACAATCGAAAATACTCCGTAAAATCGTCAATGCTCCTTGGTTTATTTCAAATCACACCATACACAATGACATGACCATACCAAAAGTAAAATCCTACATACACAACACAGCATTTCACTTTTCTACTCTCAATCATCCAAATCCACTCGTTCTATCTCTATCTTCCTCCCTGTTACCTAGTGAGCCTCAAAGACGACTAAAAAGGCAGTGTCCTAGAGATCTGCTAAAAAGTTAAGAAAATATCAGGAATTCAAGAAGATATAATTAACGCCAATACATTTGCTTGATGCGTTCCAACGCAGTGGCAAATTAAAAATAACAAAAAAATAATAAATATACATTTAGTTTTAGTTTATTATTTTGCTGTTTAATATTTTTTTATTTATTATACATTGAGTGTGAATGCACATTGTGAACCCCAGTATATTTTATAGTATAGTTGTTTTATATTATACAAAATTGAAAGTATAACAATAATATAGAATGGGTGGGGAAAATATTTATAAATGAAGTTGGCGCTATCCAGAAATTTCGGACGAGGTTGGTGCCTGTCGTATCAATTTAAGTACTGCTAATGATTCATTGTGTGCTTTGAGATCCTTTAAGGAGAGTTGGCAGTTGGAGACAGACACGTTAAACAGACGCTGAGTTAATTATCATGCCAGGTCATGATTACATCTCCCCTAAGTCCTCTTACTTTAACTTAAAAGGGGAAACACTTTGTTCTTCCAGGCTACTGAGCCCTCAACCGTCTAATAGCTCTTCAGATGTATTCGGCTAAACCTCTCTACTACATACCTCGCACAACTTCCTCTTTTATCAAGTTTTGATTACAATTTAGATCTTATTTTCTTTAAACATATTCCTAAACTTATACGATATGAGTGTACGATATATAATTTACATTAAGATATATCTTCTCCATAAAAGGGAAACAAATATAATGTGAGTAGTAGCCTTTAGGTATTTGCTGATTGTCTCTTTATTTTTTTTATTTTTACACCTGCCATATTATTTTTTATTTTTTATTTTTACACCTCCGTGCTAGGCAAAATTGAGTACTAATGTAATAACTGACGTATTAAAGTGAATGAATCCAAATACCAACATATTACCTTTACTCTCCAACGCAACTTCTGTCCACCAGTACACTTTAATTCCATCCAGCTTCCTTTCTCAGACACAGTCAGGTATCTTGGCTTTCTTTTAGACTGAAGACTGGACATGGAACCTATACTAGACTCAAAAGACAAGAACCCATCCGACGATACGGTCAACTATACAGACTACTGAACAGAAAATCTTAACTTTCAATTGAAAACAAATTATTTCTTTACAAGACAATCCTGTAACCTATGTGGACCAATGGACTTGAACTGTGGGGAACAGAAAAAATGTCTAGCATCACACGCATTCAATCCTTTCATTCTAATGTCCTCCGAACAATAGTTGATGGTCCATTCTATGTAATCAACAAAACCCTACATGACCTTAATATCCCATTCTTCCTTGACCTTATCCCATCAAAATTCTCCAAATTCCACCAGAACTTTACCCATCATCCAAATCCCGTAGCACAATCTCTATCCAGCACCACTCATCTCTACAATCCTCCTCGAAGGTTAAAGCAGCAGTAGGCCAGAGACCTTTTGTGAATCAGTATATATTGGAGTTTTGGCATTGGCCAGCTTTCCCACTCAAGCCATGTATGTGTGATTAGCCTCTGATCAGCCTCTTCTGGTCCTTAATACCAGTAATGCGGCTGAGTGAGAGGTGCTGGGGTATTCTAGAGCCATGCTTTTCCTTCCATGAGTGGAGAGAAAGGCTTGGCTCAAAGATCTTGAGTGAATGAATTTTTTTTTTATTTTAGATATTTTATAGAATCATATTTGGGTAGTTATTTTTATTAGTTTAGTTTCTTTTTGTTTATATATATTTACTTTTACTATTATTATTTTTCTGTATTCTTTGTTTTTGTTTATTGTTGATAGAATGTGAATGTGTTCTCTGAACAATAGTAAAAATGTTCTTAATTGTGACAGATTGTAATATCTCTCAATAAATATGTTTATATATATATATATATATATATATATATATATATATATATATATATATATATATATATATATATAAACGATGGGCATACTTAGTTTAGAAATAGTATGCTGTATTTAAACGGAAGATTATCCCTCCTGGAAGGTTACAAAATACAAAATAAATAGAGAAATATAGGAGGAAATATTTATCTACTGAATTGTTGAATTTCAAAATATAAATACGTATGGAAAATAAAAGTAAACTGAATATAAGTATTTAAATTAAATTGATGATTAACAAAACTGAGGTTATAATGAGTTTACATCCAGACCATCCATAAGAGAACCAGATCCCCCAATCGCACACATCCAATCCCTAATGTTGATGGAACCGCCGAGCCAGTAGCGATTCAATCGATAAATAAAAAACTAGCTGAATTCGTTTTATGGATCCATCGATGATTTTAGGAACGGCCTGTTGAATTTCCGATGCTCATCAATGAGCTCAGCCGAAAATACAGAAACTTACCCATTATAATGCCATTAATGGACATCCTTTTTTCAATCAGTAATACTGTTGAAATATTGATATTGACTGAAGTAGAGATATTCACTTTTTTAATAATTTCAGTAATTTTCAAGGAATATTTTACAGTGCTTTCAGTAGTCGACCCATTATACTTTCAGTGTTCCTCAAGTAGAAAAAGGATTGCGCGTTCGGTGTATTTAAACTTTTAGCAGTGTTTCGATATAAATGTTCAAAAAAAATGTCAAAGCTGTTAAATACAATTAATGTTTTTACAATCCTACGAAATAAATAATTTGAGAAGACAAGCTTACAATGGCCATATCAAAGCAATCTAGAGTGCCTGAATATTAATGTTTGCAAGACAAATGTCAAGTCATGAATCTGACAACAAAAAATTTACCATAATTTCGAAGAATTCAGAGAAGATAAAGTTTATCGTAAAATAGGACTAAATCATATAATCGATGATATGTTCCAAAACGACGCCTCCGATTACATTATATCGTAGAAATGTGAATTTTTAAAATAAATCGATATAAAAGCAAGCTATCTTAAAATCGATCAAATCATTGAAAACGACTCCTTCGATAACATTATATGAGACCATAATATTGTAAAATATGGAAAGTTGAAATAAATCGACGCACCAGCAAACAAGCAGAAATTTTATTATATATACAAAAAAATACACCTGACAGTAACGAAAGAATGCAAAAGCTGTAGTAAATGCATGAGGCTCGTTACTTTTGATTTAGATTAGTTTTAGGATACCTCTAAATTATAATGATTACGACGACCTCTTAGGTATTTCATTAGATGTTGACCGTGAATTTTTTTAATAAATTGAGAACACAAGTACGACCACTTGCATTGATCTTAAGCGTTAAAGCTGATACGTACTAAGCTGAATGAATAAAAGGTATGAGAATTTAGCCTAACGATTCTACAATCAATGTTGAGTAATGACTCAATTCATTGATTAGCAAGGAATAGTCATTTATTATATCTTGGACACTCCCTACCGCTTCTTCATTAATCTGCATCATTATCCCATGTTGGGAGAATGTAACGCCAACTATTTTACCCATTCCCTTTAAGTTATAAATACCTACTGTCCAGCTGTGATATGGGGGCCCTTAAACCATCTGCACTTCATGCTGTTAAAGAATAACCACAGACCCACTATAATTTTAGGTTAATGTATGCTCGGCATGGGTCAACGCCAACCAGTGGTGTTTCTAGTTAGAGTAGAGGCGGATTTCAGTTTCAGGGCTCACTTAGAAAACATCAGAGGACTTTTTTTATTAATGAAATGATAAATTCATTGCAAAAAAAAAAAGAAAAGAAAATTATACTAACTACTTTGTCTCCCGGGCTTTAGCCAGTTTCAAAGAAACCGGAAGTACCAATAGGAGACCTGTTAGTGGATCTCAGTGCATTACGGCATAAAAGAATAACAGAAAAAAATTTGTTACTATAAGAAAAAATCCTTTGCATAGTGCCCGGCAGAGTTTAACTCAAGTATTTAATGTTCAACAAATGCAAAAATCATCTCGAACCGTTCGTAATCGTTTGCAAGAAGTTGGTCTGACATTTTATGCTCCTTTAAGACCACCTACAGCAACAGTGCGTCACCGGCAACTCCGTAGATAATGATGGCGAGCGCCTAGATGAGGATATAGATTGGAATACTGCTGTATTTACAGGCGAGTAACGTTTCTTTATGGATAGATATCTTAAGCGCCGAAGAATCTTACCGAAACTGGAGATGGGTTCACTGCCCCAGTTTGTGTTTTTGCAATACAGTCTAGTGGATGGGAGTATGATGGTATGGGCATGCATCTACTTAAGAGATCGGACATTACTTTGTATTGGAGAAGGTGATCACTTTTTTCTGAAGTGTGAATTAGATGCTCTATATCTAATACTAATGTTTTTAAATGTGACAAAATCTAATATTACTCAATAAAGAATTTTTTTTTTATAGGAGCATCAAAAATAAATCTGACCTGGCTCCCTAATTGTCTAATTACGCTACTGGACACGGCATATCTGTTATATTGTAAACAATGGGCATGTGTTATGAAAAACCCTTTCAGCTTATATTCTATAAAAAAAAAAATAATAGGAATGCTCTTAGCAGCATATTTACACGGAACTAAGTCATTATTTTTACAGAATTAGCATCAATATATTATGTTTTTGTTTTGTTTTTTTAGACATTCCTGAAAAATAAAGGTCTTTTTACTATCTGACCCAGAAACGTCATTGTAACTGAACAAATAGGTAGTATCTCAAAAGTACATTGCTGTGATAATATATGTTTTTAAAAATTCAAGCCATATATTTAAAAATATGGTAGAAATTAAATCACTGGAAGCGGTAAAATCGAGAGGAGGTTTCTTGTAGTGTATTCTTTCAGAGAATCGCACAGAACTAGATTTTTATTTATGATTAATGTTGAAAAATGTGTTAATGGGTATTTTTCATCCAAATAAAAAACATGGGAATACCAAATTGACTGTTTTATCAATCTAGTAATTGAGGTAAAATATTTCACAATGTAATCCAAAGCTGTACATATTTAAGAATATAAATACATTGATTTATAATTATTCCTATTAAAACTAATTTTTTAATAATAAATAAATAAAAGTAATGATTTTATTTCAAATAAAGATAATCCTAATTTTTGGATTGTTTTTTTGATCTACTTCGTTAATCCGTTCCTTAGTTATTCATCGATTAGTTCAGTTCACCCTGCAAATTGTTTTATTGTTGTCTACCCGAGAACGAACTTTAAGCAGCATTAATTCGACATCAGTTAGGGAAGTGAAATTGTTTATAGATTCGAAGGCTACGTCCTAGCACCCCCACACCGGGATTAGTCAACACAGCTATAATCTAATGTTAATTATCTAGCCTCATCCTAGTCTCTAGCTCATAGTTTATTGCAACTATAGGAAATAATCAATTATTCAAAATTAAATTATCAGTATTGAACAATCTTTAATAACACGATATAAAAGGTCAAGTCGCTCAAAAATTTCGAAAATTAGTAGACTGGTGAATAAATTCATACTTTCAATTTTTAGAGTGGATTGTTTTGATGCATTATCTAAAATAATTTTTAGATTCCTTATCTTTTTTAAGCAACATATTAAATTCTGAATTTCTGCAATATTTTACTAGTAAATTTTACTAAACTATTGTAATCTCCAAAACATGACTAAAGCCACATATCCCGTGCTATTTCCTTACCTCATTCTTTCTTTATGCCTTAACATCCATTATAGCTTTAAATCCCGAATCCCAGATAGTTCATTCCTTCCCCCTTTCAGTCTTCGCTTTGAATTCATCTTTTTCGAAATTTCCTGCAAACCTCAACTCCCCCTATACTTATGAGTATACCGCCCTCCTTTGAATGGACTCTCTGCAAATATATTCCTTTTTATAATAATTTCCAATGATTTAAATACCAATCATCTTTCTGGTTCCAACGTCAAACTCTACCTGGAAAACCTCTTTTTCTTCCTTAATCCTTTTATTGTTCCTTTGCACCTACTCACCATACTTCCTGGTCCGACACATTGCTATAATATTATAAAAAAAAAAACCTGCATGTCGTCGATTCCGCTCAGAATCTGTTGTCATATTCTCCTATAAATCTCTATTGCATTATATCCCTTGGATTATTCTATCCTCTTCGCTAAAAAAACATCTATATCCTTTTCCAACAGCTCTATTCTTTATGATCAGAGCAGTTATTAATCCGAATAAACTAATATCTTCCTTTCCTCATTTCCTTTCAATTCTTATATCAATGATATTCCCTATTAAATTCACCAAAGTTCACATCACCTATATGTAGGCGAATTCCAAATTTATTATATCCATTCCTCCTTCTGAGATATTAGTAGTGTTTGCTAGGAAAGCCTAGCAAGATCATTGCCTGGGCATACTTGAATAATTAAGGCTAAACGCAAAGAAAACACAGGCCATTGTTATAGGCTTAATCATCGAAAAGAAAGAATCAAATTCTTATAATTTATGGTTCATTAATCAATTGATATTTTCTGTTGCATTTGAGGCATACCATTAATTCTTTCACTTTCGGACACCATTTACGTTATATCTGTTATGATTAACAAAACACTAAACATATAATTTTGTTTTATTTATTCATGATATTTTCAACCGTATTAGTATAAATACGTCAAGTTAATGTCTACACAGAAATATAATCGCATGAAAAGGCTTGTTGAGAAACTCTGCGGATTTACCATTATTTGGCTATCTTGAATATCGACGAAGAAGCAAGCAAGGTTAGAAAAGGGGGGATTCGGATGGTTATGAAGTTTATCCTATAAGAATATGTATCTGGATTGGGCCAAATCGGAATCATAAGGAACATTAATGTCTTTATGGATTATTTTATTTGTGACAAAGTAAGGAGCATTGAGGATTTTACGAAGGCTTTTGGATTGGGTACGAGAGGAATTTGATGGTTTAGTGGATCCACATAGCTCAACTCCGTAAGTCTCATTAGGTCTTATTTATGGTAGTATATATGAGTCTTTTGTAATTAATTAGAAGTTTGAAGCGGTTGTCTATTAAGTGTTGGAGTAAGCTGAAACGTCGAACAGTTTCTTGTGGATTTAGTCTTGTATGGGGATTCCAAGTTAGACGTTTGTCCAGGTCCTAGGCATCGGATTTGTTCAACAGGGATAAGTGGGGTGTTATTAAAAATAAAAATAAATCTAGAAAAAAAAATAGCTGTTTAAAAAATCTTGGTCTATTTCAACGGTTCATTATTTATATCGTATTGATTTATATAAAAATAGATATTTAAAAAAGGGGGTTTCCTTTCTTAAGATTAGCCTTTGATTTAACATTTAATTAACAAGCTTTTTATGTAAATTTCACTGGAAAATGTTACGCACATAATATTCTTTGATTAAACAAGGATTATTCTTTTTATTTATTAGGAGGTTTATTCTTCTTGAACTTGATCCGAACTAATTAATAAGTATCTGGATCGGATGACAGCTTCTTCAATATCGGTTCGCTTTTTTGATAAAAGATTGCCTGGCTTATGATAGGTCTAACCATGGCCTAATAAAGTGACTTCCTTGTGTGAAAATATTTTTTATTTTCCATTGAAACTTTTTTTTGAAACCGAACTAAATCATCATTAAAAACCCCATCAAATTTTTACGCTGAGGTCGAATTTCTATTTTAGATGTGGGCCTTTAGAAGTGTGGTGGGCGAGGGGGGGGGGGGAGAGGAAGGGGGACCAGGTTTGAAAGATTATGTTTCACTATTTGGTTCAGTATGTAGGCTAAGGGCAAGGGGTCTTCGGTCTTCTTCGCCCCATCTAAAAGCTTTCTCAGATCAAATTTAACCCCATTCTCACAATGTACATATCTCCTCAACCAGCTTCGTTATATGTACCTCCTTAAAGAATTGTATGGTTGTTTTTTTCTATTATTCTAGAGTCCCATATTTTTCAATTGAGTTTTTCAATTATTACTGTATCTGGGAGTTAACAAAAAAAAATAAGTACATACACATATATACAGGATGTGACTTGTTTTTATTAATATCATTTTACTTTTAATCGGGTAAACAAGGCCAAAAGTCCCTTTTTTCTCATAAAACAAAAATTATAAGTGATTTTTTTTTATTTGCTTCCTAATGGGCTAAAGATTATCCACTTTGAAAAATACTTCCTGGTTTAATATAATTGAGGTTTTTAAGAGTATTGTCTGAAAATGACCTCAATAATCTGTCAAAATACCTTAAATTCAGCCAACATAAAGAAACATTTTGTTGTACAAAAATAATTACAATGAATTATTACCAGGCATCAATTTATTTTTTCTATAAGACTTGCGATATATTTAAATAAATTAAGAACTTTTTGATTATATAAAATATGTCAAATAAAATAATTAATGTAGGTTATAACAAATTAAATTATCCTTGAAAAAGTAACTTGTAAGGATTGAATACGAGAGGAATTCGACGGCTTAGTGGAATCCCAAAACTCTACTCCATAAGTCCAAATAGACCTTATTATAGTCATTCATATGAGTCTTTTGTAATTAATTGGGAGTTTAGAGTGTTTGTCTAAAACGTCGAGCGGTTTCTTGTCTTTAATCTGGCATGAGAATTCCAAGTTAGACGTTTGTCCAGGCGCAGTCCTAGGTATCGGATTTGTTCTATGCGGAGTATTATTAAAGGACACTGTGGGACAGGAAGTCGTAGGTTTACGCCAAAGGGTACAGATGATTTAGTGGGATTTATTGGTATTTATTGGCCAGTTTTGACACCATTCTTCAAGATTTTAATGTATGATTGAAGAGTTTGTGATGCAATTAAAGGATCGTTATTAACTGATAGGACACATGTGCCATCCTCATAGGTGGTGATGTCAGTTTTGGGATGGGTTAGGCTGGACCACATCCCGATTCCCGATTAAAAGTATGGGGTAGGATCATCAATCCTACTCCCGGTCGGTGTGAGTTGCCTTGAGTAGACTGACGGGTCTTACATGCCCGGAGGGGGGGGAGAAATCTCGGACAGGGTAGCTGTCCTTGGTGTGGGCTGTCACCCATCCAAGTGCTAACCACGCTCGGAGTTGCTTAACTTTGATTACCTATTGCAAGCGCCTTAGCCAGCATGGCTACCCCAGCCCCCATATATATATGCTTCAATACACTCAAGGTGGATTGAATTTAGGATATCTGGGTGTGGATTATAAGTTTTAAAGAGGTGCTAAGTAAATATTTCAGTTTTTTACCATCAGATCTTGACCATGTTTGATTTTCATAAATGAGAGGATGGTTGAAATCTTTGAATTTTAGGAGTTTCTTGGTGATCAACCATAGTGATTTGTCAGTAGTAAGATTTTCTGTCAAGTTAAGTTAATTGTGAATTTTCGAATTTCTGATATTATTTGATTAGTTAACTTGTTGTAATAAGTTTTATCTGATGGATATCTAGTCTGTTGGGTGTTGTTAATTTCATTGATAGATGTGTTATTGTGCCTTTTATAGATGTTGCAGGTAATTTTATGGCTGTGTCAATGTCATGTTTTGTCTTGAGTGAGATATTTAAGTCCAATTTGTTTTCCAAATCATTACGAAATTTGTTTCAGTTAACTCCTGTAATCAACAAAGGTGGGGAAGAGGACTCAGGAGCGAAGGTGGAGTGTGTTGAAAGCAGAAATGGACTATGATCTAAAGGATTTGATTGTGACATGAGAAGTGGAAATCTGGGAGGTGACAAATATTCCCAGGATATATCGGCGTTATTTGAGGGAAGTAGGCCAATAGGTAGGATACATGAGAGAGAGAGGACGGAGTAACTGGAAGTTAAGGCAGAAGATAGAATATTACCACGGGATTTGGATGAATGACAACCCCATCGTTGGTGTTTAGTAGTCTCCTACAGCAATAAAGCCTAATCCAAGAGGTTGGAATAATGATTAAAATGGATGGCAGGAAAGGGAAGGTCAGGAGGACAGTATACAGCTCAAAGTGTAAGGTGGAAAGGACGAGTTGAAATGATTACTGGGGTTGTTTGAATATCCTCAGTTGGAGTGGAAGAAATTAGAGAATTTGGTAAGGAATGGTGAAAGAGGATGCAGGAACAAACAGGCATTGGTAGTGTTTTCAGGGTGATCTATAAGATCTGATCTATAAGTGATGTAGTCACGTAAGTGGAAATATAGACGCTGAGTAAAGTGAGTTTTTGTTAGAAGAGCAATATCAAAGTGGCTGTCATAGAGAAAAATGCCGGTTTTGTAGTCCACTAGCGTTCTATAAAAAGACAGATCGAGGCTTTGTGCTCATCGTGGGAGATTAAAAGGAATTTCGCTAAGGATTTTAGCGAACAGGATGATTAGCGGCTTGATAGTATCTTGGAGATCTATCAGGAAGGAAAAAAAAGTGTATTTAAGTTTTGATTTATGAACATGGGAAAAATAAATAAAGCTTTTTAATAATTTACTACCGAAAACATTGCTAGTTTTACGAGAATTTTTCAACAGCATACTTGAAGTTTTTAAACCGACCTCAAGTTGTTGTTTACGATTCACATACAACCGAATCCCGCTAAACTATTCATATTTAGTTGACATTTAAAATATTTAAATACTTTAAAATAGTTCTCTGCAATACCTGTTTTATTTAGCACCTACTTTGATTCGTCAAAGAATAAAAATATGTTGGTTATTGGTTATGATGGCCGCAATAATGATTCAATTGACTTATTGGCACGGATACCATCGTATTCTATTTCACTTTGATGCCATTTTTGATATTCCACTTTTTAGTAATTAATTATGTTACAATTTTTAAAAAATTGTTTTTTCAGTCTTTACTATATTATTACCGCTTTCTCTCTCCTTTACTTATCTGGGTCAATCATCAGAATAAAATACTTCTACTAGAGTTCACCTTCCTTGTGATTATTCCATTTGGAAAATGTTTCAAGTGTATTGCTATTGTTAATAAATTATGTATTAAAATACATCATAAATGTATAAAAACTTTTATTTTCTAAACCAATCACTTATATATACGTTAAGCGATAATGAATTGACGTTTATGTATATATGGACGGCCGGTTTGTCTGCATTTGTTTCTGTCTTTTCCTTCTCGTGTTGTGAAACATACAGGAGCATAAAGATTTTACGACGCTTGGCAATTCGGGAGGGAGGCGGCCGAGCCAGGATGATACTGAGTAAGTTAGGCAGGCTTCAGCTCCAGTAAAGGATCGTAACTAGATAAAGATAAACATCCTCACCCGCCTTTTTTCAAGCCTTTTGAATATTTTAGCCAGCAACATCTTGGGGTACTGCCTCGGTCTTATCTGATTGAGTTTTACTTTCTGTATAATTTTTATGTTTCCTCTCAGAGCCTTACCTTTTTGTACAAAACATTTTATAAAAAGAAGGAGGGAAGCGGGCCTTTACATAGCAAATCATCCAGTCTTAATTCAATTTTACACCCACCGCCACAGATTTTAATCAATTTTTTTTGTATTATTTATTTAGCCTCTACCCTCTAGGGATCATTGGCTTATGGTATCAATTTTATATCATTTGATAATAATTGATTTCTTTTAAATATTTTAACAGTTTTCCTATTTCTTTTTCCTCACCTGGGTGGATTTCTTTAATTTCTGTCCCCTTTTTATAGATTTTCCCTTAGAGCAGTGTACCTACTACACAGTAACAGTATATGTTTCACTGTTCTGGGTACTTGGCAATGTTTGCAATTCCTGTTTCCCTCAAAATGTATATATTAATTAACAACTAGTGTCTCTGCTCAGCCTCCATTGCTAATACCATTGATGCGGCTGAGTGAAAGACGCTGGGATCTCCTAGAATCCTGTTTTTCCCTCCACGATTGTGGGAAAAGGCTTATCTCGGAGATCTTGAGTGACTAAATATTTTATAAAAGCATGTGTGTATTTAAGTATTTATTTTGTTAGATTAGTTTATTATTTTTTTTAGTTTAGTATCTTTTATCAGTTTCCACTGGTTTCAAATAGCAGTGACGCGGCTGAGAGAGAAGCACTGGTATCTCCTAGAGTCCTGCCTTGGCTTCCACATCGGGGGAAAAGGCATGACTCAGAGTTCCCTTGGTGAAAGTAAATATTGTACATAGGTGTGGATGTGTTTTATTTACGTTAATTTCATTTAGCTTCTATCTATTATTTCATTTTTTTTTTTGTACACAGGCATATCAATTTACTTATTTTATTTATATTTTCTTTATTATTTAAATCTTAGTTATTAATTGTGTGAACGAATCATGTAGCCTTAATATTAATGCCCTTTAATGTGGCAGAATGTATTAATATTCAATAAAGTAAGTATCTTTTAGTTTATATACCTTTACTTTAGTATTATTATATTGCTGTTTATTATTTTTATTTATTGTGCATAGTATGAATGAGCTACTCTATATCACTATTACTATTGTCCTTGAATGTGACAGATTGTAATATATCTCAATAAAGAAGTTTAAAAAAAAAATTAAAAACATAATCGAAAAAAATTCTCAAACATATTGACCGAACTCTAAAAGTAGTTTCATAATTATGGTCATTTGAACTTTTGAAACATTTCATGTTTGGTTTACAATTTGAGCACAGAAACCTCTCTGTATATGTTTGGGCTTTCCGATGTGTAAATTTTGTATTTATTGAACTGGAACTTTCATATTGTTTTCAATTGTTACATTTTAAAAATTCTATTACATAAAAGTTAATATTTTTGTTATGATGGAGATAAGGAAAGTAAATACCCTCCAAATACTTGAGTGTAAACAATATATTACTAAAAATACCATGAATTTCTCTATAAAATGCTGAACAAATATTGGTTAGTATTGGAGTTTAAGGAATTGTATAACACTTTAAATCTGATGCTTCATTGAAGAGCTATCAAGAGTTAGATACTTATATATAATTGTGAATTTCTTTAAATGAATGATATACAATTTAAAAAAAATAAATAATACGGAAAAATTAAATTTACAGGTTTTATACACAAAAAATCATGAAGAAAATTTGAAAAGTTAACAAGTTAGCACTTTAATAGTTCGAAACGATTTATAAACTTAACTAGTTCTCTAGTTAAATCTTAATGTTACTACAAAATTACTACCAGACCCCATGGATGGTCTTGGGTTCAGGACCTTGTGATGAAATACTGTTACTAGGTCACATGTTGTGTAAGGAGATGATTACGCCAAGATTAAGTTAAGTATTATCCAATTTATTTGGGACGGGTGTGCCCCATAAGAGAAAGGACTGGATGAATAATTTCTGTAACAGTCAGAATTGAATCCAGGCCAAGGATATATGGGGTCTCCATTTTTTTTTTTTTTTTTACTTTTTATTAATCATGCAAATAGTAAATTTAAATCAGCCGATAAACCTTGCAGAATGGTGTCAAAACTGGAGGATTAAAATAAATTCCAATAAATCCCAACAGATCGCCTTTACCCTTCGTCGTAAACGACATGACTCCCTGTACTACAGTGTCCTTTAATAATACCCCACTCATCCCTGTTGAACAAATACGATATCTTGGATTCAACCTGGACAAACGACTCACTTGGAACCCCCATACCAGACTGAAACGACTAGAAACCGCCCGACGTTTTCGACTACTGCAGCACTTACTAGACAAACGATCTAAACTTTCAATCAATTATAAACGACTCGTATATATGACAATAATAAGACCTATTTGGACTTTCGGAATTGAGCTTTGGGGCTCCACTAAATCAACGATTTCCTCTCGTATCCAATCCTTACAATTCAAAATCCTTCGTAAAATCCTCAATGCTCCTTACTTTGTCACAAATAAAATAATCCATAATGACCTTAATGTTCCATATGTTTCCGGTTTGGCCCAATCCAGATACCTTGCCTTCTATAATAAACTTCATAACCATCCGAATCCTCTCGTTTCTAACCTTGCTTCCTCTTCGATTCCTGATAACCCCCCCAGGCGTCTGAAAAGAAGATGGCCTCGTGATCTCCTTATGTAGACATATTATTAGAGTGCTTCCTGTGGGTAGTTTCTCAACAAGCGGTAGTTTTTCAAGTGATTATATTCTTATTTACACATTTACTTGATGTATTTATATTGTAATACAGTTGCAAATATCTTGAATAAATAGTTTTTAAAAAAATCAGCCAATAAAATATATTGCATAAAATAAACATGAAGCCTTTAGATGATAATTGTCGAAGATGGTCACTGAGTCATAGAACTAGATTTAATATCAGTAAAAAGAGTGAACTTCTGCAATCTTATCAGATAACTTCAGTTTATACTTGGTTTTCTAAGAAAAATAAAGTTTTAGTATCTCACTGTGAGTCGAGTGGGTGAGAAAATTGCATTAGTGGTCCGAGTAACCCCATAACATTAAGCTCAAAAGTTGAAGCTCTAAGACGTTTGGCCTGGGCATTAGTTCCATGGGGAAGGCGAAAAGAACAACTAACCAAGTTAGTTCTTTGGTAGAAACCGGCCCGTCATGACCTCAAATGTAGAAAACCCCGACGCACCTCGAATTTCCTGATTCCAGGATTGTATTTAAAAATAACAAAAAAAAATTTATTTTTAAAATAAATCGAGATATATATTATACAATTATTTTTAAAATATTTTACTATAGTTTTATTTTATTTTATTTTGTATTAATACAGTCTGCCACACTGAAGGGCATTGGTACTAGGGCTATAGTATTCATTCATACAATGTGTACATAAGAAAGGAAAATTAATAAAAATAACTAAGTAAGAAGAGAGAGAAAAATAAATATATGAATAAAAAGACAAAGTTATATACAAGATAAAATAACACATTAAAGCCGAATGATAATAAAATAAGTAAAGCACATCCAAACCTATGTGCATAAAATAGAATAGAATAGAAAATAAACAGAAGAATAGTTGGGGTGTTCAGTCAAAAAGGAAGGCAAAAATAAATTATAATATTTATTTTTTACATATGCCGACGTTTCGACCTGAAGTTCAGGCCTTCATATATGATTCTCCCTTCGACACTTAAGGAGAAAGCCCTGATGAAGGCCTGAACTTCAGGTCGAAACGTCGGCATATGTAAAAAATAAATATTATAATTTATTTTTTTGCCTTCCTTTTTGACTGAACACCCCAACTATTCTTCTGTTCATTATCCACGACAGTCAACCAATTACCAATTAAGAATAGAAAATAATTTTACTGGGACGAAGTCCCTTCAGAATAACAAAAAATTACAAAATTAAAATGTTATATCTGGCCAAATAAAAACAAGCATAAAAAGTAAAGTTAAAGATAAATCAGTAAAGAAAATATTAGTTATACATAATATATAAAAAATAAAATTAAAAAAAATCTATATACAAAACTCTTGAAACCTTGCCAAGACACTTAAAACTACGTACAATGGTAAAATATAAATATACACTTTTAGAAACAATAAAAAATACATTACGATCTTAGCAGTAAACTCTGTGTTTTTGTTGAAAAAAAAAGAAAGTCAAATCTGCTAATAAGCATTTCAGTTATGAGCTATATGTAAATACATTATTATGAATAATATGTAATTTTTTTTAAAAGGTTAGCGGGTATCTGACTGTTTTTGGGACAGGAATTGGAATAGGAGAAAACATACAATAGGTTTTTAATAATTTATTTAAGATGGAATCCATATGTTCGGAATAATAAGTAAAACATCTTCGATATACCATATAAAAAAAAAGAGGTTCATTATTAAAGCAGCAAATATTAAAGAAATTAATCGATCCATTTAAGGATATGTACGCCCGAAAAATGACTTCAAAATATTAATATGGTTTGCCTAAAATTAATCTTTCCCTGTGTAAATACATTATTTATACTATGTTTATATATTAGTGAGTGTAACAAATTATTACTAACAATGTAAGGATCTTAAGGATGTTCTCAAATAGAGAAGTTGTTAAAAATATTTAAATCTATGACTATAAAATAAATTATGTATTTTAATTTTATAGGACAAATATTTAGGAACAAGAAAAAGAAAATCCCTGAAGATCCGCAAAGCCCCGAAACATTAAGTATGTAACCGGATTATATAAAAAAATGAAGTATGTTCACCTGAAAGTAGAATTATCTTTGTATAGGGTTTGTTTGTTTGTTTATTTGGGCTTTATTGCATAAAACCCTAGGGTCGTCATCAACGCCTGTTGTTCACCGGATTTCAGAAACTCCATATAAGAGAAAAAAGGAAAAATGAAGTAATAAAAATAAATACATAAATTAATTTAAAAAAAATAAAAATAAAAATTATGAAATGAAATTAATAAAGGAATAAAGATAATAAATAAATAAATATTAAATAAACAAAGAAAAATATAAAAATTAAGCACATTTTTATATTTTTTTAAGTAACCTATGGGTTTAAAGGAAACTGATAAGTGCTTCTATGTTTGATTCATTACCATTTTATATCACTGATACATCGGGTCTAAGAGATAACCTATTTAAGTTTAAGGTATAATGTATACCTTAATTGAAGGCATAAATCATATCAACCATCATATGATCTAACCCAAATATTGCTGGAAAATATGACTAACTGTGAGAGGGCTATTGCAGTATTGGCATTTTCGAGGTGGCTGTTTGTTGGTACTATATAAATGAGTCAAATTCACAGGCGGATCTACGGGGGGAGGGGGCTTTCGGGCTGAAGCCCCCCCCCCCAAAATGGTAAAATGTAACCATGTTTTACAGAAAAAAATATTAAAAACTATCTCTTAAAATATTCTTGTTCGTATAATTATATTTAATAGGAGTTCAAGAACCACTTAAACACCATTTCATATACGTAATTAATTCCTTTATTTTTATTATTATTTTAATGATCGTTATGATATGAAAAAAAAATCTTTCGGGCTGAAGCCCCCCAAAATTAAATCTTGGATCCGCTAGTTGCCAAATTTGTATGACCTTTTCTTAACCACAGTGGTTTCTTTCTTGCGATTAGAACGGTTTGATGTGATTTTGTATAGAGTAATTTATTATTACTAAAATATGCATTGCTATTTTTTTTAATAAATATTGTTTGCACAACACCTATCTAGGTCCACTCTTCCTTACAATCCTCCTCGAAGGTTGAAGCGGCAGTGGCCCAGAGATATTTTATAGTATATATCTTGGAGTTCTGGCAATGGCCATATTCTCTACTCAAGACAGGAGTGTATGTGGCTAAAGCGCTCAAACTCCACAAGCTTTAACACCAGTGACGCGGTTGAGAGAGTAGCGCAGGGATCTCTTGAAGTCATTAGGCTTTTCCTTCTATAGTTGGAGTTCTCTGCCTGATTTTATGTATTGTATATAGGTATGACTGTGTTTTTATGTTTTTAATTTACTCATCTTTAAGTTATTTTATTTTTGATTGTACATAGTCCTTGATTATTATTTAACTTTTGTTAATTTTATGTTTTATGTATATATGGTGTGAATGTGTTCATATATCACCATAATTATTGTCCACGTGGCAGATTATTATATTTCTAAATAAATAAATAAAAGTATTGTATGGTTCTTTTACGTTTAACATAGGCCATGTCCCCTTTCATACCTATTTCAATCCATCAGTCATTAGGAATGTTATTCGTACGGAAAAAAATGTGTTACACTTTCGGAGATAAAATACTATTGGTTATAAATGTACCAAGCGTTGCGTGCCCGGACAAAATTAAGGCCCATCCATTTTCACTACCATCACTAAGATATTTTTAAATGTTTACGCGTTCTACCTATTAAGCTATATCTGTATACAACTTACCACTTCTAAACATTTTCGATGAATTAACCAGCTTGTGATTTTTTTTTTATAACAGCAACTGTTAACTAGACAACTCTTTCTCAAAGAAGATACAAAGAAAGATAAAAAGGTACGATTTAGAAAGTGGAATATGGACAGAAATAATAATGCTTTCAAGAATATTACAAATTCTTTATGTTATTGTTCCCTGTTAATGGCGCCCCCTTGGATCATGCACTCAGAACGGCCACCCCACCCCCACCCACGTCACTGCTCTGATATTAAGAAAGCCAATGTTAATGGAAGCCGTTGATGAATTACACTCTGAAATATAAATTTACAGAGAAAACGGAGCAGTATATTTTAAGTATTTTCTATGACCTATTTTGAGATTATTCGACCGAAGACTCTTTTAAAATATATTTTCTAATTACATCAATTGTATGAGGAATTAATTAATATATGTTTAGTGAAGCATTGAAGAAACAATATTAGCCCCTTCGTAAATTTAGGCCAAGCCCGCTTGACATTGTAGTCATTTCGAATGGTTGGTGTCTGCGCCTTATATTTATCTGAGTATAAACTAAAGGAAACTGATTATTATCTTTTTATTTATTTCTTTTGTGGGAGGGGGATTGACAGAACAAACATTTCACCTAGGTAAAATATAAGTCATTTTTAGTGTGGTACACAGTACGAAATACAGTACAACATACACAGGATGTCCCGTATGTATAATATTTACCAAATATTTATAGGAGTGATATCAAACCTCAAGAGCTACTAAAACGTTAATATAAAAACGTAATTATATATATATATATATATTTTATATAAATAAAGATATCAAACCTCAAGAGCTACTAAAACATTAATATAACAATTGTTAAAATGGTAAAAATATAAAAAGGATTTTCAGAAAAAAAACAGAAACTTCTATGTTTTTTAGGGTAAGTTAAAGTTTTTGTTGAATAGAAATCGATAAACAAAGAAATATTTTATTTAAGTAATTAACAGTTTTCCCACTGTAAATTAGACAAACTTTAATTTAAATAAAAATAGATTCTGTCTTCGCTAAAACCATTTAAATAGGGCTTTTGGGAGGCTAAACTAATCGTATTTACAAAAAGACATAAATTATTTACCATTTATTTTCATCATTTTCCAACTATACTGCAGATACCTCAATTTTATAAGCTTTAAGTCCGTATTAATTAAGTTGCGGTTTGCTTGTGAAAAAGTTGAGATTCACCTTAAGTTGTGTGAAAACATTGTGATATTATATATAATTATCTAAAAGTACCCGTGTTTTCAGCAAAAATTACTACAATGAATTGTTGAAAAGCTTTTATTTCTTGTTTTTCTATGGCTTATTAAAATAAATATAATTGCTAAATGCACTTTTTATCTATAAAAAAATGTTAAAACTAATGATTTAAAAAAAAATTGTCATGTACAGTGGCAATAAACGGCATTTTACTCCCAGATCTATAATATTCCAATTTATTCATATTTAAAAGTGACCAACTAAGTTTTCCAGGTTCTAATATTTACGTTTTTATGATAATAATTGATGTAAAAAGCAGGTTTCTTTATTTTAAATATTTTATGACTAGTATAGTAAATTTTAGTACTAGAAACATTTATTTATTTATTGTCTCATTATTTATATTATAAAGTATTTTTTAGTGACTTACGAAATGAATTGTGAATATGATCTATAGAATGCGGTAGATAGAATACTTACTGGAAGATGTGACACGACATAGGATATTACCACTAGAGGTTTACGTGCGGCAACCCAATCTTTGGTGTTTAGCATTATATTCTCCTCGAGCAACAAAGATCTTTCCGAGGGGTTGGAATAATGAATCAAGGAGTTTATAGTAGTAGTTTTTAGAAGTTAAATGATCAATGAGCTTTCTCTGTTTTTTTTTTTGGAGGGGGGGAATTATTATTAATTTTTTCATCAATCTAACTCTGGAAAATAAACTAAAATTTGACTGATTTATTAATTCTGACATTTCTCGTCGAAGGGCATGAAGTTAAAGTTATCAATTTTTTAAACATAGATAGGAGGGGTTTCTGGATCAGAAAAACCCTTTGACTCCGGAGTTCGATGAATCGTTGGCTATAAAAATATTACTGATAGATGTAGATGATGGGCTTGGTTCTGGTATGATAGCTATATTGGTATTAGGGCTATATTGGTTTTCTGGTTGGTTTAGATTTGTTGCATTCGCATTTTTTTTTTTTTTTTTTTTTATTAGAAGAGTTGGCTCTCGAACCGCTGGCATAATTCCGCTGGAACTTTTGTGATGTAGAAAAAGAAACAGAATAGAGCGCCCGCGACTTGTTAGGATAAAAAAAAGTTACCATTCGTATGAGAGTAATTAATTTTAGCCTATTAACAGAGAAACTGAATTAGAAACATATTGAATGAAAAAAGTTCAAATATTACCTGCTTAATGTAAAACAAATAAATATTTTTTTTTTGTGTGAGATGACCTCTTTGTCCGGAGGCCATAATGTCTAAGGCCGGCACTGCGATTCCTGCCGAAGTTAGCAGGAAACAAAAGTGAAACCGCATAAGAAACTCATTAACAATAAGGAAAAACCTGGACGTAATAACAGCCGATACTGCGATAGAGGAAAACCTTTTGAGGTGATTTAGTCAAATCTCTAGAAAGGCTGGGAACCCAGAGACCAGGACTGCGTTAGAAAATAAAGTTGAGGAAAGAAGGCCCAGGAATACTTAGCAGGAAGGTGTAAAGAAATTCTTTGATCTATTAGATATGTGGACCATATTAGACAGCAATCAAGAAGAAGATGTAAATTTTATAATTTTCTGTGCAATTTAGTCTATTTTTTGTCGAAAAGTGATAAGAAAAAAAACAACACTTTTTTCTCATAACTCTGTTATTATTTGCTGATAGCGTAAAATTTAGAGTAAAATATCTTATAATTGGCAACAGTGGAATTCATTGGATGTATCAAACCAAATAAATCGTCAAAACATTATTTTATTCATTTGTTTTCAGTTCTACAAAACTGATTTTCTTTTTTTTTTTTTTTTGTTGCTTTTCTTGGCAGTTAGTTTAATAAACAACTGAGTTTTTAATCTTGTCCTTTTCTATTGCGGATCAGTGTGAGGAGTCCCTGCCTGTAAAGTCTGATCCAAGAGTCTCAATCTTGTAACAGCTGGTTGCTCCTGTTGCAGTCTAAACCTCTCTTGTTGTATGCTTCCTGGACTGCTTCTGCCCAAGTGTTTATGGGCCTTCATCTTGGCATTCTTCCCTTCATTCTCTTTTCGTACCTAATTTTGGTGGGGTTTTCCCCTACTTCTTTTCGACGTGATCAAACCACCGCAGCTGATTCCCTTCGACTAGATGTACGACCAGTTTAATCTCCAGGTTACTTCTAATTGTCGTAATCGTATCGTATCGTAATCCTATTACTTCTTGTTTTTTCTTCTATCTCCTCAGTTACCTCCTTTCTATTGCTTGCATTGGCTCCTATGGTTGATGTAAGAGTCCATGACTCACAGGCCTAGGTCAGTATGGGTATGAATTAATATTACAATTTTTTTTTTAAATTATTTGTCAGAATTATTACAATCTAACACAACTAAGGACATTTATAACAGTGTTCAGAGTGCACATTCACACTCTATTTACAGAAAATAAAAATAAATAATACATAAAAATAATAACAATAATAGAAAATTTATATAAACTAAAACAAACTAAACTAAACAAAATAATCAAAATCAAAATAACTACACAAATACAAACATGCTTATATAGAATATCTAAAAAAAAAATATTTGATCAAGATCTCCAGCCAAGCCTTATATATTATATATATTATTATATATATGGGGGCTAGAGTAGCCTTGCGGGCTAAGGCACTTGCAAGAGATAATCAAACTTAAACAACGCCTAGCGTGGCTAGCACTTGGATGGGTGACCGTCCACCAAGGAAAGCCACGCTGCCCGAGATTCCTTCACTCCCCTGGGTAAGGCCCGTCAGTCTGCTGGAGGCAACTCGCACCGACCGTAGGATTGATGAACCTACCCCGTACTTTTGACCACGCTCGCGGTCAAAGATCTTCATGACCTGTAAAATATATATACATATATATATATATATATATATGTGTGTGTGTGTGTGTGTGTGTAGATAGGAATTACGTGATATTATTATTAAACATAAATTTTATTTGAGAAGGAGCTAGTCTGTGGTGCGGTCAAACAAATACTAAATCAAAATATAGTAATAATTTATAGTAATTAAAATAATTACTATATTTTGATTTAGTATTTGTTTGACCGCACCCCCGACTAGCTCCTTCTCATATTATATCAATTGTCAACGATCTCTACATCATTATAAATTTTATTTGTTTTAAATGATTAAAAACTTATTTGATTATTTGTTAAAAGAGTAAGAGTTTTGAAACCCAATAAATCGTTTTGAAAAAAACAAAATACAAGTTGATAAAAATCAATAAAATGAACTTGGAATGTAATAAGTGCTACTGACTTGTCGAGGAAACATATATCTTCGGTTATTGAAATTGTTCCGCATTCAATCCTTCCAGTCTAAAATCCTCCGAACAATAGTCGATGCTCCCTTCTATGTATCCAACAAAACCCTCCATAATGACCTTCATATCCCATCTGTTATTGACCGAATCCCAGAAAATTTTTCCAAATTTCACCAGAAACTCATTCATCATCCAAATCCTGTAGCACAATCCGTATCTAGCTCGAGTCATCCCTACAATCCTCCCCGGAGGTTAAAACGGCAGTGGCCCCGCGACCTTTTGTAAATATGTACATATTGGAGTACTGGCAATGGCCAAATTCTCCACTCAAGCCACATGAGCATCTGTTGCTATAGTGCCCTCCATCAGTTTTCACTGGTTTTAAATAACAGTGTCGCGGCTGAGAGAGAAGCACTGGGATCTCCTGGAGTCCTGCCTTGGCTTCCACGTCGGGGAATAAGGCATGACTCAGAGTCCCCTGGGTGAATGTAAATATTGTACATAGGTGTGAATGTGATTTATTTACTTTAATTTCATCTCGCTTTTATCTATTATTTTATTATTTTTTTTGTACACAGGCATACCAATTTACTTATTTTTTTTTTTATATTTCTTTTTCTTTATTATTGATATTAATTGTATGTACATATTGTGTGAATGAATCATGTAGCCTTAATATTAATGCCCTTCAATGTGGCAGAATGTATTAATATTCAATAAAGAAAGTTAAAAAAAAAAAAGAAAGAAAGAAATTGTTTAATTTTTCTAAAATTTAAATTAACGATTTCCAAAAGAAATATCATACTAGTAGTCACCTTTTGTTTTGTTTTTTTGGTTAGGTCCGATAATCAATATGATCTACTTTCTTAGAAAATAGATAGTTCACTCAGTATAATACTTATAAAAAATATTTAGGTGGTGAAGAAGCTGGTAGGCACTAACTAGAACTCTTCCTTTCCTCCCCTTTCTTAATGATAGTGAGAAAATAAATCTAAGTTAGTTTTAACGAGTTGTGGTTATTACGACGTTGAAGGCCCCCTTCTCACCGTTTAGTCCGTTTCCATCTTATCCAACTCCTTTCTCCTTATTTTAATTATATCCCACATTTACAAATATACTTAATGACAAATTTATCGTTAAGCTCTGAAATAACCCGATTCAAATCCATGTAATGTACTTGTGGTTGACATTCAATATTCATGTATAATATAGTTATGAACACATTATAGTTCGCAGTCATGTGTTTATTACTTGTTAAATTGTACACTTTTTAATATCCATTATTTTAAATATACATTTAATGTTAGATGTTATTTTATCTTTGCAACAGCTTCCTATTTACATGCTTGTAATTGTGTTTTTAATGATTATCTATTTAGTTGTAACATATGTAATGGGAGAGGAAGGATTGCTAAAACAAGGACAGGAACAATAACTTCGACGGCTAGTAAATTAGAAGGCCAGGAACTCTATTCTTATTTCCTTATTTATTTTTTCATCCCCACTATGCTGTTCGGCTACATAAGCTTCGCAGTGATGATAGATGCATGCCTCAGAATAACTAGTATCGACTTGTTATAAGTGGTCATCGTTGTTTGGTATCTGAAGCACCATTCGACTAAGGAAGCTAAAGTCTAGGATAATCCTATTGAACTATTGAACTAATATTCCAAATGAGGGGTTAAATCCTCTTCCAAACATTACACCAAGTTACTTGGCCACCTCACATAGTCATATTGATGTTATTTCTACGCCGAGACTGATTGTGTATGCTCCATCCGTCTCTATTTTTAGGAGTACTGTCTTGATTTTATTGATAGTCAAGTCAAGTTTTCATGTTTCTTCATGAGGACCGCTTCTCTGATAGAGCGTTTGGATCTTGCAGGAATGTCGCAGTTGTTTCGGTATCCCAGCAGCTGAACAGTACGGTATTAATCCCCAGTTGCTCATCAAATATCAAATGCCTTGAGGCTGCACTATGTCTTGTGGACATTCTCCCTCTTCGAAAACCCACCCCTTATGTTACATATAAAATTCCTCTCCCCTTCACGAAGCTCTTCTGAAGAATAGCTACTTGCGAGGATCTCTCAAAAAATTGACTACTAATTTCTTTAAGTACATATAAAGACAATGTCCTTGACTGGATCTCTTTCGTATTTCTGTCTACCTGTCTACATTCCTTGGATCCATTGTTAATAATTAATATTAAATATTTTTTTCCCTATTTTCTCCTTTTGATTTATATATGAGGTTCTTTTATCGACAGAATCCTCCTCTTATATTTTTAGCTTTATTTTCAAATGGAATAAAAAAACTATGGCAATCATCGCCCGTTTTCTATGAACTTGATGATTTTTTATACATTGTTGTAAAGTCCCATCTCTTTTAATTAACTATTGACTTAGTTAAAATATATTTGAATTTTACTTACAGTCTTGGCAAGAGATCGAGAAATGTCTAAACTGGACATTTTTCTGCAGTCCTCAATTAAATGATCCACAGTTAGTGCTTTTGAACAATGCTAACTTTATGAGTTAGCTCTTTGGTCATCAGATTGTCTTGGGTGATGGAGCAGTGTCCTAGACGCAGAGAAGTTTTTACGACTTTCTCTCTTCTTGGCGGACTTTTTTCCTTTTCTTTTCTTCCCTGCCTCGTAGTTTCGGCTGTACGGGGTTTTTCCAGGGCCATGTGAGAGAGCGGAGAATTAATGTCAGAATTAAATGCCCCCGGAACTGGATCTCCACAACGTAATAATTGGGTTGTCAGGTATCCCGGTAACGCGTGTTTAGAAAACGCCTTAACCGCCTAGACCTTATCTTACAGCTACAGACCATGTCATCTACTTTACGATTAGTTTAAATTTGACATTTGGTCTCCCATAGAGATTTCCATTTCCTCGTTGTAATTGCTCCTGTTAGCTGAAAAATCTATGACCTCGAAATAAGAAAGCATTCCGATTTCTATAACTAGTAAGCTTCTGTTTCAGGCTTATCAGCAATACGATGAACAACATTCCCTGTTGTTCCTTCTAATTTATCATGTTACCCTCTTGAAAAACTACCGTTATGCTCAATATTTTCAGATTATAGAGAAGAAGTAGTTTTCACGGACGAGTGATTATCGTGAGTTGGGGTTATTGATTTATCACTCGCTTGTACAACGTTTTATTTTTTATATCGATGTAACAGTTATTACATGGATTTTCCTGCTAGGTGTAAAATTTAGCTAAGTATTTAGCACCGAAAATATTTCCTACATAAAGAAACTTAGATGTCAACAGATGGGAACACAACAAATCAAATCAATCTTGTCCTTATAGATGAAAAGTACAAGTCACATATATTAGACGTTTATAATATTAGAGAGGAAGACTTATTCTGATCATTTCTTGGTAGGTACTTGGAAGGAGGAACCAGGAGAATGTTAAGGATAGATCTCAAGAAGGATGAAACGATAAAAGAGATGTTTGAAAGAAGGTTTACACAAAGGTTAAATGAAAAATAATATAAAACAAACCACAATTGAAGAGCCAGGGCGAATAATAAGGACCATTCTAAAGGAGGTTAAGGTGGAAGTTTTGGAAGAAGGAAATAAACGAATGGTTTGGTGAAAAAGCAGTTAGAGGAAGGAACCATGCAAGAATAGGACAAGAACGGATATGAAAAAACAAAACAATAAGCAAATCAAATGTGTCGAAAAAAAGAGAGAACGTGAAAGAAAATTAATAACAAAAATGCAAGAACACTATGCAGCAAATAAATAGATGGATGGAATATTTCTTAGAAGTACTAAACCAAGAAAACATAGAACCTAATAATAAAGGAGAAAGAAGAATGGAGGTAAGATGTGTATGAAAGAACAGATACAGCAAGAAAGAAAGAAATTGAAGAAACAATTATGGATTTAAAGAACTATAAATCCCCAGAAAAGGACAATATACCAGCTGAGCTGCTGAAGAAGAGAAGAGAAGCTGCTCCATGACCTCATACACGTGATCTGACTTAAATTAAAAAAGTTCACTCAAACAAATTTGGTGAAAATAGGGCTTGCATGAATGAAGATAGCCAAGCAGCTTGGCTTGAAGATAAATTTAGGAAAAAGCTTACACATGGGGGTAAAGGAAGAGCTCAACTACCCACACGGCTGAGGTCATAAGAAGGAAGACAGCGTGGGAAGGGTAAGGAGGGCTTGGCAGGAGTTGTTTCTAATGCTCAATTCCGTTAGGAACTCTTGAGCGAATTTAAATTATAATTTAACACCAAGTTTCAGGGGATGAAAAGGTGAAAGGACCACTCTTACTTTTGAACAAATGCTTAAATCAGGATTACCATTAACTTCTTCTATTGATAAACATACATCGGCATGATGTACTGGATCCAATCTAGAAAAAACTGATTACTGGCGGAGCAATATATGCAGAAATCGTGGTCTATTATTGATGACGCCTGGTATATCTTCATTAGCTTTTTCCTGTCAGAGGCCCACGATCTATGGCCAAGTTTTCATATTGCAGGTTCATCTTATTTCTACATTTTTTTATATACATTTATTTGTGTGGAATGACCATACTAACTTGCTACCGAGACGGAGAAAGATAAACTTGGTGGGAGTCGTATTACATTTCTTCTGAATAGTGTTTTTTGTACTGAGAAAATAGTCCGGTTTTGCGATACCATGTTTGAAGATTGTTTACTACAAGCTGTGACGGATGATGTATTTATTCTAGATCCTTTGAGTAACAATTGAAAAGCGATCGGCGAACAGAAATGGCTCAGCATTTTTCGTCAAACATTCGTTTGAATCTGAAACTGCAATTGAAAAAAACGACGGGGCTTGAAGTCGAACCTTGAAGCACACCTCTTGACTTTCCCCAATACATAATCTGTGATAGGCCCCTGGTACCCCTCCATCTTCATGTTGTGTCGAACGCATTTTGACTGTCGAAAAGAATTTTGCTACAGTGTACTTTTATGAATAAATGCGTCTTGAATAGTGGTGGTCATTCTAATCAAGTTTTCAATACTTTAGCGGTGTTTGCGCAACCCGCATCAATGAGCCTTTGTTTTAAAACAGTTTAAATTAATCATCTACTCATCATCTTTACTAACACGTTACTAAATCAGTTGGTGGGAGAGATAGAAAGATAACTGGAAACTAATTTTTTTTCCCGAGCTTTCATACGTGTAAAACATGAGATTATTTCCATAGAGTAGAGGATACTCCATTGGACTATAATTTGTTGAAAAAAAGAAGTACTCGGATAACTTTTTTCTCAAAAAGATCTTGGAATATTTCTTACATCAATTCATCTTGCGATATGTTAATTTTTTTTTACTATTTAAGTTATAGATAATTAATTTTGGCCTTGAAAAGCGATTTATTGCACTATTCCATGTTTTTTTTTTTTTTTTTTTTTTAAATTTCTTTATTGAGTATTATAACAATCTGTCTGTTCGACATTGGTTATAGTGAGGTAGGATGACATTCACACCATATGTACAAAAAAATAAAATAAATAGAACAAAATAATAATCAAAAGTATATACAATAGACAATAAAATAAAATAACCTAAAAAATAAGAAAATTAAAACTAAGGAAAAAAAAAAACAAAAAAAAACACATGCATACCTATATACAATCAGGCGAGGGAACTCCAGGAGAACCCTGCGCTACTCTCCCAACCGCGTCACTGGTACTAAAGCCAGCGGAGATTGGTCGAGAGCACTTTAGCCACATACACACATGTCTTGAGTGAAGAATCAGGCCATTGCCAGAACTCCAATGTATATAGTATGTAAAACTAATATTTTCTTTACTGATTTAGCTTTTCTTTTATAAATGTCCTTTATTGAGACAGATTGTAATATTTATCAATAAGCAAATAAATAATAAAAAAAAAGATTTAGTTTTACTTTAACTTTTTATGTTTGATTTTATTTGGCCAAATACAACATTTTAATTTTGTATTTTTTTTTGTTATTCTGAAGGGACTTCGTCCCAGAATAAAATTATTTTCTATTCTATTCTTTATAATCCCGCTCAAAAGTTTAGGACCACCACTCATTTTAATAAATAATATTATTTAATCACTGAAAACCTCAATGAATCATACGACGGTAAACGCAAGATAAATACAGGATACTTGCAGTTACTAACGTGGATTAACAATTAATTGTGCTAATGAGATATAATTAAGTAATACATGGTAAATTAAAAAAAATGTAATATTTCACTGCTACATCACCTAAACATCATAATATTTAAATAACATTCATTAAAATAAATAATGCTATAGTCTATCTAGTATTTGATTACATTGATATCTAAGAGAGTGAAGCATAAATAAAATTATAATAATATTTTTTATTATTATTACGACTGTAGTATTTCTTTTTCCTTACCTTACTGTATTTTATAGTATTTTTCTTCAACTGGTCACTCCAATTATTGGTGTACGACGTATTGTATAATCCTATGATTATCACATAAGTTCCGTTGTTATTAACTTCTATTCATTCTAGTCAAGCTATTATTCTTATTGTTGCTCATATGTCTTTAATTCTTCTTCTTTATATATCTGCTTTCTTTCATATTTAATAATTATTTATTATCTTATAAATTATTACCGCTATATATTCATATCAATATATAATCTTAATAATCATTTATATTTTATATTATAGTATATAATATTATAATAATAATTATCATAACGCTTTATTTATTCTGGGACAAGCCCCTTCAGAATAATGTATTAGATATAAAAATGTGTGCTTTGGAGCCTCAGAGAATAATTACAAGATAAACTGATTTATATAATGAACAAATAAAAGAAAATAATATTATTTACCTTCAATCTTCATTTAAAAAAAAAATTAAATATAGTATTTAAAACTATATTTTTGAAGGTTGTCTCCTCAACTCCTCTCTCAGTTTTTACCAATTTTATAGCGGAATCTCTCTGATTATTCACGTGATACAGTTAAAGTGTATATCAGAGCAGTTGATATTTACTGTTGGCATCTTTTTTTTTTGTTATTTTAAGAAAAAAAAAAAAATTTTTTTTTTTTTCTTTTTTTTATTTATTTTTCTCTTATGGTATGCGGTATGATCAGCAAGTGATGGCCAGTAAGGTGCCCAAGAGGTCTCGGTCAGACGGAGTTAGCTCACCAGCCAAACAAAGGACTCGTCGCTGCCTACGAGAAATACCTCCAGTGACCAAAATGAACACTTCAGAACCAGAACCTCAGCCCCAACCAGGTACGTCTGCACAAGAAACGATTGAAGAATCACCTTTCTTTACTCCAAACCCCTACCAAGTGCTTCAAAATGACAAAGAAGTAATGGAGTCTGCAGCAATTCCCAGAGAACCAAAGCCTCCTCCGATATTTGTGAAAAATATAAAAAATTTCCAGATGTTCTGCACCCAACTAAATAAAATCTGCTCTGGCAGTTATTCATGCCTTAACAGGACCAATGACACCAAGATAACACCTGATTCTGCAGAAGCCTACCGAAAAATAGTGAAGTACTTATCAGAAACAAATGCGAATTTTCACACTTACCAGCTGAGGCAGGAAAGAGCTTTACGAGTGGTGATAAGAAATTTACATTCCTCAACCCCCACTGAAGTTATTAAAGAAGAACTAACGACGCTTGGTTTCAATGTACGCCAGGTAACAAACGTTTTGAAGGAGGACAGGGAGCAGCCAGGATTACGAAATAGGATCCCACTACCATTGTTTTTCGTGGACTTGGAGCCATCACCAGGTATCGAAAAAATATATGATATCACAAGAATATACTATACAATGGTGAAAGTTGAGAAGCCATATCCCAAGAGAGACATCGTGCAGTGCCATAATTGTCAGACCTATGGCCACACGAAGACATATTGCCACCATCTGCCGCGTTGCGTGAAGTGCGGTGAACAGCACAAATCTGTAGAGTGCACCAAACCTATACAAGATCCAGCAGTATGTGCCCTATGCTTGGAGGGACACCCGGCCAACTACTAAGGCTGCCAAATTTACAAGAATCTCAAAACCAGACACCAGAAAAACCGGATTCAAGATGAAGCACTAAGAACAAGAAGAGAGAGAGAGCCTTCCAGAATTGTAAACAATGATGTATCATTCTCCCAACTACTTAGAGGTAAGACTTTAACCGATAAATGTCAAGCCCTGCCACAACAACAACCTCAAACCCAACCTCAAAATCCTCTTCATCCTAATATACCTAACCACCAACAACAAATTCCTCATATTCCTCCTCCTTCAAATGCAACAGATCTCACAAGTTTGTTAGCATCTTTCCTCACCGATTTCAAATCCCTTGTTACTCCACTCATATCACTCCTCACGAATCTCGTATCTCACCTCATCCCTCCTTTGAAAAATCCTTAAATGACTCACATCCCTAAACCCATATCCATTCTCCTTTGGAATGCGAATGGTGTTAGAAATCATACAGACGAACTATCTACTTTACTACTTGACAAGAACATTGATGTGGCACTAATTACTGAAACTCGACTAACCACTAAACTGCACTTCAATATACCACAATACCTGACATATCGTACTGACCACCCTGACGGAAAAGCACATGCCGGTACTGCTGTAATTGTACACCAATCCCTCTCCCATCACGTACTCCCATTACCAATACATGATTTCCTACAGTCCACCGCTATCGTGATAAAAACCTTCTCCTTTCCGGTCACTCTTGCATCAGCGTATTGCCCTCCTAACCGATCCATATCCAATGCCCAATTCAGTTCTCTCCTCGACTCCTTAGGACATCACTTCATCTTGGGTGCAGACCTAAATGCCAAGCACCAACAATGGGGTTCCAGAACCACGAATTCTCGTGGCCGAACCCTGCTGTCTGCACTCAATTCCCAACGTTTTCACCTCCTTTCCCCCAACTCTCCTACCTACTGGCCCACAGATCCCAACCGTAATCCTGATCTTCTTGATTTCTTTATCCACAGCGGCTTAAGTCCCCTCCATTGTTCCATTACACGTCTAAATGAACTTTCCTCCGACCATAGTCCTCTAATCCTTAATGTTTCACTTGAACCTGTTCCCAAACCTTCTCCACCGTCATTCATTAGGGGCCCAGTAAACTGGGACCTTTTCCGCCAAATAATCTCCGATAATATTGATCTCAACATATCCCTCAAAACTCCCGATGACCTTGATAGTGCCGTAAATTCCTTTACTACCACAATCCAACAAGCCGCCTGGACTGCCTCCTTTCCAAAAGACTCCTCCAGAATTCCTATAAAGACCATTCTACCCCAACACCTCCTTAACCTAATCCGCACCAAACGCCGTGCCAGATTATTATGGCAACGAACCCGACATCCTACCGACCGCTGCTCCTATAATTACTACTGCAAACAATTAAAACTGGAATTAGCCACCTTCAAATCACAATCCTTCAACTCCTACCTATCCTCCCTCTCTTCTCGCGACAATTCCCTTTGGAAAACCACAACAAAAATCCTAAATCCTCACCGCATTTCCCATCCTCTCCGACGAGGTGATGGCTCCTGGGCAGCATCTGACGAAGATAAAGCTGAGGAGTTCGCCATTCACCTATCCAATACATTTATTTCACATCCGGAATCCCATCCTGCCCACACCGTAACAGTAGAAGAACTCCTTACATCACCAATCCCACTTTCCTTGCCCCCAAAAGCTATTCATCCTTCCGAAGTAAAATTTCAATTAAAAAAACTAATCCTCCGTAAAGCTCCTGGACATGATCTCCTTACACCTCAAATCCTTCGACAACTTCCATCCAAAGCAGTCATATTCCTTACATATATCTACAATTGTATCCTACGCACCACCCACTTCCCTCTGTTATGGAAACACTCCACTATTATCCTTTTCCCAAAACCAGGAAAACCTCTCAATAGCTCAACATCCTATAGACCAATCAGCCTACTCCCAATCCTTTCAAAAATTTTTGAAAAGATCCTTTTGAAACGAATCCTACCCATTATAGAATCCCAAAATATCCCTTCCCATCAGTTTGGTTTTCGCTCTCAACATTCTACTGTTCAACAAGGACTCCGAGTTGTTGATCATATTTCCTCAGCCCTAGAAAACAAGGAATACTGTTCGGGTGCCTTTCTGGACATTGCACAGGCATTTGACCGGGTATGGCACTCCGGACTGCTCTCCAAGCTTAAAATCCATTTACCTCAGTCCTTGTACCTAGTCCTCTGATCCTACCTCTCTGACCGCTCCTTTCGAGTTCGCTGTGGAACAGAATTTTCCAATATCTACTCCGTTAAAGCCGGTGTTCCCCAAGGCAGCGTCTTGGGTCCCGTGCTTTACATCCTCTTTACTGCTGACATCCCTGTTCATCCCGATACTTTTCTTGCAACATTCGCTGACGACACCGCAATCTTATCATCCAACTCTGATCCCGAAATAGCATCCTTAAATCTCCAAAGTCATCTCACCTTGATTGAGCACTGGTGTAATAACTGGCGCATTAAAGTTAATGAATCTAAATGCCAACATATTACTTTTACACTCCGACGCAATTCCTGTCCACCAGTACTCTTTAATTCCATCCAGCTTCCTTATTCAGACACAGTCCGGTATCTTGGCTTTCATTTAGACCGAAGACTAACTTGGAACCCGCATACTAGACTCAAAAGACAAGAACTCAACCGACGATACGGCCAACTATACCGACTACTAAGCAGAAAATCTAAACTTTCCATTGAAAACAAGCTACTGATCTACAAGACAATACTGAAACCTATTTGGACTTACGGACTAGAACTGTGGGGATCAGCAAAATTTTCTAACATCAAGCGCATCCAATCCTTCCAGTCTAAAGTCCTTCGAACAATAGTCGATGCTCCTTTCTATGTATCCAACAAAACCCTACATCATGACCTTAACATCCCATTTGTCCTAGACCTTATCCCAGAAAAGTTCTCCAAATTTCACCAGAACCTTACTTACCACCCAAATCCTCTTGCACAATCCCTATCAAGCATCTCCCATCCCTATAATCCTCCAAGAAGGTTGAAACGGCAGTGGCCTCGCGACCTTTTGTAAATTATATAAATTGGAGTTCTGGCAATGGCCAGATTCTTCACTCAAGACATGTGTGTATGTGGCTAAAGTGCTCTCGACCAATCTCCGCTGGCTTTAGTACCAGTGACGCGGTTGGAAGAGTAGCGCAGGGTTCTCCTGGAGTTCCCTCGCCTGATTGTATATAGGTATGCATGTTATTTTTTTTTTTTTTTCCTTAGTTTTAATTTTCTTATTTTTTAGGTTATTTTATTTTATTGTCTATTGTATATACTTTTGATTATTATTTTGTTCTATTTATTTTATTCCATGTTTAAAATTAATTCGACAGATTTCGGAAAGTAGCCTTCTTCCGATAACTATTAGCGTATATAGTACACAGTGGAGCTTGATTGATGAAATTTGGAGCTTGGTCGAACAGCCTGTGATGAAGGTAGAGAATAGAGGACAGATCTTTTTTGTCCGGCCAATTATCTATTTTCTGTTCCCGTAACGGTTTTTATCCAGATTAGGCTGTGGCTGTTGTAAGGGCTTTTCATGAAAAAAAAAATAGTTCTCCGATCACTAATCAGAACTATTCTACACCATTTTAATATATATATATATATATATATATATATATATATATATATATATATATATTGTAACCAAGATTAAGGAAGCAGTGGTAAAAATTTTTTTTTCACTCTTTTGTTTCCTGTGCCTGATTATGAATTCATATTTTAGCATGTGCATGTGCTCATACATCTTATATCTCTTGTGTCTTGACTATCTTTCCTTGATGTTTAGATGTGGCATGCCATACTATTGTATATAAAATAAGTATATTTTTTTCATTATCTTAAATATCTTCCTATTTATCTTTAATTGTATATAGTTACTATGTTTAAATTCTTTCTTTTTCCTTGTATTTTATTTCTTTTTATTGTACATAGTATTAATTCTGTAAATATTTCTTTCTGTGAATCTGTTAACCTTTTTTTGCTGCTTTATAAAAATATCCAGCCTAACCCCTTCTCACCCGAGCTAGCATGGTAGGATAAATGATTAATCATGGCCAAATAATAGGTAAGTAAATTTTGTTCTCTATAATTATGTCTTTAGAGATGAAAGGCTAAATTGTTTTATTATCTTATATTATATATATATATATATATATATATATATATATATATATATATATATATATATATATATATACATATATATATATATATATATATAATCACTTGCGTTCTGCTCCTAATACCGTTATAATTCTTACCAGGATAAAGAAATATGGATGAAGCAGGATGGACGCGTCCACAAATCACAGAACGACGAAACACTTCTTTTTTTATGAAATTAGATGCCTAATGAAAGCATTTAGACAGGATATTAGAAAAATTCACAGAACAATTATTTTAGGAAAGATAAGTGAAATATCCTCATTTCAAATCCACATCCGTATTATTGCGTTGCATCTATAACAATTCCATTGATTGTTCGGTGAGCCAGAAGCCCTGGCACAGTCATATTCTAATATATTATTGATTTATTATACGAAATTAATTTATTATTATAATAAAGACATAATTAGTTATTAGGGGCAATTATAATTAATTAATAGTGATGCATTCGATCTGCGAGGAGACAGCAATACAGCCCTGAGGCCTTATCAATTGACATCTATGATTTGTAACGATAGTCAGGATTGGTTCTCTCCTAATTCTAATAATTAGTTTCACGTCTATTCCTCATTGGATAATCTGATCTATTGAGCCGATTTAGCTATATCTTGATCTACTAATATCATTAGTGGTGTCGGAATATCCTAATAATCGTGTCTGAATAATCTGATCCGAGTGGTTTTTGCCTAAGATTAGGTAGGGAGCACAACTAAGGTATAAATTTCCAACAACTTCTGAATGAATGAATGAATAAAAAATAATTTTACTATGGGACAGCATTATAATAATTTAGAATAACAGCAGAAGTTAAAAAAAAAAAAAAAAAAAAAAGATATATATATATATATTTCAGTCTGGTAAGTTGTTATAATACAAATATGTATATAGATTCCTAAAAATATACAATTATATAAGAAAATACTGAAATAAAAATAAAAGAAAAATGGAAATTAACTGTTTGCGAACAATTAGAATTACAGAACCTGAAAATTCTTACAACCTTGCGGAAGTTTGAATGTGTAGTAGGCAGAGAAATAGGAGTTGTTGAAGGAAGTTGTGGACTTGGTTTGACGTCAAGGATGTAGGGAAGATTTTTGGTTCTGAGGACTTGAAAAAGGAAAATATTTCCAACAACTTCTGAATGAAAAATAATCTTATTTAAGGGCTAACGTCCCTTTAGAATAACAGCAGAAGTTCTATATATATATATATATATATATATATATATATATATATATATATATATATATATATATATATATATATATATATATATATATATATATATATTTCAGTCTGGTAAGTTGTTATAATACAAATATGTACATAGAATCCTAAGAAAAATACAATAATTATATACAAAAATACTGAAATAAAAAATAAAAGTAAAATGGCGATTAACTGTTGGCAAACAATTATAATTACATAACCTGAAAATTCTTACAAGCTTGCGGAAGTTTGGATGGGTAGTAGTTAGAGGAATAGGAGTTGTTTGAGGAGGTTGTGGACTTGGTTTGACGTCAAGCATGTAGGGAGGATTTTCGGTTCTGAGGACTTGGAAAGGAAATACCAAGAAGGAATTGCCAGTTACTTGAAATTCCTAAAGATGAATCTTATGAAGCAATTCATGATTATCTTCAGTCACTCCACCAGTCTGGTGTACAGACCTCCATACACCAAGCCACCGTAATTGAAGTGAGAGAAAACTATGGAGGTTACATTCACGAAAACCGTGAATCAATTCCAAAAAAAAAAACTCTTTGTAAAAACTTTTAAATTCCCAATCGACTTAGTCACAAGTCATCCCAATTTTTGAGCATCTTACAATCAGAGAAATAATTATAAGTTAAAAAAGAGTGAACAGTAAAAAATTAGCGGAAGGGAGACGAGTAACGTAAGATATAAACCAAATGACGTTAGTACAGTGTTAGATAATGCCCATTGTTTTTTTTTTTTTTGTTTTGTTTTTTAATTGGTCAAAAATATTTCTGGAGCAGCGACTAAAGAAAAAGATTCTATTATACCGGAAGAAATAAAAGAGAACTGGTCCGAAAAATCAAGTGGGTGAGGGGGGATATGGCTATGAGAAAGTGCCAGGGGTAACTTTTATTAAAATGTAGATCCTGGATTAGGAAGGGTTTAAGAGTTTGCCAACTGTTTACGTTTTGGCCGACTTCCTCAGATTGCCCATTTTTGAAATAAGCCTGATTAGGTCGTTTTACTTCAAGGACAATACCGAAAGAGCCACTTTATAAACGGAAATGAAATGTAAAATCTTTTTATTCAGTTCTATCAGTTCAACAGCGAGCCTGTCAAGTTTCTCCCCATCCCTCGTTGAGTAATAAAATGTCTCGGAAATACGGAATTTTTCTTGTTTTATTTAGGTCGAATATACAGTACCTTGGTAATTTTAAATCAAGGCTGTTTACTGAAATGTATGGTTCATCCATTACTTCTACGCCAGAAATATCATCTGTTCGTTACATAAAAAAAAAAAAAGAAGAAAAATGTAAGAATACATTTATTTTCTATTGTTTAAACGTATTCGCCATTTATTAAAAAAATATCTTATAAGTATAGTTGTACTCATTTAAATTCAAGATCGTCTAGTACGTGCCAATGTAGCATATGTTGTTGTGACATACATAGGTACAACTATGGACAAAAAAAAATACTAACAACACTTTTTAACCTCTAGACAGATCTAAAGTTTTCGATTTCATTGTTAATTTATTTTATTACATCATTTTACCACATTATATCACTTTCGTTTTCCATCATGTGTTCCTTAATTTTAATACTTCCTTTCCGATTAGGCTGAAGAATTTGTCATTCCCAATCATTCCTTTATGGTGTGAATGTACTTATGGTATGCATGTGTTATTGTCTTACTATTTTTATTAACATCGAGTGTGATATGGTATAATAATATCCAACAAAAAAAAACAAGAAAAAAGACTCCTAATTTTCTTTCATTCCCTCCACATGTATGGAATATTTCTTTGGATCACAGAAAAAAAAAGTCCGCTGAGGATATGAAGCATTGAGATAAATTTGTAATAAAATTTCTAAATAAATGGAACTTATGACTATATAGAACTTTGGTCACATGTTATTTTCGCTCTTCTGAACTGAGTCTCTAATTGATTGATCCAAATTTCGGGATAGTAATGAGGGGAGTGTAGAGAGAATATTGAACCGACGAAAGATCTTGTTTAACATACTTCGAATGGGGGTTATGAAAAAGAAGACAAAACATACAAGGATATCGATTTGAACTTTTTTCATGTCTGAGAGATTCCGTTTTTTCCATGAACAACTACATGTTGCCTTATTTAGATCGGATTCCGGAGGAAACCATTATAAGCTTTATGCTGTACTCTGAGTTTTCTTTACATAGTACAAAACCTAAAATCATTTTAAAGCCATCAATGTGAAGACATTTGAAGCGGAAACATTTATCTTATAAATACCTATTAACCAATTCGTATAGTTTACCTTTTTACTTCTTTGTTGTTACCTCATTTAAGATAATTCTAGCACATGTCTATATGTGTTAATTTAATTTTTCTTTTTTACTTCTCTCTCTGTTTTAAGCATTTCAATTAGCAGTTAAAAAGGACTATATTCTTATCTGTTTAATTACAACGGTAAACCCGAATATGCCTCAAGACGACGAGGAAAACTGATTTATAAATTAAATTATTGATGCAACGTCAGCATCACCATCGGAGGTATCTCATTCACATATTAAAATACCACCTTTTTTGAAAGTCTGATCCTAAAATTTGGTTTAATCAATTAGTCTCAATTTCGAAGGACGAAAATAACAGGTGACTAACTGGACTAAAGTGGATGACTAAAGTTCGACATAGTCATAAGTTCCATAGATTTAGAAATTTATGACATTTTAGGCGAACCACCTGCAAATAATTTATATGGTACTTTAAAAAGACAAGCTGATTAACAATTCTGGCAATAAAAAAAAATTACACTAATTGCTTTTGAGTTGTAGACATTGGAGACAGAAAACCTTGCCTGCCCTTGAGTCATATGAAATCTCTTGCTCAGATGAATTTTATAAAACGTGAAATTAGATGAATTTTTAAAAAAGCTATGGCTACAGCTTCATAAAAAAAAAAAAAAAAAAAAAAAAACAGGTTTATTTGTTGTTTTTATATATGAAGCCAAAAACAAGTCTTGTTTTATAAGCAAGACAAAAACGTATTTAATTAAACATACGATACGGTCTTTTATCTATGTTATCTGAGAGACGTTCAAAATTATCTTTGACTAACAATCTAACTCTCTATAAAGTTTTACTTAAATCTAATTGGACTTATGGCATAGAACTGTGTTGTACTGCTAAAACTTCCAATATTAAAAAATTCAGTCTTTTCAATCCAAAATTTTACGAAGGATTGCTTTATGTCGCCAACTATAGATTACATAAATACTTGAACATCCCAACAATTTTAGACAATGCAAAATAAAACTACAATAACTTTCACCAAAGACTAACTTACAACAGAAATCCACTGACAGAAAACCTTAAAAGCACTAGAAACCCGTAACAGCCCACCTCGACGATTACGTAGCATAGGCCAAGAGACCTGCTGAGCTGAACAATTTCCTGGAATGTTATGGGACGCTGGGAAGCTGCCAAAAAATTTGTTCTTTGCAAAGAAAATTGCATATCACAAATTTAATTTTTTATGTTATGTATTAATAAATAAATAATATATGAAGCAAACACTGTATTTCTAAAGTCTGAATATTCATATATTCAATAGCATTGATGGCCAATTACTTTTAATGTAATTGATGGATTATTAATTTCATCAATTATGTATAATAATCGTAGTGATGCTAATGCAATAAAAATAAGTGTAAATGCTTCTATTATTGTTCAAATATATTCAATTGACCTTTTAATAAGAATCGATTAATTAGTTTATTTTATGCTAATGATACTTTAATATATGTTACTGTTACAGTAATTATTGAAAGAATTATAATTGAACGATCATGAAAAAATTGTATTATTCTTTTATCCAGTACCGATAACTATATTCAATTAGCAGTAATAGTGGATGTAATTTGGGAACTTTATCCCACACTTTCATTTCATATTATTCCAGTTACTCAACCTGACCCAAACCCACAAGCGGATCTACGGGGGGGGGGGGCTTTCGGGGTGAAGCTCCCCCCCAAAATGGTAAAATATAACCATGTTTTATAGAAAAAAAATGTTAAAAAGATCTCTTAAAGTATTATTGTTCGTGTAATTACATTAAAGATGGCTTTAGGAATCACTTAAACACCATTAGTTTCTTTCATTTTTTCCAAAGTAATTATCGTTATTTTTATGAAAAAAACAATTTTCGGGCTTCAGCCACTCCCCCCCCCCCCAAAAAAAAAAAATCCTGGATCCGCTAGTGCCCAAACCCAAACGAATTGGAGGCTCTCATGAAGCAAGTTAAAGAACTATCTAGACTGATTTAGATGTTAGTGCTGTTCGCAGACAAAGGATCCTTCGCTTAAGTTGCAGAACATGGAAAGTTTCTCCTGAAACTAGAATAGGCGAAAAAATGCACAACACCATGTATTTTATCGAAACACCGAGAATTACTCAAGGAAAACAGCTTCCCCGTTTTCTAAAGGCTACAGAACACACTGAGGGAAATAAGTCTCCTTTTTATAGGTTATATTCCTATTATTTTTTTTTTCTTTATGAGCTCTGGAGCAGACATTTCCGTAATTTCACCACAAAAATTTATATCATTAAGAAATAACAAAAAAAAAAGAATTTAAAAATGACAAAATAAAGTATAAATAATTTGGAATGGACAGATATATATGGACAGATATGAATAGTCTTTTTTTTCAATTTTTATAAAAAAAAAAAATGACAATTATCTTGTTTTGTTTATTTTTTTTTTCAATAGATTACAATGTGGTTAAACGACAATTTTAAGTTTTAAGAAGTAATTATGTAGTGGTTTTTCTCGGTATATTCGAGAAAGATCCAACAGGGTTATTATACAAGAGAAGTTGAATTTTTTTGTTTTTCAAAGTGACCGATTCATTCATATTTCACGCAATGCTAACAAAGCTACAACGCTCTTTAAAAACTATCAGCCATTGTTTGATTAAAATACCTATTTTTTTATTACAAAGCTAGTTCTGATCAGTTTTTTAAAATCTTCATAACATATTACAATTAAAGCATATTATATTTTAATTGTAATTTAAGTATTGATTAAAATCTCACAATTAAAGTACTATAATTATTTATTTGTCAAATTTTATAACAAATAAAATTAGTATACATTAAAATTTATCTTTTGGCTCCCTCTGCATTTTTAACAGCATTTCTGACCCATCATGTCTAAAATATCATAATATTTTGTATAATTATATTTAACTTGTAAAATTATTATATTTATTTATATGAATTATATTTTTATTATAAATTTAACATAATGTAAATTATTAACCACTAATTATTATTAACCCTATTAATAATTATTAACCGTGCTCTTGTTAAAAGATGATACCCGCTATCTTTTACTATGATTTTTTTTTCCATTTATTACAAGTCTTGAATAGCTCAATATTATAACGAATAGAACAGCAGATGCATCAGCAGTTTCCCCTTTTGCTTCCATCGTTGTTAGATGCAGGCTGCCTAAGCCGATTAGCATAAATATTCTCATCAAGTTGCGCGAGTCATCCACATCACACTTGCGGAAACATTCCAGGCTTTGCTACGAACGTTGCTCCAAACATTCGCGCCAACGTTTAGGCCATCATGCGAAACCGCATATAGATATATAATATATATCTATTAACCTTTTTGTACAGTTAACCTTTCTTCTTGTTTACTGTAGCCTCATTTGGGATAATTCTAGCAAATTTTTGTTTACGTTATTTTAATTCTTAAATTTCTTGTTATGGAGGATTAGAATAAATTCTAATAAATCCCATCAAATCACCTTTATCCTTCGTCATAAACCTATGACCTATTATCCCTGTTGAACTAATCCGATACCTTGGACTCCACTTGGACAAACGTCGAACTTGGACTCCTCATACCAGACTGAAACGACAAGAAACCGCTCGACGTTTCCGACTACTCCAACGCTTACTAGACAAACGCTCTAAGCTTCCAGTTAATAACAAAGGAGTCATATACATGACTACAAGACCTATTTGGACTTACGGAATTGAGCTTTGGGGCTCCACTAAGTCATCGAATTCCTCTCGTATTCAATCCTTACAATCCAAAATCCTTCTGAAAATCCCCAATGCTAGTTACTTTGTCACCAATAAAATAATCCATAACGACCTTAACATTTCTTATGTTTTGGATGTTCGGCACAATCCAGATACCTATCCTACCTTAATAACTTAAGAATCATCCGAATCCTCTCGTCTCTAACCTTGCTTCCTTCCTCTTCTATCCCTGATAACCCTCCGAGGTGTCTGAAAAGAAGACGGCCTAAAGATCTCCTATTGTAAATAAATTTTTATTTCATAATGCTACAAGTGGTTAGTTTCTCAACAAGTTATTTCGTTTTATTATTTTCTGTTATCAAATTTACTAAATCTATTTTATTTACTAATACAGTTGTAAATATAGTAAATAAATAAAAAAAAATCTTGTTAATTTCTGTGTGTTTTAAGTATTTGAATATAATAGTTATAACGGATTGTTTTCTTATTTGTTTAAATACTCGCTGGAATTCAAGTAATTGTTTTTATTATTGTTTTTTTTAATGTTAAATTTCAAATGTCATTCGTTTGTCTATCGGAATTGATCGTTTACCCGCGAGGTGTATGAAAGAGCCTAGATCAATACAAACTTAAGGAAGCTGAACTCTGAGGGCACAGCTAATTTTATAATGATTGTACACTTATTAAAAAGTAGAAAACTTGCTTACACGAGTTTGAAAGTGGAGCAGTTGTTCTAGTTTGTTAACGCTTGTAGCTTTATTATCCAAACCTTTAAGCCCAATTGACTAGACGGTGTATCTAGCACCAAAATAAATATTCAAATCAGCATCGTGACTCTTGTAATTAAAGCGTTGAAACCAAAGAACTCTACAGATTTTTGTTATAGTATGAATATTTATTACAAATTGTTACTATAACTTTGTTTTAAACCTCACCAAAATCTAAATTTTATTTAAAGTAACTTGCTAAAAAAATAGTAGGATTGACGGTTAAATGAATGAATCAAGAGAAAACAAATACTTTTTATCATTAGGTATAACTCAAGACTTTTGAGCCAAGTGACTACAAATAATTCAGAAAATATGGGAGGAGGAAATTACATGAGATCCTAGAAATAGGGTCCTAACTACCGTATCATTAAGTAAGGCTCCAAGTAAGAGTGTAAAAATTACTAAGGCAGAGCACTTCTTTTGATTGCCTACAAGATAATTACCAATAACCTATTATACCGGATATATCCGTTCAACGAAAATACAATAGGCTCTCACCAAGCTGGATTTACAAGTTAAAGGGAAACGCTAGATCAGATCTTCATTCCAAACCATGTATCCGAAAAATGATGGGAAATTGCTCAGGATGTCTACGTCTTTTTTTGAAGATTGTAAAGCAGCCTATGATTCCATGGACAGGAAATTTCTTTGAAAAATCATTACTGAACTGGAAATTCCCGGGAAGTTAGTGAGATTCATAAAGGCTTTTACAAATGACCTTAAATGCCTTTTACAAATATTAGAATCATTATCCAAAGCCTTAAAAGTTCGAACTGGGTTACGGCAAACAGTGGAACTAGTGTGGAAAAACTCGCGACATCATCTATTTTTTTTTCAATTGAACTAATCAATAAAAACGTTAAAAAATGTATATTTTGCCAACTAAAAATATTTTCGATAACTACAAGAATGAAGTAATAATGAAACAGTTTATCTAGTTTTTGGATTTCTAAAAAAAAATATAGATTTAGACGATGTCGCGAGTATTCCCATACTCGTCCCACTGTGCGGCATTGATATGGACTCTCACCGATGTTGTATAACTTAACGCTGGATAACGTGATAAGAACAACATCACATGAAAATGTAGGAGTTCACATCTATAAGGGGTTCAAGTAGAGCTAATCGGCTTACAATTCAATTAAAACTTAACAGAATATTTGATAATAATCCGAAAATTCCGCCATCAATTAGACCAATTCAAAATATCTCGGCTCCACAATAACTTGTCCACCGGAAGGTGATAGATCAGAGTATGGCAAGAGCATAAGCCTTGTTTCTTTCTTCTCTCTTTCAAAAATGTTGGAGTCTCGAAAATCTATAGGAATCTCAAATTATGATAAATCCAGTTCTGATATACGAATGCGAGATATACCATCACCCTTACTAGTCTACCATCCCTTAATGATCTATCACATACTTACCATCACCCTGAAACGAATTATTGAAATATTTGAGAGGAAAGTACTCCGCATGATAACCGGAGTAATCTGGGATCATATCAATAACAGATGAAGGTGGAGAATCAACAAAGAAACTGCTCAATCACTATCTCTTGAAAAGAAGGGAAAGTAATTAGATCAAATGTAGCTCGTGCTCTATGAAATAGAAGTCAAACACCACGTATAAGGCCAAAAACCAGCTGGATAGATATAATCAACAAAGAAGAAAGTTGTCTAAGATCTACAAGATCTTTAAAGTCAACAGAATAAAATTAATTTGTCTAATTATTGATATTCATTTAAATTATATATACATACATACATACATATATATATATATATATATATATATATATATATATATATTATATATATATATATATATATATATATATATATATATATATATATATGTCGTTTCTTGTAAAAATTATTTATAAAAATAATTTATTAATATATAATTTTAAAAATTTCACAAAATAAGAAATCATTTATAATACCTCTTCCAATGCCTTTCATGCTTCAGAAATATTTTTGGAGCATCAGTATACTTAATTATCTTAAAGTATATATGTAAATAACTTGCCGCCAATATTACGTTTGTTACTCACGTGGTATATTCTGACGGATATTACTGCATCGAAATCCCGACGCTGGTGATAATTAATAATAATATTAAGGAATAGAGAAAGACAAACAAGGATATAATTGTAATTATCAAAATTATAAATTGATTTATAAAGGATTAAATAGCTCTATTATTGTGGATCAATATAGAGCATCTACCGATATCACAGTTGTGTTACTTTGGAAAATATGGACCAGGTAAAGATATTTCTTTTAGTTTAGGAAGGTTTATTATTGAAGAAAATGGGAGGGGTATAGCTTCTCTGCAATTAACTTGATTGGTCCATTGATTAATGGGTTAGTTTCCTGGTATAAGTTGAGGAGCGTTACTTCACTAACAAGACTCGGTGTTTTATTGGAGATTAAACTTGCTGGGTCATGTAGCAAGGTATAGATTACTAAGGTGGCTTAGGTGTCAATGAATTGGCGAATCAATTTAAAGGAGAGGGCGACAGCATCATAAATACAGAATAGTATTAATTTGTTCTTGATCACTTTACTCAGATAAGATCTCTTATTTACAAAATACATAATCTGAAAAAAAATATATATCACACCCATTCCAGTATATTGAGTGCTCCAAGAAATACAGGAGGATTCATATACATTAGACCAAAGTTCACCAAATATACAGTATGTATTTATTATTCAACGTTTCGGCTTTACGAGCCATTTACGAGGTTCTATAAACAAATTTGAATATAGTTATTTTACTTTAAACTGTATCATTATAAAGCAGATAAAAATTTATAAACAATCATTTACACACATAGTCATAATCCTATTGTTGAAAAAAAAATTAAATAACATAACCATTTTTAAATATTTTGGTTTAAAATTAATACAAAATATATCATTATAATATAATTCTTCGGTTGATCATTCTGTTATTTCATCGAATGTCGTTTTTGTTTCTAAAAGTTATAAATAAATAATTAAAATACATTGTTAAAATTGTTAAGAAAATAAAACGAAAATAATATTATTTGATCTCAAAATTATACTCTACCTTAGTTGAAGATATTGAATGTGCTGTTCATTTATAACGCATTCATACTAGATTGGATTTATTTTATAGAGTTCAGATTAGCCGTCAGAGATCAGTTATTTTATTTGTTTCACTTGAAGTCATATATCGGTATATTTTCTTTTCTTTTCGTCTATTGCGCTAGCATAAAAGGTGTTAAGATTATCTACATCCGTTTGTTGATTTACGGATTGTTTAATGTTTTCAGTAATGAATATTGAGTCTGTTATCCTCTGTTTGTTAATATTCTGTTCTTTAAGTAGAACCAACGCTGTATTATAAGTATTTCCTGGCATCCTTCCTCTTTCAAGTCATCCAATCCCACCGTCCTTTATACATCTCCGAGCTCCTTCAATTCAAATCCTCTGTTAATTCCCGGTCTCCTGATTTATTAAGTTAAACCGAACAGCTGCTTTCGACAGATCGTTCATTATGCGTTCTTCATCCCTCGATCACCCCACACATCCGTCAATTCAATACCCTTTCTACCTTTAAATCCCGATAGTTCAATCATTTCTTACCATTCAGTTCCCATAAAAATATAAATAGTTATTACTGTAATAATTTATATAAATTATTAGATCGTTCTTCATTATTTTTACTTCATGTTTATTTTAGATTCTTTATCATTAACTGGTTTAAATCAGAAAGTAACTTATAATTCATTTTACTATTTTTTTCATTATGACTATTTAATTACTCTATATTTTTGTTTATGTATCTCTGAGGCTTCTTAGCCCACATTTTTGTCTTTCTGTATTATTCTAAAGGGACTCGTCCTAGAATAAATAAAGCATTATTATTATTATTATCAGATCAAAATTATGTCCATCATTCGTATTAAGAGTATTTTGTGATAATCCTGTCACCAATTTTGATTTTGTCGTTTTAGGCTTGCAATTTCGTTTGCAATGTTGTTGTATCCTCCGTTCAAACCATTGTGAGGTTTGTCAGTAGTATAGTCCTTATTTTCGCAATCCTTGCGTTTTATTTTTTATATAATATTAGTCAAGTTTTCTTTAAGAATAATATCCTTAGCTTTACTGTAGAATCTTTCTTATTTATTAATTGATTTATTTCAAAATTTTATTTCTCTTAGATTATATTCTTTTAAAAGTATTTTTTATTTTGTTAGTTAAAGGTTAGTGACAGAAAAATATTTTTTTGGGATTGGAGTCAGAGTTATTATTCTTATTTTTCTCAGACGGGAAATGTAGATCAGGATTTCCTTTATTATTCTTTCGTTTCTTAGTATTCAAATAGTTTGTGATTAGATTTGTTATTTTATTTCCGGTCTTGTTTTGATTAGTTTTTATATTTTTATTGATATTTGGACTATTCTTTAGTTCTTTATTATTATCTTTAATTATTTGGATTTAATGTAAAAACGCAGCATTACTTTTAATAAAGTATTTCTCTCTATATAATGATTACCTTCGTTCTAAAAGTTTCTATGATATTTTCTGAAATGAAGTCCTAAAATGGTGATTTCTTGTGTTTATATAAAAAAATAGTTTTGGAGTGATTACTTTTCTTGAATTATAAAACGCACAGAGCTCTATCAAAATGAAGCTGATAAAATTAATTAAATATCCGATTAGGATAATAGCTATTTCCTTGATATATGCAAAACTTTGATGTATGCAGAACCTTGAAATATGCAAAAACTGCACTATTAGGCCAAAGAAAAAGAAAAAGAAAAATCGTCACAAAATTCAAACTCGGCTCTTGGACAATAAGGAAAACTTTTAAAAATGTCAAGACGATAGGATGTCATTATTCACGACAGTCAACCATTTACCAATTATGTGAAGACGATAGGATGTATATAATGCTTTTGAAGGGATAACCTTTCTCGCTAATTTGTGTAATTGCACTCACCGAGGTTAAAAGTGATAAAGATAATTATCTCTATGAAGCAAACAGTAGAATTTGACTTAATTCCTAGCAGTGCTGGCCTTAGGCATGTGGTGCCCCCGGATAATTACGCCTTCCCCCTCAAGTTTCTGAGGCATATAACATATTTCTTAGAAGAAATGAATGACAGAATCGCTTTTTCATTTGGAGCATGACATCCTTATTCCATAGTTCAGAATTTAAAGTCCGCATGATTTTTCTGCCTGTGATAACCTTTTCATCAATGTCTGTTTTGCCATTTTCTCCCTTCGAAAGCTACCTGCCTAGATATTAAAATTGCTCAGTTAGCATAAAATCCCATATTTCATCGTTTAGTGAGGAGCTTCCGCTATTATGGAATGCCATATACTCGGTTTTTGCATTACTGACTTCCAGGCCTCCTGCCGTATAGGCTTCCAGCAGTTTCTTCATGAAGAAAGCATCTACTTCGTCATTTTCAATAATGTTCTGGTCATATGAAAATTATGTAGACATTTATCACTTCTGATTATCCCCATACTATCACACATTCATTTCCAGAGGCTAAGTATACTTTCAACATACATATTAAACAGTAGAGGGGAGAATGACCAGCCTTGATTGTTACTCAATTAATATACCAAAATTTTCATACACTTTGTATTTTTTTAAATCTCTTACAAGTGATGGGGGTGTCCCCTTAAGTCTAGTGCTATCGGGTATATTCCCGAATTGCCATGTCCGAAGCCCCACACTGATTTTCAGGTATGACATTAAGATAATTACATGTTATCTAAATGCTTAAACGATGTTAAATGTCAAAAGAGTCATGTTTCTGGTCCCAATATTAGCGCCCACTGTAAGCATAATTCACCTAATGCTAATGAGCTAAGGATCATTGATTTTCCTAAGGTAAAATGGCTGGAAATTAGTAGAATACATTTCTCTCGTAGAGAATGTCACGAGGGAACAGGTCTATCCACAGTCGAACAAACGAAAAATACTATTTATCACATACTTATAAATTCTCTGAATGATTCAGATATAAGGGATGTAAGAAACTACAGATTATCATAAATTTTTAGTGAGAGTACCCTACAAGCAGAAATGGAAAAAGAGATGTTAAGAAAAGGGGAATACAACATAGCACTAAAAGTCGGAAAGTTTCTGAAATAAAACAACATACTTGAAAAGATTTGAAACATGGCCCACAAAAAAACAAAACAATACTAGTTTAAAAAATCTTTTTCAGAAAAAGATTGGGGGAAAAATGGCATGACTGAATTGGTGAGCGCAGTTCTCATTATCTAATGCAAGTGGCCGCGTTCAGCATCCATTTAAGAATGGCTTTTTAGTGTAGAATTGAATGGAGAGAGAAAAGAACAATGTTGATGAAACAAGGTGATTCAACGTGGTGCTTTTATGTCAAAGAATTTTTAAATGCGAGGAGGAGCCTAGTAGATTTGAAGAGACAATTCTGCTTATTGGGACTTTCTGAGGAAAATGATGTGAAACTCAATATATTGAAAAGTATCAATTATTCATCTATTCTTTGAGAAATTTTAGAAATAAACATGATAGTATAGAACTTGAAATGATATTACTAGGCGGAAAAGTCTTGCATAAAGTGCTGCACAATTTAAAATAACATATTTTGAACTTCTATCATATAGTTCTTTACGCATTTCTTTACTGAATGTCCACTTATCTGCCTCAAATTCGTTCGAATATCTACGAATTCGGATACTTCTCCTTTTATCAGAAATCGACATTTAGAATAATTTATAGGATGCAGATATTATCTAGGGTGTTCCTTACTCTTCTGAATTCTGCCAAGTATTCACCTATTATACTTTCATAGTATGGGCATATTCCGTTTATCAGGATATAGGTCATTGTCTTAAAAAGACACTACTCATTTGTATATTTTTTTTTTATTGATATTGTTTGAATCATACCTGCTATGCTCTCAGTTTTATGTTTTACATGTTCCTCTTTTTCTTTCTACAGGTAGTTTTGGTTGGCAACATTTCTATCTTTATTCCTTTCTTTCAGAATTTTCAATATTCCTTATCCAAATCAGTGTTGGGCAAAAATTATCTATAGCTAACAGATAACAGATAACAGCTAAATTAGCTATTAGCGGGCAGATAATTCTGCAACTAAATTAGCTATTAGCGGGACCAAGCCGCTAACTTTTAGCGCAAGTTAACTTTTAGCTGTTCTTACCGCTAACCGCTAATTATCTTTATCTGTATCTTCAACTAAAAGCTAATAGCTAATTCTTCGGATTTCATTGGTCTTAGAGTCGACTATTAGGTTTTGGGGGCGCTTTTTATGAAAATAATGTCGGATTTAAGGTGTGACCCTCTCCTCCCCCTCCCCCCGGGCACCGACTTATCGTAACTTTTCTGATTTTATCGATATATGGGTCGACTATTAGGTTTTGGGGGGCGCTTTTTATGAAAATAATGTCGGATTTTAGGTGTGACCCCTCCCCCTCCCCCGGGCACCGACATTTTGTAACTTTTCTGATTTTATCGATATATGGGTCGACTATTAGGTTTTGGGGGGCGCTTTTTATGAAAATAATGTCGGATTTTAGGTGTGACCCTCCTCCCCCCCCCCCGGGCACCGACTTATCGTAACTTTTCTGATTTTATCGATATCATGGGTCGACTATTAGGTTTTGGGGGGCGCTTTTTATGAAAATAATGTCGGATTTTAGGTGTGACCCTCTCCCCTCCCCCCGGGCACCGACTTTTGTAACTTTTCTGATTTTATAGATATATGGGCCGACTATTAGGTTTTGGGGGGCGCTTTTTATGAAAATAATGTCGGATTTTAGGTGTGACCCCTCCCCCCCCCCCGGGCACCGACTTTTCGTAACTTTTCTGATTTTATCGATATATGGGTCGACTATTAGGTTTTGGGGGGCGCTTTTTATGAAAATAATGTCGGATTTTAGGTGTGACCCCTCCCCCTCCCCCCGGGCACCGACATTTTGTAACTTTTCTGATTTAATCGATATCAGGGCCGACTATTAGGTTTTGGGGGGCGCTTTTTATGAAAATAATGTCGGATTTTAGGTGTGACCCCTCCTCCCCCCCCCCGGGCACCGACTTATCGTAACTTTTCTGACTTTATCGATATATGGGTCGATTATTAGGTTTTGGGGGGCGCTTTCTATGGAAATAATGTCGGATTTTAGGTGTGACCTCTTCCCCTCCCCCGGGCACCGACTTTTTGTAACTTTTCTGATTTAATCGATATCAGGGCCGACTATTAGGTTTTGGGGGGCGCTTTTTATGAAAATAATGTCGGATTTTAGGTGTGACCCTCTCCCCCCCCCCCCGGGCACCGACTTATCGTAACTTTTCTGATTTTATCGATATATGGGTCGACTATTAGGTTTTGGGGGGCGCTTTTTATGAAAATAATGTCGGATTTTAGGTGTGACCCCTCCCCCTCCCCCGGGCACCGACTTTTGTAACTTTTCTGATTTAATCGATATCAGGGCCGACTATTAGGTTTTGGGGGGCGCTTTTTATGAAAATAATGTCGGATTTTAGGTGTGACCTCTCCTTCCCCCCCCCCCCCGGGCACCGACATTTTGTAACTTTTCTGATTTTATCGATATCAGGGCCGACTATTAGGTTTTGGGGAGCGCTTTTTATGAAAATAATGTCGGATTTTAGGTGTGACCTCCTCCCCCTCCCCCGGGCACCGACTTATCGTAACTTTTCTGATTTTATCGATATTTGGGTCGACTATTATGTTTTGGGGGGCGCTTTTTATGAAAATAATGTCGGATTTTAGGTGTGACCCCTCCTCCCTCCGTGTACCGACTTTTTGTAACTTTTCTGATTTAATCGATATCATGGCCGACTATTAGGTTTTGGGGAGCGCTTTTTACGAAAATAATGTCGGGTTTTAGGTGTGACCCCTCCCCCCCTCTCCCGGGCTCCGTCTATTTGTAACTTTTCTGATTTAATCGATATCAGGGCCGACTATTAAGTTTTGGGGGACGCTTTTTATGAAAATGATATCAAATTTGTTATTGATCTCCCCGGACCTCGACTTTTTTAAACTTTTTTGATTAAATCGATATTAGGGTCAACTCTTATGTTTTGGATTTCGCTTTTTATGAAAATGATATAGGAATACGAATCATTTTCATGAATTTTGAGATAGTGCCCCCGGGCTCCGACTTTTTGTAGCATTTCAGATTTAAGCGATATTAGAGTCAATTATTAGGTTTTGGGGGGTGCTTTTTATGGAAATGATGTTGGATTTGAGATAGTGCCCGGGGCCCGACTTTTTGTAACATTTTGGATTATATCGAACCCATATATCAATTTAATCAGAAAAGATACCAAAAGTCGGTACTCGGGGGCACTATCTAAAATCCGACATTATTTTCATAAAAAACGTCACTGAAAACCTAATAGTCACCCAATATATCAATTAAATCATAAAAGTTACAAAAAGTCGGTACCCGGGGGCACTATCTAAAATCCGACATTATTTTCATAAAAAGCCCCCCCGAAAACCTAATAGTCGACCCATATATTGATTTAATCCAAAAAATTTTAAAAAAGTCGAGGCCTGTTGGTCTCAATCACAAATTCGATACCATTTTCATAAAAATCGTTCCCCGAAACGTAAGAGTCGACCCTGATATCGATTTAATCAAAAAAGTTTAAAAAAAGTCGAGGCCCGGGGGCCCAATCTAAAATCCGATAATATTTTTATAGTAAGCGCCCCTTAAAATCTAATTATCGACCCATATATCGATTACATCAGAAAAGTTACAAAACGTCGGTGCCCGGGGGGGGGGGGACTGTATCTAAAATCCGACAATATTTTTATAATAAACACCCCCTAATATCTAATAGTCGACCCATATATCGATTAAATCAGAAAAGTTACAAAAAGTCAGTGCCTGGTGGGGGGGAGGGTTCACACCTAAAATCCGACATTATTTTCATAAAAAGCGCCCCCCGAAACCTATTAGTCGGCCCTGATATCGATTAAATCAGAAAAGTTACAAAAAGTCGGTGCCCGGGAGGGGGGAGGGGTCACACCTAAAATCCGACATTATTTTCATAAAAAGCGCCCCCCAAAACCTAATAGTCGACCCATATATCGATAAAATCAGAAAAGTTACGATAAGTCGGTGCCCAGGGGGGGAGGAGGGGGTCACACTTAAAATCCGACATTATTTTCATAAAAAGCGCCCCCCAAAACCTAATAGTCGGCCCTGATATCGATTAAATCAGAAAAGTTACAAAACGTCGGTGCCCGGGGGGGGAGGAGACCGTATCTAAAATCCGACAATATTTTTATAATAAATGCCCCCTAATATCTAATAGTCGACCCATATATCGATTAAATCAGAAAAGTTACAAAAAGTCAGTGCCCGGAGCAATTTTCATAAAAAGCGCTCCTGATTACATAAAAGTCAATTAATAAAATGAAATAAATAAAATTTCCTCTAGTGTTAGCGTTAAGTTAGCTTTTAGTTAAGTTAATAGATAATTTAGCTTAAGCTAAAAGTTAGCGGTTCGTTTCCGCTAATAGCTAATTTAGCGCTAAAGTTATCTGCGCTAAAACAGCTGGAAGCTAAATTAGCGTAATATTTAGCGCCGCTAATTTTAGCTTTTTAGCGGTACGTTAGCTAGTTAAAAATTAGCGCGCTAACGCCCAACTCTGATCCAAATGTTCCTTTTCTTTGTTTTCTCTCTGTTTTGCGAATAAATTTTAGCCAAATTGGCTGCGTTCACCAATTTAACGCTCCACCAGTACCAGTATATATATTGTACAACTATGTTGAAGTCCTCTAACTTAGTCCCACAATAAAAACTTTTTTTTTTCAATTCTACTCAATTCATATACACTCTGTCACGTAAGTGGAGGAATATATTTAAAGGTTGATATTAGATATCATGATCTACAAAAAATTTCATATAAACAATTGCCCAATTTCCACCAGAGAAATAGGAAATTTAAGATTTATGTTTTTTTAAGCGAAGCACGTTTTTTTTTTTTTTTAATAGGAATCCATAACATAAAAAATATTTAATTTAAATAACTAAACATTGCTCCATACTAACCAGACAAAATTTATTTTAAACGAAAGTAAAGTTTGTTATTGTTAATACTATTTAAAGAGGAATATTGAGCGGACAAATACTGATAAAATTCGTTCGAAAAAGACATAAATTATTTGTGATTTTTTTGTATCACCCTTTAACTGTACTACAATTACCTCACATTTATAAAAACTTTCTCGTTGATATTCATTTGGGAAAATTTTGTAAAGAAATAATGTGATTTCCTATCCAGTCGCCTAAAACTACCCGTGTTTTCTGCAAAAGTGACTATAATTAACTGCTGAAAGTTTTTATTTCTTGTTTCCGTGATATGGGATATTTAAATAAAAATAATTGCATAAAAACACATTTCGTTTATAAAAAAAAATTAAAAATAACGATTTTTCAAATATTATTTACATAAATTGTTCACGCACATATCTGTCATATGAATTGGTATGGATGTATCAGTGACAAACTTAATGTTTCTTGCTAAAATTTAAGTTTAAAATAAAGTAACCTACTGATTTCTTCGATTATTTACGTAAATATTAGGGCTAGAAACATAAACCTTGTCGCCTATAAATAGATATCAACTCATATGACGGATATCTGGGTGAAAAACACAGTTTCATAACCACCATACACGAAAAATATATGAAAAACCATAAAATATATATATATATATATATATATATATATTTCTTTTTTTTTTTTTTTTTTTTTTTTTTTATTCGAGCGTATTTTCTTCGTAAATTAAAGTCCCCATAGCCAAACTCCTCCCTCAATCGGTTTTCCACTTCTCCCTGTCCATCGCTTTCTCCTCCGTCAGCCCTTGGCCCGCCATACTTTCAGCCACAACTTCTCACCACCTAACATGAGGCCTTCCTCTGCTTCTCCTAACCTCGGCCTAACACTCAAATGCCGTTTTCTGAAGTCGTTCGCATTTCATCCTTTTCAAATGACAATACCACTGTAGTCTTCTTTCTTCCATTATGTCTAGTATATAATTCTTGACTCCCATCCTTTCTATAATAGTCTCGTTTCTGATTCTTTGCGTCCATTTGGCTCTAGCCAACCTCCCCAAAAATCCATCTTCACAGCTAGAAATATTTTGCTCTGTGGTTTCTCGAGCGGCCACGTTTCCGAACTATAGCATTGCACTCTCTACTAGGGCCTTATATATTAATTTATTTACTTTAGTAAATACATTTTCGCTCCAGAGAACTGAATTGGGCATATCGATGGCTTTTCGCCTCTTTGTTAATCTTTTTTCAATATCCTTCCTAGCTCTTCCATTTCTGTCAAACGTTGAGCCAAGGTAGCAAAATTGGTGTGCCCTACAAATACCTGTCAAGACTGGATCACGCAACTCATCGTCCTCTGTCGACATGTATCTTGTTTTATAATAGTTAGAATTCAGGCTCCATTGTTCATATTGTTCGAATAAATGTCTAAGCATCTTCGACTTACCAAACTCATCCTGCGATATTATCACTTGGTCATCAGCGAATAGTAGGTGACATAAATGTCAGTCACTCATCGGAATGCCCTTAGTGCCAAATTTTTGTCTAAAATTTCTTTAAGCAATTATCGATATATATCGAGAAAAAGAAATATTTTTATAAATAAAATGTGTTTTTAGGTAATTATGTTTATCACAATGCATCCCATTTTAGGAAAAAAAAAAAAAAAACAAGAAAAAAAACTTTTCAACAGTCAACAGCTAAGGTGGCTTCAATTTATGAAGAGAATAAGCTTGAATTAAAAACAAATATTATGGTTTTTCAAATATTTTTTATGTAAGGTGGTTATGATATTGTGTTTTTTTTTTTATTTGAATTGATGCGTATTTATAGGTGACAAGCTTAATGTTTCTAGCCCTAATATTTACATAAATAATCGAAGGAATCAGTAGGTTTCTTTATTTTAAACGTAAATTTTAGTAATAAACATTAAGTTTGTCACTGATACATTCATATCAACGCATATGACGAATATATGGGTGAAAAACGTAGTTTCATAACCAATTTATGTAAATAATATTTGAAAAATCATTATTTTTATAAATAAAACGTTATTATTTTTATTTAAATATATTTAATATCTCGGAAACAAGAAATAAAAGCTTTTCAGCCGTTAATTATAGTCACTTTTGCATAAAACATGGGTGGTTTTATGTGACTGGATTGAAAATCACATCTTTTCTTTATCCAACTTAAGGTGAATCAGTAAAAAAAAAATCATTAAAATTGAACAAACACACATATAAAATAATAATAAGTGGTCATAATGATAGTAAAAAATATATATATGTCTTCAGAAATAAAATTACATACATATAAATAGATATTTATTCCAAATCAGTAGATTACTAAAAGTAAACTAAAGGTAAATAAAATTCATTCACACCTGTATATAATAGTGAACAGTAAGGATTGGATTAATGAGAGGAGGGGAATCTGGCACCCTAATTGTGCAACGGTCAGCGCTGGCCATCTTCTAATCCGTCAGACACCAGCTCTCATTAAATAATCCGAATCAGATCTAACTAATCAACTTTTTATTTACTTAGTTGTAGTTTATGTAATGGAAAGTTTATTAATATTTATCAATGTCGGAACATCTTATTCATAGCAAGATCGCGATGAGATGTTCAAAATAATAAGAAAAATTATGTAATATTTGTAAGGGGCTGAAAAGCTTAAGGAACTTTTTAAAAAAGATCCATTTTAAAAGTATCTGTAAAACGTTCTAGGGAAAAAACGTAAAAAAAAAAAAGTTACAAAGGAAGAATACAGTAATAAAAAAAAAAAATTAAAATAATGATACTAGGCATACTGAAACTGATTAATAATAAAAATAAAAATATAATTTCAAGTCCGATGTTTTGTTTTTAAATTTTAATAAATGTGGTATAGGGTTGCGAAAGTTGTGAAATTGTAATTTTTTTTTTGTAATTTGAATAAACACCAATAACTTACCAAAGTATAATAATATATGATTTTAATTAAAGGCATTGATGACCAACAGGTTTTCCCGTTTATTATACAACAACCTACCAATAACTGACCTTACTTTTACGTAATATAGTCATAAATAAGCATGTGTAATTCCGTTTCAACGAATTCGATAAAACCTTTTTCAGTACACGGTATTTAAAATAATAATTACATATTTATTAGCATATTAGGATTCGTTTAAATACATTTTCGTAATTATTGCTTCATTAATTTTATCGTTTCATCCTATCACAATCAATTTTTTCAAATACAGCTACAGGTAATTGTTTTGTATTATTTTACTAACTACTATATTTCATTTTATTCCTTATTCTGTTATTATTCTTTTAAAAATTATCTTACAAATTTATAATTTCCACTTTATTTTTCTTATAGGATTTTTTTTTTCCATCCGATTCATAATTTCTTAGGATTTCCTTCAAATTCAACTTCATTACAATCGTTGAAAAGCTGAGTTGCTCTTGTTCAAAATCATACCAAAAAGTTTAGCTTTCATTCATTTTAAATTTAGAAATTAACAAAAACTTCTCAGATATATTGTATTTATTTCATTGGTTCTGACAAATGTTCAGCTCAGAAGGCCAGAGATCCCCGTAGTGTCTTAAAACAATTTGAGTCCGAAACTCAAACAATTTTTTTATTATTTAATTTTAAATTTTTTGTAATATAGTATAAATTAACAAAAAGTTTCCAAATCATTAGTTTTTTAATACAATAATATGTGAAGCATTGTGAACTGTAGCTAGAAAGAATACAATATTATATTAATTTAAAATTATATAAAATCAAAAATAATCTGTAGAAAGTAATATTTGAGAAATATTAATCGATGAACATAATAACAAACATGATGAACATAACTTATATTTTAGAATTTTAAATAAAAGAAATTATATTTGTCTTGACAATGTGCGCTTTAGCCGAGCAAACAAAAATTATTTTTGAGTATTCATGAAGAGAAATTTGTAATTTCGATTTTTTTTCAGTCAATTTATTTGTCGAATTAGTCAGAAAGTATAGACATGCATACGACATACATACATACGATATTGTAAGTTTATTGGAGTTTTTCAAAAACTTCCTGATTCAAATATTTGTCCGGTTATAAGGTGGATTTCTTCTAATTTTCCAATATAATCCAATTCTTTAATCAATAATCATGACTGAACTGGGATTTGCCGGTAAGCTGGTGAGATTGACAAAGGCATATAGATGGCCCCAATACAAGGAGTCCTAATACAATATATATATAGTCCTAATACAAGGAGTATTATACAAGTATCTGAAGCCTTCAAAGTTCGAACTGGCTTAAGGTAGGGAGACGGACTATATCACCTATGTTGACCAACTTAGCCTTGGAGAAAGTAATAGGAACAACATCACAGGAAAATGGAGGTGTCCACGTCGGAACGAATCATTAAATCCTTGGATGCGCAGATGATATAGCTGTACTTGGAAGTAATGAAGAGGACATTGAGAAACTCGATACGACTTTGATAAGAGATCAGAGATCAGATCGAACTACAAGTAAATGAAGATAAAACAAAATATATGATAATAAGCCGAAAATCCCACTGTAATAAGAGGATCTGAGTAGGAGGAAAATCTTTCCAGAGAGTGGAAAGATTCAAATACCTCGGCTCCACAATAACCTCAGTGAATGAACAGCGTTCAGAAATAGACCAGCGTATAACTAGCGCAAACAGAGCTTTCTTCTCGTTTTCAAAGATATTGAAATCCAGAAAAATCTCATTAAATCTCAAATTAAGGGCGTACAATGCTGTGATAAAGCCAGTTCTAATATATGGTGAGACCTGGACACTAACAACCACCCTAGAAAAATGCGTTGAATGATTTGAGAGAAGAATAAAGAACTGCTTACAGAAACTGGTCAATCAATATCCCATGATATGAAGGCACGGTGGTTAAGATGGGTGGGGCAGCGATGTTAGCAATCCATCTAAAAGCCTCGTCGTAAAAATTAATGCCTCAAAAGAAGGCAAAAGACCACGAGGAAGGCCAAAAAGCAGATGAATAAATATAATCAACGAATATGCAATAGAGCTGCACGCAGATAACTGGAAATAAATAACACAAGGCAGGCAGAGATGGATCAGGCTTGTTAGGGCGGCCAGAGATCCACATGGTCTGTAATGCTAACAGAAAAAAAAATCCAATTCTTTATTATTAAATTCTTCCGTTTTCATGTATATTTCAACTCATAACTTAGCTTTGCTATGTATAGTAAATACCACATGTGGAATATATTTAATCATTTCAAATGAATAAATATAATCTAAATAATAATTTCTAACACATGTCCGGTTACCAGAGAGAGAGTAACGACCCATTTGGGAGTGTAACCTTTGATGAGGCACAAAAAAACACCAAAGGACTGACACCGGCCTTACGTAAGCATGTTTAGAGAAGATGAAAAAGCTTGTCTAACCAAAGGAGGGAACCAAACACTTTCGAGGAAGAGGAAACAACCGTACTGCCTTAAGGCGTGGTCATCCCTTATCCTACAAAAATTCAGCCAATGAGAGAAACCTAGAAAAAGGGAGTTGGATAAAAAAAAGGATGGAAAAGGTATTAGTGTGGAGACAGTTGAGGAAGATGGCCTGAGAGAGGAACATAGAGTGGACAGTCCACAGAGGTGCTTGGAGACAATCGGGGAGATTCGCCTAGCAGCTAGGAGATGGCAGCTAGAAATACCGGCAACCCCCTCCCCCACCGTGAAGAAACAGCTAAGTCATAACATTCATTTAGTTATACATATGTACATTTGTGTTGTGTGTCATTAATAGAATCATTAGATCATAACTTCAAGCAGTCCTATCCAAAATAGCATTCTCCTCTAATATGATTCTCTACATTGTGTATATATGTTTTGGTTTTTTTAAGTTTATAAATATATTAGTTATTATACCATCTTGATAATCTTACCATCTCCCTTGCATGCCACCAATTAGTTATAGAAACAAATATTAAATTTCTAAACACGATACCTTTTGATAATATATTTAATAAAAAGTATATTATTCAATCTAGGATACTACAATGGGGGGTTCTGTAGTATCCAACCTTTAAATACATAATATATGTATTTTTCAGTTGATCGGTTCCCTTTTGGGACCGATATAAATACAAATACAAGTTCCAATTACATTTAATAAAGAGAAATGCGGTTCCTGGAGCCTCCTACACGCTGTAGGAACATAGCAGCTTAAAGGTTAATTGTTTCAAACATTCATAATTTTTTGGAAAACAGTGAAACAATTACAAAAGAAAAAAAAAAAAGGTGACTTTAGTAAAATGAAAAACAGAGCTTAAATGAACGAATAATCCTTCAAAATTTTAAATCCCATACAAAATCCATTCATATCGCCTGACTCAGCGTTACTGGCAAAGTCACTAAACATTCCACATACTTTTCCAGCGACAAAATTATCAAAAGGAGAAGATGAAAGAAGGAATGGCAAATGGGTCGGCTGATGGAGGGAGTTGAAGGAGGGAGCCAGGGTTTGGTGTTAATGCAACCAGCCTCGGTTGACACACATTAATTTCGGACGCCGCTTGTAAGATGTTATCGTTTAAATTTATAGTTGCCAAGTCTTTATACCTAGCACAGGCCTCATGTAAATTGAGCACTTTCACAGATTATTATGCCTCTGGACCCGCCATTCTCCTTCACCATTATACATTTATTGTTCAATGCTTTTCTTTAAGCTTAGCTAATCATTTATCTTGATTAATGGTTGGTTGGAAAATTGGAAAAGCCGGATGATTATAGAAAGCATTTATTGCTCCTTTGTAAACATAAGCCTTCTCATGAAGAAAAAAAAAAAAAAAAAAGAAAAAAAAGAATGTGCCATAGCATAGTATTTCGATATTTGTAAAAAAATAATATCTGGTGCCCGCACCGCGCATCACAACTTTCACTTACAAACCTTAGATTTTTTTTATTTATTTATTTAGAATTATAACAATCTATCACTCGGAAAATAGTATATAGTGATACATGAACACATTCACACCATATATACAGAAAATATAAAATTAATAAAAGTAAAGTAATAATTAAAAACTATGTACGATAAAAAAATAAAATAACCTAAAGATAAGTAAATTAAAAAAAAAACATAAAAACACAGTCATACCTACATACAATATTTACAATTAGGCAGGGATCCCTAAGCCAGGCTTCTCCCTCAACTATAGAAGGAAAAGCAGGACTCCAAGAGATCCCTGAGCTACTCTCTCAACTGGTGCTAAAGCCAGTGGAGTTTGAGCGAGAGCGCTATAGCCACATACACTCATGTCTTGAGTGGAGAATCTGGCCATTACCAGAACTCCAAGATATATACTACAAAAGATCTTTGGGCCACTGCCGCTTCAACCTTCACGGAGGATTGTAGGGATGAGTGGAACTAGATAGGGATTGTGCTAGGGGATTTGGATGATTTATAAGGTTCTGATGAAATTTGGAAACTTTTTTAGTGATAAGATCGATGACAAATGGGATATTAAGGTCGTGATGTAGGGTTTCGTTAGCTACATAGAACGGAGTATCAACTATTGTTCGGAGGACTTTAAACTTGTCAAAGTTCAAGTCCTTAGGTCCAAATAGGTTTCAGGATTTCTTGTAGATCAGTAATTTGTTGTCAATTGAAAGTTGAGATTTTCTGGTCAGTAGTCTGTATAATTGGACGTATCGTCGTCAAACCTTAGATCCAATAGGTATTTTAATATTTAAAGAAGTGAAAGTAAAAAAGACGGTGTTACTGTATTTAAAAAAATTAATTACCATCTTTATCCCGTCCTTAAAATCATTTAAATTTATATGTTTTCATCACTTTTTATTTCCTTTTACTACTGTCTATATTAACAAACAATACTAATGACTGCGGGCAAAAAAGGATCTTTTGGAAAAAAATCTGTGTTTTATCGGAAACATTAATCACGAAACTCACCGAAAAAATAACTTAACGTTAGTAAATATTCTATATTATTTGCTTTATGATAGTAGATTCTCAATGTTTCGCGTGAACATTTAAAAAAAAAAAAAATATGGATAAGTTATATATAATAGTTATCCGAGTTATATATAATAATTAGATATAAAATAAAATATATATAATAGTTAAACTAATAATATGAATGACCTGTTCAAAGACTTAGCGGATATATGTAAGAGAAGAGGATCAGCTAGTGTCAGGCGCTCTCGGTTGTTTCCGCTTATAATTATAGCTTTCAAACCTTATTTCTCCTCTAGTTACCAATCAATTGTAACTTCATTCATTATATTTAACCATTTTTTTTTATATTATTTCCCAGTGTAGAATGATTTCAAATTTAAAAAATGGACGTACTTTAGAGGAAGAAATTTTGGAAATTAGGCACACAGTGAAATGAAACACTGTTATGAATGAGACCTATATAATATTAAAAACCGCTTAATTCTACACTGATGCAATGAATCTAATAAAGATCGTTAGAACCGTATTGGAGACAACTTGTAAAAATGTGTAAAATCAATTTTTTAAAGTGGCACGTTCGGTAAACTGATTTTGAGACTTTTACTCAAGGAACCACAAAATATATATTTTCATTCAAAGATCATATTAGAAAATTTTCACGATCGCAATACATTTTGCTAACCACCCTTACTATTTATATATTACATATATAGGTATGTGAAAGTAAAAATCAAGAAAATTAAATCCTGTTGAAATTTTATATTCACAATATATATATATATGCATATATGGAAGTCGTATAGAATAGAATAGAATAGAATAGAAAATTAAACTTTATTCTGGGACTAAGTCCCTTTAGAATAACAATGATGAGTTAATACAAAGTAAAGTACAAATCATATAAATAAATAATAAATAAGTATAAATAAATAATATATGAAAACATAAAAACTCATCATTATTATCAATATAGAATAGAATAGAATAGAAAAATAATTTTATTCTGGGACGAAGTCCCTTCAGAATAACAAAAAAGTACAGAAATTAAAATTTTACATCTGGCCAGATAAAAACAAACATAACAAATTAAGATAATGATAAGTCATTAAAGAAAAGAAAAGAAAAAAATATTGGTTATACATACTATATACAAAATAAAATATAAAAATCTATATAAAAAACTCTTGAAACCATACTAAGATATTTAAAACTATGTACGATGTTAAAATATAAATAAACCCTTTTAGAAAAAATAAAAAATACAGAAAAAATAAATGTATATTCTTCTTAACAGTAAAATCTGTTTCTGTTGAAACAGAAAAAAAAAAAAAAAAAAGAGAAAAAGAAAGTCGAATCTATAATAAGTATTCAGGTCATGAGCTATATGTGAATATGGTCTTATATATAATGTGTAATTTTACATAAAAGATTAGCTGGTGCCTGACTGTTTTTGGGACAGGAATTGGAATAGGAGGGTTTTGAATGTAGATAAGGATGAAGAATGTCGAATTTTGATTGGAAGGGAATTCCAGAAACTAACAGAACGTGCAATAAAGGAGTTTTGGAACGAGGCAGATCTGTGAGAAGGAATGTAAAGGTCGGAAGGTCGAGATCTTGTGGAGAGGGAGTGGACTGAGGACTTGAATTGGAGAAGGTTGTAGGCGTAGGAAGGACGATGATTGTTGATGATATGATAGAGGAATGTACCTAGGAAATATTGTCTTCGAATGGAGGGGAAGAGCCACTCTAACTCAGTGTAATGGTGAGAGACATGGTAGTATCTCGGGGCACCAATTACAAATCTCACGCAACTGTTCATTATTCTTTTCAGTCTGTCGCGGAGCTCCACCGAGAGTCCATCATACACCACACAGCAGTAGTCAAAGTGGGGGAAGATGAGAGAGGAAACGAGGAGTCTGCGCGTATGTTGAGGTAGGAGATGGCGGAAGCAATGGAATAGTTTGAGGGTAGAGACTGTCCGTCGGGAGATGTGAGAAATATGGTGACTCCAGGAGAGGGTTTGATCAATAAATAGTCCTAAATTTTTTACAGAGGAGTAGAAGGAGATTGGCTGGTCACCAAGGTTTAGTATGGGAAAGTCCGTATAGGATCTAAGGAGGGGCTTGGAACCAATGACAATGGCCTGAGTTTTTGAAGCATTTAACCTTAATCCGTTTAATTTTGCCCAGGCACAGATTCGATCTAGGTCTGCTTGGATCTTAGTAAATGCTACCAATAGCTCAGGGGGAGAAAAGGATAGGTATATTTGAGAATCGTCTGCATAAAGGTGGTGGGAACAATGGAGAATTGAGTCATGGAGGTCATTGATATAGGAACTAAAAAGGAGAGGAGATATGCTAGATCCTTGGGCGACTCCAGAGGATAAAGGCAGGTAGGCAGATAGTGGTTGATTAGGAATGGAGACTGCTTGGGTGCGTTGTGATAGGAAAGATTGGAACCAAGAGATGGAGCTATTGGAGAAGGAGAGTGATTTTAGTTTGTTGAAAAGGATGGGATGGTTAATGGAATCAAAGGCTTTAGAGAAGTCAAGAAGTATAAGGACAGTTAGTTGTTTATTATCTATTGCAGTCTGAACATCATTAGTAATTTTGATTAAGGCGGATTGTGTGGAGTAGCCGGGACGGAAACCAGATTGGAGAGGATCGAGTTGGTTAGACTTTTCTAGGAAATTGGAAACTTGGGATTGTACCAATCTTTCTAGGGGTTTTGAGAGATTGGAAAGAATTGAGATTGGGCGAAAGTCTTCGGGAGAGGATGGATTAGGCTTTTTATTTAAAGGGAGTACAATGGCTTTTTTCCAAGAGGAAGGGAATATTGAGTTCTGTAGGGAGAAATTGTAAATGAAAAGGAGAACTGGGAGGATTTCGGGGAGACATAATTTTATCAATTTGACAGGAATGCCATCTGGTCCTATGGAATTGGTGTGGGATTTCATTACTGCGGTTAGTAAGTCAGTCGGGGAAATGTAGGAGAAATAAAAGTCATCATCATTAAATGATGACTCAGGAGCATAGTTGGAAGAGGAGGGAAGAGAAGAGGTAGAGGAGGCAGAAATAAAATGTGAATTTAAATCGTCAGGTGAAACGGAAAAGAACAGTGAGGAAGGGGATCTAGAAGGTTCACAGAGGGAAAGTTTGCGAAGGATTAGCCATTTAGATTTGGGATCTGGGGCAGATGACAGGGCTTCATGGAAGTAGGAAGCTTTAGCTCGCCGAATTCTTGTTTGTGTCAAATTGCGGAGCACCCTAAACGCTTGATAGTCATCTGTAAGCCTAGTACGTCTAAAGCGTCTGCGATATACTCTTAGATCCTAGAATAGAACATGAATAATAGACATAAACAGGGGAGAGATTGTGTCAACAGTAACGTAGGAAGAATCTTCTTAAAGGTCAGTCGAACCCAGAGTCAATTCCAGACGATAAGAGGAGAAAAATAAATTCAACATCCTATAGCTATGCTCTTAAGAGGAGCCTAAGGATAAAATGTTGTATCCCCTTCCCTTGCAGCAAAGGTTGGGGCCCGAGGAAAACGATCTAGAAACATTTGCGAAAACTGAAATATGTTATTGCTTATTTATTTATATAAAGAGTTCAAAACTTAAATAAAAAGAAGGTTTTCAATACGTTTTTTTTTTAAGTTCAACATTGTTAATGGTTCAATAATTATTTGAATATCTTATTTATTTAAAATGTACAAAAATACGTGAATCATAACCTTAGACTCGATTTATTTCCAAACATAAAAAATATATCTTGTTGTTTTCCTTAAACGGCATAGGCCTTGAACTAGCTATTTTTCTATTAATCCCCTATAAAACTTACTAATATTTTAGAGACTGATTCATATGTACTGTATTCGTATTTTGTATTGATATCAATAAGGTATATGTTTAGCAATATTCATATTTAATACCGGTAACATAAACAAAACTAACATTTTGTTATTTATGAAAATAAATAATTATTTGTTATTGAATTAAACCGACAGACTGTGGACCCACTGTTAACTGAACTACTGAAATCGACCATTCCATATTCCTGAAATCAACAGTTCCTACATGATAATCCCATAAATTTTATACCACCATTAAGAATCTAGGTAAAATGTGCCATTGTTCCAACTCCGTGAAGTATTTTTATAAGATTTAGAATGCCGTTTATCCCTGGATGGTCTGGATACATGTTATTCATGGCTTTCAGAGTACTTAAGGAATCCGATACCACAACAACATTTGCAACTGGCTTCTTCATGACGTATTGGAGACTCATTGCTACGGCATTAATCTCTGCTGTGTAAACACTCCAATGGTGGCGCAATTTATATTTTTAGGTAGTATCAGGGGTGACAATGGCTGATGCAGTAGATTTATCTTTTTTGGATCCGTCGGTGAATATTAAAAGATGCTCAGGCAATGTGATGATTGTTTTGTTGAATTTTTCTTTATAATCTGCAGGTAATGTATTATCTTTGGTAAATTGGGTGAGTTGGAAATTTAATTTTGGTTGTATATAGGTGCACGGGGCTGCTATTTTTTAAAGTTTATTTATTTATGTATTCTATCTTATTATCTATAAATGTCTGTTATTATCCTTATTTATTTATTTTATTCTATCAATCCATTTCTTTATTTTATTTTATTTTTTTGTGTACCAACCATCCAAACAGTATTAAGTTGTGTTATTTAGTTGAACGGGCGCTTATGACTTGGATGTTTTGCGCCTAGACATTGAAACAAACAAACAAGAATCTAGGTAGTAACCTTTGATCATACCCTTTCCTGGAAAAAACATGTATTCAATGTCTTCCGCCGTACCTTTTATATCTTACGACGTCTAAATCACCTCCGTCACCTATTTCTATTTTAAACCCGTAGGCTCCTAGTCACCTCATTAATATTTACCCACTTTGACTATTGCTGTGCGGTATATGGGGGTGTCTCTGGGGGTCTTGAAGCGAAACTAAAACGTTTGATAAATTTTTTTGTACGATTCATCTTTGGGATCCCAAGAGACGCCTCTGTTTCACGTTTTAATGAAGAGATGAAGTGGCTTCATCCTTCCTACCGTCGTGAGTATTTCCTGGCATCTTTCCTCTTACAAATCATCCAATCTGGCAGTCCTTCATACATCTCCGAACTTCTTCGATTCAAATCCTCGAATCATTCCCGCTGTAGGTCATCAGATCTATATATTATTCTATGGCTCACCGAACCGCTGCTTTCGACAGATCGTTCATTATCCGATCCGCATCCTTGTGGAACTCCATCCCTTCCTACATACATCGCTCCAATACCCTCCCTAACTTTAAATCCCGCCGTTTTTTGTATATCCAGTCCCCATAAATACTGTAAATATGAATGGAAATTATTAGATCTTTCTTAATTTTTTCTACTTATGTTTTATATTTTTTATTTATTTATTGATTGTAACTGACCCTTTTGTGTTATGACTGTTTGTTTATCTATCTATATATCTATCTACGTGGCGCTACAGCCCTGGGTGGGTCTCCTCCTCAACGAGCTTCCGCCATTCGGCCCGATTTTGTGCTGCCACTTTTCAGCTAACTGCCGCTGACTGTTTAACTTGTGATTATTATTTATGTATCTCTGAGTCTCCTTAGCCCACATTGCTGTATTTTAGTATTATTCTAAAGGGACTCGCCCAGAATAATAATAAGGCTTAGCGAACCCGAAGGTTCGATGCCGATACCACCAATCGATGTCAACATTCTGCCATCCACCGGGCTCCGTTTAAACCCAACCCCGCCAAATCAGGCTTAAAGCAATCTACCCACCTTCGCTTTGGTCTTCCCTTCGGACGCTTGCCAGTCGGTACAGCGCATATTAACTTTTTAGGAATTCTTTCGTTACTGAGCCCAGCGATTTTACATGCCCATTTTATTCGCCTCGACTTAATCACCTCAAATATATTAACCGAATACCGTTCACGCAATTCAGCGTTGTGTAAGCGCCTAAATTCTCCGGTTGACTCGTCCTTTTTCGGTCCGAATATTCTGCGCAACACTTTATTTTCAAAAACTTTAAGCCGTTGTTCATCCCTTAATGTAAGCGGCCACATTTCACATCCATAAAGAACTGTAGGTAGGATAATCGTTTCGTAAATTCTAATTTTTAAGTTTCGGGACAGGAGGCGAGAACTGAACAATTTTGACAAAGAAAAATAACAATCATTTCCCGCCTTCAGCTTAACCTTAATATCTTCTTCAATTCCCTTTTTTCTAGTTATCGTAGACCCTAGATAACTAAAATTCTGTACGTGTTCAAATACATTTCCTTCTATATCGATATCATCGAAATTATCTCTGTTTTTGTAGCTAACCATATATTTTGTCTTATCCGCCCAGAATAGATAAAGTATTATTATTATTATTTTATTTGCAAGGTTTGTTCTTTACTATTAAAAGGTTTTGAAAATGTAAGGTACACTATCTTCCGGAGTTAGATAGTGAGTATAATTCATTTCATTTGTGTTTTTCGAACATGCCATGTTGCAATTGTGTTTTACCAGTGCTATTCTTTTACGATTATTTTATGACATTATTACAAAATTAATTAAAGTACAACGGTTTCTTATTTCAATAATATTATTTGCAATATATTACCTTTTAATTTAAATTATTAGTAAATTTTCTTAAAATTAAAAATTTATTTTATCAAAAAATATTAAGCCGTTATAGGCGTCTAAGTATACGATTGTTTCTTGTATTTCTGTGTGTGAAATTATTATGAAAAATCTTTCGACTCAAGTATTGCTATATAAAAAAAAAACTATAGTAAAACCAATTGTGATATTTTAGAAATATGGAGAAAAATTTCATTAAATGAAATAAATGAGATGGTTTTACACCTAATAGTGGACTGGTTGATATTAGGTGAGTGTTCTGATGAGGTTTGAACCTTACTTGAAAGTTTGGTCAGCTGTTTTAATGAGCGTTCCTCTCCTCTCAGAGCCTTCATTTTAATTATCATCATCTCAAGATTTAAGAAATATTTATACGAAAGCTTTATTTTACTATTTTACTAATCAACTAGCCAAATATTTATTTCGCTAAAGTACTATAAAATTTCGTAATATTTTACTGCTTTTTGTCAAAGTAACAATAAAAATCCCAGAGTTCACCTCTGTTTTATTTTTCTCCATATTTTCAATTATCCATTGTCATTATATCGAAGGAATTACCGCACACATGAGTGGACTTAATATTGAAAAGGTTACCATAAATGCGAGAATTAAACTGTCCCATTCCAACTTGAGATGGATTTTCAGAACTCGACCCTTCTAATTGGAGCCTGTGAGCTGATAATGGAAGGTGAAGTTGGCAGACTCCGCCTTTACCTCACATTTGGATAATTGAATTGTACACACTCCTGCGCCTCATCTTCCTTAGGGACTGGATTAAATGCTTATTTTAAGTAACATATTTTTGTTCTAGAAAGTATTCTTTCTTCTCATCTTAGGGAAACCTCATAAACATTATTTAGCTGGGATATAGCGACAGAAGAACATTTGGCCCATTGATTCTTGCCCAAAGTCAAAATTCTCAACTCCGCCATTGTGGAAGCTCTGTCATCTATTTTTTTTTTTTTTTTTTTTTTTAGTCTCATCAAAACTTTATGAATTATGTAATAAAACTCATACAGGTTCGTAATAAAATGAAGCCCTATGTACATACTCAATAAAATAGCATTACTTTTTTTTTCAGAAAATGTTTTTTTTTTTTTTTTTTGTAGAAATGTGTCATAGCTGAAGCATATTTTCTAGACCTGATAACAACCACCAGTCTTCTCGACTGTTTCGAGGTAACCGGAGATCGAATAATGTTTTTTTTTTTCCTGCTTGCTTAGAAAAAAACCTATGAGTTGGAAGTACAGGATATAATATAGTAAGGGTGCCCAGAAGGGGTCTCCATGACGCAAGTTGCGCCAACAAAATTTGGAAGGAACGCATTTTTACGGAGTTATAGCTTTTTGAAGGAGACAAATATTTACAAATTGTGAAGACAAGGAAATAAAAAAAACAAAGGAAATAAAAGGAAAATTTAAATTGGAGTTAAGGAGCGATTATGAGAGTCTCAAGTCAGAGAGTGAGCTATATATGAATTTTGATTATTAATAATAAATAATAATAATAATAATAGGAGGCTTACCGAACCCGAAGGTTCGATGCCGGCATCATCAATCGCTTATTACACACTTCCCTTCACCGGTCGCCGTCCAAACACAGCCATTTCAGATCGGCTTTAACGCAATCTTCCCACCTCCGCTTAGGCCCACCCCTCGGACGTTTACCTTTCGGTACAGTGAATATTAACCTTTAAGGAATTCTTTCGTTACTAAACCCATTTAATTCGCCACAATTTAATCACCTCAAATATATTAACTAGATACAGTTCACACAATTCGGTGTTGTAAAACCGTCTGAAATCTCCGGTTAATTCATCCTTCTTCGGTCTGAATACTCTAGGCAGTAATTTATTTTCAATAACCTTAAGACGTTGTTCATCCCTTTATGTAAGCGGCCACGTTTCGCATCCATAAAGAACTGTAGGCATGATTATGGCTAAGTAGTTTCGTCACAGAAAAATAAGATATTGATTAGTAGCTTAAGTAAATAGATTAAATAAATTTGAATACGTCCAGTTTATTTTTTATTATTATTATGTTAGTTTTTCTTCATTTTAATTTTAATTTTCATAAATTTACACAGTTTATACAGCTGATATCCCAACCCATTCTAACACTGTCATCACTACATATGCTGATGACACATGTATCCTGTCAGTTAATAATGATCCAACAATTGCATCCCAAACTCTTCAATCACACATCACAAACCTTGAAGAATGGTGTCAAAACTGGAGGATTAAAATAAATTCCAATAAATCCCATCAAATCACCTTTACCCTTCGTCGTAAACCAATGACTTGCTGTCCTATATTATCCTTTAATAACACCCCACTTATCCCTGTAGAACAAATCCGATACCTAGGACTCCAGTTGGAAAAACGTCTCACTTGGAATCCTCATGCAAGACTGAAACGACGAGAAACTGCTCGACGTTTCCGCTTACTCCAACACTTACTGGACAAACGCTCTAACCTTCCAATTAATTACAAACGACTTATATACATGACTATAATAAGACCTATTTGGACTTATGGAGTTGAGCTATGGGGCTTCACTAAACCGTCAAATTCCTCTAGTATTCAATCTTTGCAATCCAAAATCTTTCGTAAAGTCCTCAATGCTAGTTACTTTGTCACAAATAAAATAATCCATAAAGACCTCAATGTTCCATATGTTTCCGATTTGGCCATATCCAGATACCTATCCTTCCATAATAAACTTCATAACCATCCGAATCCTCTTGTTTCTAACCTTGCTTCCTCTTCGATTCCTAATAACACTCCGAGGCGTCTGAAAAGAAGATGGCCTCGTGATCTCCTCATGTAGACAAATTATTAGAGTGCTACTAACGGGTAGTTTCTCAACAAACATGTTTCATGTTATTAAATTGCTCAGTACACATTTACTTGATGTATTCATACTAATACAGTTGTAAATATCATAATAAAATTTTATAAAAAAAAATTCATAAAATGGAATTTTTGTTATGAATTAAACTTACATTGGATTAATTAAACTTTCTATTGGAACAATCACTTAAAAACAATTCCAAAAGACAATGTGCTTGGTGGTAATGTTGAAAGGTTTTGTTCTGTGAGAAGGAATGGTCAGAAACATTAGATCTTGTTGTCGATGAATGGATCTTGGGTTCGAATTGCAGGATATTTAGGATGGATACTGGGAGTTAATAGTTGGGTGTAGGAAAAATCTGAGGAATTATGGTCGATGAAAGAAGGGAAACACTTTAAGTCGGTATTAATATTTGGCCGTATATCGAAAACATTTTTTTTAGGAATAGTTCATGATTAGCTTTAAAATATATATTCATATAAATGTTTAACCATATAAATTATAACGAATATAGATAAAAATGTTTTTATATATATATATATATATATATATATATATATATATATATATACATTTCGGTTGGTACTACAAACCATGAAGATCTTAGGCCGCGAGATGTGGTCTCCTTACAGATGTATGTTGCTTGCGAGAGCTCAGATAGCCTGGAGGGGATCACCTAACCTCACGTTGCTACGAACCATGGTTACCATTCATGGCGCACCTTACCATGGTGCAGCGGCAGGCCACACGTAGCTCCATAGCCGATCCCTTTGGGGCCAATCTTGCAGTGTCCTCCCCACCGACCCATTCGGGTTCAAGGGCAGTGACAAATCAGTCTAGGTCCATGGATTATGAATGCTCGAAGTCAGCAGGCGCACGAGGACCTATATTTCTTTCCCCGAAACAGATTGTCCATGGACCGAACATCAGGGCTGCTACTAACATCCTGGTAGACCACATCCCGTTTCCCGATTAAGTACACGGGGTAGGGTCATCAGTCCTACGCCTGGTCGGTTTGAGTTGCCTCCAGTAGCCTGACGGGAAGCATGGGTTTTTCCCTGGTTGACTGTCACCCATATATGTACTAACCACGCTCGACCTTGCTTAACTTTGATTACCTATAGCAAGCGCCTTAGCCTGTACGACTACCCCAGCCCTACACATACATACATATATATATATGGCAGACAAAATTCCTTTTACTGCATTTAAAACATACAAATATTCATTAAACGAGTTGAATTGGAACATATATAACGGCAAAATATTTATTTTTGTTTTGTTTTCATTTTTTATTAAGCTCTGGTTTGGTTTCAGTATTCAGTTATATGTAATCTAATATTGAGGAAATGAATTATACCTTAGCTACCATAATGGGATAAAAATATAGATAAAAATGTATAATTATAAAAGATACATAATATATATATATATATATATATATATATATATATATATATATATATATATATATATATATATATATTGGACGTATATATTGGACGTACTTTAGAGGAAGAAATTTTGGAAATTAGGCACACAGTTAAATTAAGCACTGTTATGAATGAGACCTATATAATATTAAAAACCGCTTAATTTTACACTGATGCAATGAATCTAATAAAGATCGTTAGAACCGTATTGGAGACAATTTGTAAAAATGTGTAAAATCTATTTTATAAATTGGCACGTCCGGTAAACAGATTTTGAGACTTGGACTCAAGGAACAACAAAATATGTATTTTCATTCAAAGATCATATTCGAAAATTTTCACGATCGCATATATATATATATAAGTCAATGATTTTAAAGTGTTACAATTAAGTATGATAATCTGTCAGAAATTCTCCGTCTTGTTAAAGAAAGCGTAGAATTAAAGTAATGGTTGAAGGTGATGAAAGAGATGGCCAGGGCCGAGTCAGATGTGAACGGGTAGCGTGCCAACAACGATTTCAGACTTCAAATTGCGTTTGTTTCTCACAGGCTGCCACAGAAGATAATTTAGCTGGGAACCAAACCAGGAGTCTGTGTAATCTTTTCCACCACTAAATTACCACCAAAAATTACTTCACTCCAACTGAATTCCGATCTATTGGAGCTTTATTTCTTCCTGCTGGCTAGCGTTTTTATTCTGGTCGGTTTTATTTCACCTTGAAAAAAAAAAAAATTATAAAATTAATAAAATTCTTCTACTATAAAAGTGGTGCCTCTCGATTATCCATTAATTATAGTTTTTAAGAATTTTAGTTTTATAACAAGCCATATAGCTATGTTTAACATATAAATGTACCTATTCTGTTTCGTTTTTTGTGACTTTTTTTTTTAATTTATTGAATAATATAACAATCTATCACATGGAAATTGGCTATAGGGAGATATGATAACATTCTCACAATATAATAACTAAACAATAATCAAAAAGATAAATAAATTATAAAAAAAAAACATAGATATCTATCTATATACACTATTTACAATCAGATCAGGGAACTCCAAGGAAAACTTGTCCCTCCAACTCAAAAGTAACATATGGTCAATTAAATATAATAAACAAAATCAAAGGTATTTAGAATAAGTCATTTTAAAAATTCCTCATTTATTACTATTTTAATGAAGATAGGAATTAGCTTTAGTATTAAACTAAAAAAGCTTATTTTTATCCCTATGGAATTATATTTTCCTCATTTTTGTTTACGTAATTTAGATTTAACATCAATGATTTAAGAAGAGCAACAAATATTTTGAATCAAAACAATGAGTTACTAAAAAACAAATAATTGGTAATTGGTTGACTGTCGTGGATAATGAAGAGAAGGATAGTTGGGATGCTCAGTCAAAAAGGAAGGCAAAAAATAAATTATAATATTTATTTTTTACATATGCCGACGTTTCGACCTGAAGTTCAGGCCTTCATCAGGGCTTCCTCCTTAAGTGTCAAGGGGAGAATCTCTCATTCTCAGTCCCTTAACACATGAATCAGTTATAATCAGAGAATCAGTCATTCTCCCCTTGACACTTAAGGAGAAAGCCCTGATGAAGGCCTGAACTTCAGGTCGAAACGTCGGCATATGTAAAAAATAAATATTATAATTTATTTTTTGCCTTAATTTTTGACTGAGCAGCCCAACTATTCTTCTCTTCATAAAAAACAAATAATTCAGTTACATTTTTTTTGTAAATAATAAAGAAGGTACTAAATATTCATAGTATGTAGAAGTAAACACTATTAAAATATAGTAAATGATTGTTAAAACCATCAAATTTTACATTCATATACGATGTGTAATCAAGTATGAATTTTCTTTTATTTGAGAAAAATAAATATAAGTATAAAATCAATAATGTAAGATTGTACTTCTGAGAAGTCAATTTAGGCAAAAAACTTGTTTTCGAGAAGGCTGTTCTCATACTCACATACCATTTAACGAAATTGTTTTTACTTGGGCTTTTCTTAAAAGGTGTGTTTCCCGTTGAAATCTTGTAATTGAGTTTTTACGATCACGATATTTCTCCTAAAATTTTATTTCATAAACGTATAGATAAGAGTAAGTAAAAAAAAAAATTATGTTTGTACAAAAATATACAAATTTCAGGATATTGTGTTTATAAATGTAAGAACAATTAACAGAAAATGAGAATATAATAATAAATTAAAATGAAAAATGCTTAGGTTCTCAACTTCATTTCTATAATTTAAGAAGTGATAAAATTGTAATTCAGAAGATATCTAACATGGTTTATTGAGCGGAGGGCTGCCGACTATGGATATAATGACAAATATTCTGCTGAGAAGTTTCCAATTTATTGGAATTGACCAAGTTACGATAAAACGTGACATAACGGGTGCGATGGCGGCACCGCACAACTTGTCCAAACGTGCTTCGGATTATACGAATTACACATACACTGCAAAAAGCCATTATGGCATCCGATTCCCCCTCCTAGTTGACAAGCTTCCTTATAATTTAAATCAATTTACTAAACTAATACGCAAGAATCGTTCATCGGCATCTGAAAATATAAATTTTGAGGGGCTCAACAAAATATCTTACTAACAAATTGTTGCGGTCTTTTATTAGGAAAAATAGTTTCCTCAGCAAACTTGCCGGATGCTCAGTGGAGACGGTAGGGTTCGCAAAAAAAAAAAAAAAAAAAATCCGAATGTCAATTAAATATTTCTCACTATCTAACAGGTGTTATGCTATTTAATTGGTTGAATTTGGAAAATATCGAAAACCATAAAAATAAAAAGAATAAATGAACTTAATTAAAAAAAAAAAAAGATTTGGACGCGGAGTGAGCTACGAACTCGGAACCTGTGGGCTTAAAAACATATGTTCATTAACGTAAAAAACCTATCGAACCTTCTTACTCGGTTAATATTTATTTCCCCTAATCTCTCGAATAGGGTTTTACAATTCCTTATTAAACCTAACAAAAAAAACAAAAAAACAATATAATATATACCTAAAACGTGAAAATAAACTGAAGAAAGGGAGAAAATAAAACCGGCTATTATTAATACTAATGATGAATTTACTTATTTCTATTGATTTAAATAACTGTTAAAGGAAACGAAAATTATGAACAAGACATTAGATTTATAGTAAAACAAACAAAATACAATTACTTTAGTTATTAAAAAAAAAACAATATAAAATTATTATAGAACTACACATTAACATAGACTATACAATAAACGAATTACAAATATTTGAAGAAAAAAAATATATAGGAAATAAAAACTTATATATACATATTTACAAAATCTGAATGCCGAACTTTGTCCAATTGGCACATTGAGTAATCTGAGGAAGCAGGAACTTATTCCAGCTAGCGTCATCAGGGTCTCCCCAGTCAAGCTGTGAAAATGTTCATTCACCAACTTGTAAAATCAAGCGGCACTCGTCGCTGATAATCACAGGTTCTTGGAGAGGAAAAGAAAAATCCGATGTACACCATAAAACTAGATTATTTCACACACATAAATCCTTACCGTGCCTCTACACTCGCGAGGTTCCGCCATCTCTCTAAACTGTCTTTTGTTTTTCTCTCTCATATGTTGGCTGTTATACTGACTTGAAATTAATATTCATAACTAATACTTCAAACTAATTTATTTTTAGCTAACTCTCTTCGAGGTAAAACTAACAATTATTTTACGAACTAATGTTTTTTTGTATTGTATTTTTCGTTACAAAATGAAAAAATAATACATAATTAATTTCATTTATTATAATTGACAATTATATCATTAAAATATAACTGGTCAAAGTGTTTTGTTTTTGTTATTTTTCTCTATAAAGTTATCCTCAACCAGGTTCTCTTTACATGAGGGTACAACTAAAAAAAAATCCAAATTTTTAAGTTTTGGAAGACAATAAATACAATTAAAAAAGTTTATCAATTGTAGAATAATAATATAACAATCCTGACAAGCCGTTGTGCGTTTTATACAGATTTTTCTTTTCATAAGAATAAAGTGCAGCGTAGGTTTTCCTGGTGAAGGTCAACTATCCAAGTACTTACCGCGCTCGACGTTGTTTGACTTTGATTACCTTAAGAATGGACAATGAAGTACATAATCAAGCTGACAATAGAAGAAAGTCTTCAACGGAGAGAATGGTTGAAAAAATACTACTGAAATGTGACGGAATATTAGATATAGTAGATTGAACTGAAAAGGAAGTAGAACATGTGATAGGTAACGCATGTACTGATGTGATGACCTAGCGTGTTAAAGTTTACAATTAAACATTCTCGAGTTTAGCGACGACAGTTCGAATCGAAGCGGTTTGAAATTTATTTCGAGGCAAACCCACGGAATGAATCTTGGCCATCCCACGCTACTTAGAATAGGAATGGTTGTGCCTCTAGAACGACTCCCTCCCTCCATATACCAGAAATAACAAGGTAGGAGGTAATCGAAACAAAAACAAAAAATTTAGGTGATATTAAAAATAAGAAATTTGTTGATAATCGGTTAAAACTTAGGTTAAAGGCGGAAAAAATATTTCTGACCTCGTACACTCTAACTCTAACATTTTTTTCACTGCAGATAACCCAATAGATTCCGAAACCTTCCTAGCAACATTTGCTGATAATACCGCCATCCTATCGTACCAATCAGACGCTGAAATAGCAACCCTCAGCCTGCAAAACCACTTTTAATTGATCGAGCAGTGGTGCAACAATTAGTGCATCAAAATTAATTAATCAAAATTTAAACATGTCACCTTCACCCTCCGGTGCAGATACTGTCTGCCAATACTATTCAACGGTATTCCACTTCCCATCTCATACACTGCCCGGTATCTTGGCTTCCTTTTAGACAAAAGACTGACATGCAACCTACACATCAGATTTAAAAGACCAGAACTAACCTGAAGATTCGACCAGCTATACAGATTACTAAACATAAAACCTCATCTTAAGAAAAGTAAATGAATCCGAATGCCAAGATATTACCTTTACACTCCGACGAAATTACTGTCCACCAGAACACTTTTATCCCGTCCAGATTCCGTTCTCAGACGCAGTCCGGTATCTTGGCTTTTTTTAGACCTAAGACTAACATGGAACTCACATAATAGACTCAAAAAACAAGAACTCAACCGACGATACGGCCAAATTTACTAACTATTCAACAGAAAATCTAAACTTTCCATTGAAAACAAATTCAACTAGGCTACGGACTTGAACTGTGGGGGACAGCTAAATATTCCCCGTAAAACATATCCAATCCTTCCAATCCAAAGTACTCAGAACAATAGTCAATACTCAATATTACGTCACAAACAAGATCTTACACTATGACCTTAACATTCCATATGACCTTGACGTTATCCCATCCAGGTTTACAAACTTTCACCAGAATCTTATTCATCAACCTAATCCTCCAGCTCAATCCCTAAACTGCTCCGACCATCCTTATAACCCTTCTCGAAATTTAAAGAAGCATTGACTCCGAGACCTTTGGGGTCCTGGCAAAGACCGGCTTCTCTTCTCGAGTCCTGAGCGTCTGTAGCTCCACTGTCCTATTTCAGTTTCCACTGGCTTATAATACCAGTAACGCGAGAAGCACTGAGAACTTCTGAGTCTTGCTTTTTTTTCCACATGTGGAGGAGAAAGCTTGGCTCGGAGTTCTTTTGGCGAATGTATTTATTATATATATGTATGAAATTGTATAAAAATATTACTTATATAATAAAATAATTATGAAATATTTAATGAAATAAAATGATATTTGGCTATAAAAATGAAAAAAATTAGATATGATATGTAAATGGCCCAAATTACAATTAATAATAGAAAAAATAAACAAATATATATCAAGTGTGAAGTAGAAGTTATACAAAACTAAACAATAAAAGTTAAAGAACTTTAAGTGGTCACAAGCAAGTGAAGGTGGTAGAAATGGACGAACCGCTGGCATTCCAATTCTTCTTCAGGGACTAAACGTTGGTTCACTATGAGCGCTCATGTAATTAAAAACTGCAAATGGGCAGCGGCCAGAACGACGAGAGAAGTAGGTCACTCCACAGTAGGACTGCAATGGGCAGTATAGAAGTTTGCAGTACTGAGCTTAGGACTTGAACCTAGGACTTGTTTATATAGCTAGGGCTACAATCCACAACAATCTATAAACTATGGACTAGTCTATACTGAATAAACAACATAAGCTATAGGTTTATGAACAACATAATTAATAACTGATTTCATTTTGATCAATATTTGAACATTAATAAATAAACCGAATCATTGATTAACTTTTTTAAAAATAATAATATAAGAGAAATTAACGCTGTGGAGTTAACATCCATATTATAAAAATAGAATAGGCAACCACCAAGCAGGTATTCAGAAGATAAAGGTGTACACTACACCAGATCTTCATACTAATTCTGGTGATGGAAAACCGTTAGGAAGGATTTGGAATTTAATTAGCGGTGCATGGAGTTTAAGTAGATTAATATAGAAATGAATCATGATATTAATTATAATTGTAATAGATTAATGATATTTTTTGTTTAAATTCTAAATCAATATTTTGTACATTAATATGAATTAGTACAATTTATAATCGTATTTATCTATATTAAACTGTTGTAAGTTTTTGTTTTGTTGTTTTTTACATGATCATATCATTGGGAAACAAAGTTGCTATTTTTTTTTATTGTTTGTAAACTGGTTTGTAAAAGCATTCAACAAAGATTCATAAACATTCAATCATAGAAAAAAAGTAAATGTGAAAATATTTTATTTACTTTAATATAATATGTTAAATAAAGTTAGGAAAGCTTGATAACGTAAAACATAAGTTTGATTACTAAATAACATAAGGTTACTACAAAAAGTAAGTACAAATACGACAAATATGAAAATCAAATATATTAAAAGGGACAAATTATTTACACATCCTAAACAGATTCGTCTTGCCGATAATGTTGCCCAAAATGGGCAAGGTGCAAGACCAAGATAAGATCGCCTAACTGTTGCAAGACCAATATTACTAAAACAAAATGATTTTTTGCATAAAAAATGAGGCAAAATAGTTTCTAATTCTTGAAAATTTTAGTTACTATATGTAAAGAATTGGTATAACCAGTATACTTTTGCATTTAACTCTTCTATTTTTTCATTCGGGCTAAGTTAGGTTTCTCCTCCCAAAAAAAATTACAGTAATTAAAGACTCGTCTTGGTCTTGCACAACACTGCTTGCCGCTGACAAGAAATTCATACATGCAAAAACTTCGTACAAAACTTGCTCCAAAATAAACAACCAGCATATCAAAAACTTCAGTTCAACCACAAACTCCAATAAGATCCAAGAAAAACTATGAATCGAAAAGTATAACATTTGTTAGCGCACGGTGTAGGGGGTGTGTCAAAACCGTTTTACATGTAATTTGAAAAAAGATCGTAAATTCTTAAGCTGAGGGGTAGGTAACGTAGGAAGGTAGCTGAAGGAAATTAAGGGTTGTATTAACATAGATGTGATTACCATGATACTTTGAGACGTTTGACAGTCTGAAAACCGAAGGCGTGCCAACTGGCAGGTTGAAATTGCCATGGTCAAAACTATTTGGTACTACTTGAGTACTTAACTTACTGAATAAAAACACTACAAATGAGATTATTCTGAAACGAAAGAGAATATAATTTAATACATCATGTTTACAAAATATTTTACTACAGTCGCGTTGATGTATTTGTACAATTTTCTGATTCACTTTCGGGTTTTCATCCCATTTTGTGATCGTATACCTTCATCTATTTTCGGATAGATGGAAAAACATTTAGCTTAGATTTTTCCATTTCTTTTTTTTGCGCGTAGAATGAATAAAGCATTAAGTATAAAAATTGTATAATTGTTTATGATATGGCCCAGCATCAAAATAAAATAAAGAAAGTAAAAAATTATATTAATTTGTTATTATTGATGCACGATTTTTGTCCGAAAACCTAATGATATTTATATTAAGTATATATTTTAATGTATATAACTAGAAATAATATGATAGATTTCGGGAAAGTACATATAGTTTAAATAACCTCTAAAATCAATAAACATACAAAAAATGCTAAATTTATAAGTATTGAAAAATTAACTTATATTATTATAAACACGTATTTTTTACAATAGAGGTCATTTTTAAAGTCCTGTAAGATAATAACATAGGAAGTAAAAATAATAAAAAAAATAAATAATAAAAATAAATTGTATTTTGTTTTGGATAATTAAATTATTTTATTAATATTTGATCGTTTTTACAATGAAAATAATGTACTAAAAACGTTAATATGGCACTATAATTATGCCATTTATGAGTACTGAACCTTGTGACCAGTGTTACCCAAAATCGGTCTTGGCACTTTGCAAGACCAAGACCAAGGCCACCTAACTGTTGCATTGCCAAGACCAGGACTGGTAAAAAAAAAATCGATTTTTTAAATAAAAATTAAGGCAAATAGTTACTTATACTTGATAATCTTAGTTACTATATGTAAAAAATTGGTATAGCCAATGTACTTTTGCATTTAACTCTTCTAATTTTTCATTCAGGCTTAGCTAGATTTCTCCTATCTAAAAAATTACAGTAATACCTGTACAGTAATAATCTAATAAGAAACTGCAAGACTCTTGCGCAAGACCAAGACTGAGTTTGCATGACCAAGACTCGTCTCAGTCTCGTATTTGTGCAACACTACTTGTGACAGAGAACTGTAGGGACCTACACCAGTGCCGCTTTTTCGCCGATTAATTGCTTTTTCTAAAGAACGTTTCAAATATTTTAAAAATAATCAATGATTTAAAAAGAGAAATGTATTCTCTAGATGTTTTATATTAGAGCATTGTTTTTATATTGTTGGTCATTTAATTACAAACGACGCTTGATTTTCAACCCTAAATTTTTTTTTGTTGAGAAATTTGAATTTAGTGATATATTTTATTGCCAAAGCCAATTATTTTTTTATGTTTTATTCTAGTACTCTGATTACCTAGCTTTAATAAGTTCTTAACTCCAACTCAGTTCTCCAACTCTAATTTTTTTTTTCTCTTTTCCATTTTATTTTCAATTATTTATTATATCTCTCTAGGGAATAATTATACTGAAACTATGAGCATAAATTGGTCACTAAGGCAATCAAATTGCGTAGTATGGAAACGTTTTTTATATCCCAATCTGTGTTCGCCATTTAAAAGTATTAGTTATATTAAAATTAAAGCGTGTTAATGACCCCGAACGGAAAAATATTCGAAGGGTATAATCTATAAGGCCATTAGGCGAAGATAGGGCCCCAAGCGGTTTATTGAAGACGAATCAATTTGTTCCGAATCATTGAGGGGGCTACCAGCGCATAGCTACTCCTTCATCCCATCCTTTCGTCTCTTTCCAATTTCCATCTTCATCTACCAATTCATGCTTCTTAAATTTCTTATTTGATTAACAGGTTCCATCGAAATCGCAGTCTTCGCTTAAACTAGGCAACCCCAAGTCCTAGGAGTAGACTTGAGAATAGTGTTCATAACTATTTTAAGGCTCAAACGATCAGTAGGCCATTTATTGCCAAGGCCAATTACTTTTTTATATTTCTTATTGTTTTATCATACTCTGCTTATCTAGCTTTAATAAATGGGCCAATAATGACAAAATTAAGCCAACTGCTGTAAATCTCAGTAAAGGAAAAACTACCTAAAGTCGAAGTCGTCAATCCGCCATATTTGGACACCAATAAGAAGATAAGGGACTGTTTTAATTTACAATAATGTTTTACGTTCTATAGAATGGTCTCTTTATATGCATAGTATATGTTTAAACACACACTATAAATATAGCTCTTTGCATCGAAAAGCTTCTTAAGATTTGTCAATTGAACCCCTAGACGTGCCTCTGTTTCCCACTACTATGCTGATTTATGTATACATTCTTCTTTTTAAATCATCTATCCACTCCATCGCCACAAGATCTCGTCCTTCTGAACTTCAAACCCCTTTGCGCCCCTTTCGGTTTGCTCTACAAACCTTGTTCATCTTTGGCCGCCTTAACCATTCTTCTCCTCCTCTGCCTATCTTGGGCTATTTCTCTATCAACTTTATTCTAAGACAACGTCCGTTAAGAATAACAATATTTTACATACAAATTAACATTACATCAGGAGAAATTATCAAATACATAAAATAATAACTGAAGTATTAGTAATAAAAAAGGTTTATACATAGCTTAAAGATGTATTAATGAAATCAGGTGAACAATAGGATAACAATCTTGCAATACGAATAAGAAATATAAATATACGAATAAGAAAAATAACATGAATATAAGTAGATAAATAAAGTATAAAAGGAATAATAAATTTATTTTAAGAGAAAACCATTGTAGCAACAAAAAGAAAAAAAAAACATAAGAAAAGGAAGTCAACAAAATAAATTATTTATATCAGTTACTTAACAGCTTTGAATGAATACTCATAATGGTAATGTAAATAATTAAATAGTATTTTAAACAATTTACAAAACGTAATTTGAGAAGGGGGGGGGGGATACACATATAGAGATGGCGAGGAGTGTAAAAATAAATTACATGTCAAATACATATAATCTTGTGGACGGAGAAAAAAAAAATATAAACTATTTCTTCTATTTTCTTTCTTCGTCACATCTCTATTTCAAAAGTGATACTGAATCCATATATGCTTGTTTGTTTTAGGTAAAATATTTATAATACTATAAAATAAGACTGTGTTTTATTATTTCTTCACTATATTTATTTCAGTCTACGTTTCGGCTAGTAATCCATTTTCAAGCCTTCTATAAGATAAACACTATTAATTTTATTCACTAATGCAATTCTACGTTCTATGGTGGTGGTATTGGTCCTATTTAATTTAATATTTTATGAATTATAAACCTAGTTAGGTTAAGTAAATTTATTAATTTGTAGTTTAATTTGTACCACTAGATAGAATGAGGTTGTTTTTTATTTAAAATCAGATATACCAAGGTAGGATCATCAGACATAAATTATTTTAAATTTTAAACATCCTTACTTTATTTATTCATGCTTGTTGCATGTAGTCCTTAAATAGATTAAAGTTAAGTATAAGTGTGGTTGGGAGGTTGCACGTTGTTATATCTTTGTTTATATTGTTCATTTTTAAGGGTTACCATTAAAACATTTGAGTAATTAACATTTCAATTTTGTAATCATACTGGCATATGTAATGTTTAGTCCTTTTGTGTCTGCTTGGAAATTACATACTGTGTCTAGATTTTTAGAAATGTAAATCGATTTTAAAACTTTTCTTTTGAAGCTATTTTTTCACTTATTGGTATTTTAATGTTATTTTTTTTATTTGTTTATTTAGAAATATTACATTCTGTCACATCAAGGACATTTATAATAGTGTTCAGAGAAAGCACACTCACACTCTATTTACAATAAAAAAAAAAAATAAAAAAAAAAATAATAATACAGAAACTTAATAATAATAAATACAATAAATAAAATAAAAATAAATACAATAAAATAAAATAAATGTATATAAACAAAAGAACTAACCTAATCATACACACTCGGGCTTGAGTGGAGGATCTGGCCATTGCCAAAACTCCAATAGATGCTTATTTACAAAAGGTCTCTGGGCCACTGCCGCTTCAACCTTCGAGGAGGATTGTAAGGATGGGTGGTGCTGGATAGAGATTGTGCAAGGGGATTTGGATGATAGGTAAGGTTCTGGTGAAATTTGGAGAATTTTTCTGGAATAAGGTCTAGGACAAATGGGATATTAAGGTCATGGTGTAGGATTTTGTTATTTACATAGAATTGAATACGTTTGATGTTAGAAGCTTTTGCTGTACCCCACAGTTCAAGTCCGTATGTCCATATAGGTTTCAGTATTGTCTTGTAGATAAGTAATTTGTTTTCAATAGAAAGTTTGGATTTTCTGTTTAGTAGTCTGTATAGCTGGCCGTATCGTCGGTTGAGTTCTTGTCTTTTGAGTCTAGTATGTGGGTTCCACGTCAGTCTTCGGTCTAAATGAAAGCCAAGATACCGGACTGTGTCTGAGTAAGGAAGCTGGATGGAATTAAAGTGTACTGGTGGACAGGAACTGCGTCGGAGTGTAAAGGTAATGTGTTGGCATTTAGATTCATTAACTTTAATGCGCCAGTTATTACACCAGTGCTCAATCAAGGTGAGGTGGTTTTGGAGATTTAAGGATGCTATGTTGGGATCTGAGTCGGATGATAGAATAGCGGTGTCATCAGCAAAAGTTGCCAGGAAGGTATCGGGATGGACAGGGATATCGGCGGTAAAGAGGATGTAAAGGACGGGACCCAATACGCTACCTTGAGGAACACCTGCCTCAATTGGATAGCAATGGGAAAATTCAGTACCGCAACGAACTCGGAAGGTACGATCTGAGAGGTAGGATTAATGTTATTAAAATCAAAATTTTGTTTTGGTCGAGTGCTTTGTGTTGATAGTCCAGTGCAGGAGTTATATATTTTTTATTTTAGAATTAGAATTTCTAGCATGATTTATGACTCTCTATAATTAGAATTTCATTCATTATTACCTCTGTATCAACCAATATACTGAAGATTTCTTTATTATTATTTAAAATATTACTATTTAGTTTGAGTTTTATATCGTAATTTAAATTTCTTTTATGGATATTATTTCTTTTTTTGTACAAATAATTTCTTATATCTTTATTAATTTCATTGTGTAATCATGATTTGTGATTCTCTGTAATTAGAATGTCATTCATTATTACCCCTGTACCAGCCGATATACTGAGTATTTCTTTATTATTATTGTTGGATATTATATTAAAATTTTCTGCTAAGGTCATTAAATTGATTATGTCATTAGGTATGTTTGTTTTACTTAGGTTGAACACTCTATTGCTTTTGTATATGTTCTGATAATTGTTTATGATACCCTCATCTTTAAAATGATTTTTGATTAGTGTTATTGAAATAGTATGGTTTCATGAATTGTGGTTTGTAAGTCCTTTTTATTTTATATTAATTCTATCATTACAGTGAGCCAAGATATTATTTACAAGTCTTTCTAGACTTTTTTTAATGTACTAAGTTAATATATTACAATATTCTGTCATATGAAATATTTTTGAAAAATAATCTGTCCATTTCATTTTGGATGTGGAGTATTCTCAAATTGATTTGTTCAATTTCCAACTTTAAAATGTGGGTGACTATTCCAGAAATAATATTTTTATTTTTTAGTTTACAGCTATTTAGGAAATTGGTGTTGAAGAGATTTTCAATTGGTATGATAACTTTGATAATATGCAAGGGAATTTTATTCTTTGGATTCCTAAACTCAGTGAGATATTTTAATTTGATCTTACCATTTTCATATGGTAAAGAATTAATAAAACACAGCCTTATTTTATAGTGATACTGAATCTTTTCCAATTCATCGAAAATATAGATACATAGAATCTTGTAAATAGTAAAAAAAAAATTAAATCAAAGCAAACAATTTCTTTTATTTTTTTCTTTACCCCAATGCTATATCAAAAGTGATATACAAAGCTGCCTCCATTAAATGGTCCAACCTTTTGAACTTCATTAGGAGAAAAAAAAGACAGAATAGAGGTACAATAGACAACCACTGGTATTATCAAACTTTGGGGTTGGCAAAAAGGACCAATAGGCCCACTTGCTGGAATAAGTCCCCCCACCTGTACCAGTACCATTATATCAAAAGTGATATGGAATATTTTTTAATTCATAAAAAATAACAAATAAAAAGTAATTCTGTATAAAAAAATAAAATTAAAATTAATTCCCTAACCTCATTGTAAATAGTGTATATAGGTATGCATGTGTTTTTGATTAGTTTTAATTTTCTTATTTTTTAGGTTATTTTATTTAATTATTTATTGTATATCTCATTTTCTTTCAACTTGGAAAGTAAGATAATTTTAGATTAATTCGAGAAAAAATATGTCATATAAAAATATTGGGCCGTTTGTCCTAGGTAATTTCATAGTATTGGCACGTTCGGGAAGAAGTTTATGCTGAACCGGCCAATATTTTGGTAGGCCACCTTTCTAGATTTTGTGATAAAATTAAATTACTTTTGATTATTATTTTGCTTCTATTTATTTTACATTTTCTGTACACATAGTGTTAATGTAGCGTCACTATAACTCGTGTTGAATATGCTATATGAAAATGCTATAACTATAGCATCACGATCTCACTATAACTAATGTCCAAGAGACAGATTGTTGTAATACTCAATAAATGAATTTTAAAAAACAAATAAACATTGGTACATAATAAAAATTACCCAGCGTTAGATTGGATAGTGAAGAGAAATTATCATAAGAGGGTTTAAGTGTGGATAAGGATGGTGCATAGCGGATTTTAAGTGGAGTGGAATTCCTAAAAGCTGTGTAGTGGGCAATAAAGGAGTGTTGAAACGAGACATATCTGTGCAAAGGGTTCGGAATTTCAGAAGGACGAGATATCGTGGAAATGGAGTAGATATATGATTTAAATAGGAAATTTTATACATAATACGGGCGATGATTATTGACTTTTTGGTAAAGGAATATGCCTAGGAAATATTGTCTTGCGGAAGAAGGGAAGAGCCATCTTAACTCAGCATATTAGTGAAGAACTCGGGGATCTATCGGGGTTATATTGACAAATCTTACAAAGCTATTCGATACGAAGAGCTATATATATAGTTTGTGTTTAAACATATACTATGCATACACAGAGACGCTTCTATAAAACGTAAAACGTTACTGTAAATTGAAACAGTCCCTTATCTTCTTTACTTACTCGATGCTTAATCAATAATTTAACACGTTTTCTCGCCGATGTCTGAGAGAAGAAGAGACTTCAAATTAACTCTGAAATAAAAGTCCTTTTTCATTGAGTTAAAAAAACTTTTTATTGGAACATTCAAGCTTATATAGAGGAACGGCTGTGCACACCATCCTTAGTGTTTAGAGGATTTATGTCTATATAGCCATATCTGCTTATGTCTTTTATTAACTACGGGATGAGGTATGGGAAACGTATGTTTTTATCTTTTTTTTTTATTTTCTTCTTTTCTTTTTGCACTATGATGTATACAATATTACCACCAAGTTATGTCCAGTAAGGCGTTTATTAAGAGGTACCGGTATGGTAACACCTCTCCTCGCATTTCATCAGCTAACTAACTGCAATAAGCAAGCTGCGTATGCTAACCCCAGAGAGCTCATTCAAATCTGAGCATTTTCAAATGACTGCAGAAACTTCCAACCCTCACCAAATGCTTCGAAACGGCAAAAAATTGATGAAATGCTACAAAACGACAGTGTATAAATATCTATATATTCCGAGAATGGAGTATTTAGTTCCGTCAAAGGTCAGATTCATCACTCAAGACAACATCTACATGGCAACATGAGTTAAAATCCCATTCATGGTAGGCTTTTAACTCTAGTATTAATTACCTGCCCTTTCCCTGGCTGGTAAAATAAACACAGAAGGACAGAAACAAAAATCGGTGGGGTGTATAGTTCGTTGCCATATTAATATGGCGTAACATCTTTTTTCGAATAACTAGAAGATTTTGAGGTCAATTATATTTGGCAGGAATTCTTGGAGAGTTATTTGGAGAGAGGGCAGTCTGGACTGCATTTAGAATTTTGGTTGTAATAAAGGAGTGTATGAAATTGTTAAATGATTATGAGGTTTTCAGTGTTATACTGAGCTAAATTTTACCGAAAGGATTTGACGAAATAGTTTCCAGTTAACTAAGCTTCTGATGAAGTCCGGTGGACAGTATTTAGGAATAAGAGTTACAGTCCTTGGTACAGACCCCTTCTTATCAAATTATTGACATCCTCCTGAAACTTTGTAAATAGCTTCGTCACATCGTAGACTACAAATATTTTATTTGCGAAAATTCTAGGAAGTGGAGCAATTTCAATCAGGAGATCGGCAAACTTTGTCCATTTAATTCGATACCAAAAACTCGTAAATACTGTTTTGCTTTCAACTTGAATCTTAAGATACTTTGAGAAAAAAATCGAGAAAAAAGGTGGCCTACAAAAATATTGAGCGGTTTGGCGTGACCTACACTCCAAAAATGTCAAAATGACGAGGTTTTATAGGAAAAACGTTTTATTAATTTTTTGATCAAATCATCTTACGATACAAATAGGAAGAAAATTGTTATTTAAGAGTAGTTTTTACCTAATTAAGTAGGCAATGTTTGCCGATCTCGAGATCGAAAACGCCCAAATGTCGAGAATTTTCGTAAATAAAATATTTGTAGATTACGATTAGATGAAGCTATTTACGAAGTTCAGTTCTGCGCATGCGTTAGCCCTAGTTAAACATACGTCAGGTCGTCTCTTATAAAAATCTCATTTATCAGTGGCAGTATACAAGTTTAATGTGAACAATTAGTGTTATCAGTTACATTAACAATTACGTTTGATACTGGACAAAAAAAATAAGGTGAGTAATCACTTATTTACAACACAAGAGTGAACAGTGTAACTAGACCTTAGGTTAGTTAGATAACGGCCAGCCATAAGCTGCAACAGTCGTTAATACCAGTGGGCTAGATCCCTCCGTCGGAGGCAGATCTGTGCTCTCCAAGAGCGCGTCTATATTTTCGTGTTCAATAAAATTTTTTTTTTTTCCTCTCTTCACTTTTATCAATTTTTCTTTTAAAAATAAATATGAAATGCGATATTATCACATGCTAATGTCGAGTAAGGGCAAAAACACTAGGTCCAGGAGCCTGGATACTACAATTAGTTCTCCCATTAAAAAAAAGACAAGGCATTCGAAAAGAAACACTCCACCAGCCACACCAGGGAGCTCCATAGAAGAAGTGGAACCCCAACCTGGCTCCTCACAACAACCCAATAATTATGAGACAACTCAAGCTATGGGTGAAGAATCGCCGTTTTTCACTTCGAATCCATTTGAAGTGCTTTCAAATATAAACAACGAACAAATGGAAGCAGCATCCATCCCCAGAGAACCCAAACCCCCACCAATATTTGTTAGAAATATTAAAAATTTTCAATTGATGTGTAATCAATTGAATAATCTGGTAGGTTCAGGAAAATATTTATGCCAAAGCCGCACCAATGACACTAAGTTAATGCCCGACACTCCAGAAACCTATAGAAAAATCATAAAATATTTATCTGACACCAAGGCTGATTACCACACGTATCAACTGCGTCAAGAGAGGGCGCTCAGGGTCGTTATCAGAAGACTGCACCCATCTACGCCAACAGATGCTATAAAAGAAGAGCTCACGGGTATGGGATTCCATGTTCGCCAGATAGTGAACATATTTAAGGAGGATAGAGAACAGCCTGGAATAAAAAATAAAATACCTCTTCCACTATTCTTCGTTGACCTTGACCGAACACCTGATGTCGAAAACATCTACAAGGTCACACGCCTTTATTATACAAGCGTTGTTGTAGAAAAGCCCTACAGCAAGCGCGACATCGTTCAATGCCATAACTGCCAGGCTTATGGCCATACGAAACGGTATTGTCATCACATTCCTAGATGTGTGAGGTGTGGTGAGCAACACAAAACAGAGGACTGTAGGAAGTCTAGAACTTCACCTGCAGTATGCGCTTTATGCCACCAAGGACACCCAGCCAACTACAAGGGTTGTCAAACTTACAAAGATTTGAAAACACGAATGTACGCAACGCCTAGAGAAGAAGGGACATCCAGGCCACCAAGACAACCCTATAGAACAGTGAACGGAAGAGTGTCCTATGCTCAGATGTTCAAAGGAGACACTGTAAACACTCAATCTCAGGCCCTGCCACAAGAATCTAAACCTCAAGAATTCACACATCAACCTCAAGACCCATATCCCTCCATCCCTGAACGTAGGTTAAATACTCACACATTCATTCCTCCTCCTTCCAATTCCACTGACCTCACAAGCCTATTGACATCTTTCCTTTCCGAATTTAGATCTCTCATTACCCCCCTTATTTCGCTACTTACCAATGTTATATCCAACCTCATTCCACTGCCAAGAAATCCATAAATGTCCTCAACCAAATTCCTCTCCATTCTCCTCTGGAATGCGAATGGTATTCGGAACCACATCAACGAACTGACAATCTTATTACATGACAAAAACATCGACATAGCACTAATAACTGAAACTCGACTAACCAACAAACGACAAATCAACGTGCCCGGCTACAATATTTATCGAACCGACCATCCTGATGGAACAGCACATGGTGGCACTGCCATAATTATCCATCGATCCGTTTCCCATCATTTGTTTCCCTTACCAAGCCATAATTTCCTACAATCCACAGCCGTAATAATCCAAACACCCCTTTACCCAATAACACTAGTTGCGGCATATTCCCCACCTAAAACACCCATTTCCGAATCCCAAATAATTTCCTTCCTGAATTCCTTAGGACACCACTTCCTCCTAGGTGCAGATCTAAATGCAAAACACCAGCAATGGGGAGCCAGATCCACAAATTCCCGAGGCCGAACATTGCTATCTGCACTTAATTCCCATCGCAGCAACATCCTTTCACCTAATACACCCACATACTGGCCAACAGATCCCAACCGCAATCCCGACCTTCTAGACTTTTTCCTCCACAAAGGTCTAGGATCACTACACTGTTCTATTTCAAGGTTTGATGATCTTTCCTCAGACCATAGTCCTCTAGTCCTAACCGTTTCCACATCTCCCATTCCCAAATCATCCCCACCTTCATTTATCAGGGGGCCAGTTAACTGGAACCTTTTCCGTCAAATACTGGAAGATAATATTGACCTCAGAGTTTCCTTAAAAACACCTGAAGACCTCGACGATGCAGTGCATTCCTTCACTACCCTGATCCAGCAAGCAGCTTGGACTGCATCCTCACCTGATCGTCCCAAAAAATACCATAACATAAATCCTTTACCTCAAGATCTATTGGACCTAATCCATAGCAAACGTTGCTCTAGGACCCTTTGGCAAAGAACTAGGCATCCTGATGACCGGAAATCGTATAATTATTATTCCAAACAGGTAAAAAAGAAACTGGAAACTTTTAAAACCCAATCCTACAATTCCTACCTCTCCTCATTATCCGCTAGTGATAACTCCCTCTGGAACGTAACCAAAAAAATCCTTAAATTCCAGTCCATTTCCCATCCACTTCGCCGTGATGATGGTTCCTGGGCTTCGTCAGATGCGAATAGAGCAGAGGAGTTTGCTAAACATTTATCCTACACATTCACCCCTCACCCCGAACTCCATCCCAGCCACACTGCTGAAGTTGAAGAATTCCTCTCTTCACCAATTCCTCTCTCTCTACCTCCAAAACCTGTTAACCCCTCTGAGGTCAAATTCCTTATAAACAAATTAAAACCCCGAAAATCCCCTGGATATGATCTCCTCACTTCACAAATCCTCAGACAACTTCCCAAAAAAGCAATCATATTCCTTACCTATCTATACAACTGCATCCTTCGCACAACCAACTTTCCTTTGGTGTGGAAACATTCCATAATCATCCTGTTTCCAAAACCAGGTAAACCTGTTAATAACACATCATCCTATAGACCGATAAGCTTACTCCCGATCCTCTCAAAAATCTTTGAGAAAATCCTTCTCAAACGCATCCTACCCATAATCGAATCCCACAACATCCCTTCTCATCAGTTTGGATTCCGCTCAAGACATTCCACTGTCCAACAAGGCCTTCGTGTTGTGGACCATATATCCTCTGCACTTGAAAACAAGCATTATTGCACTGGTGCCTTTCTGGACGTAGCACAAGCTTTCGACCGGGTGTGGCACGATGGCTTGCTTTTCAAGCTCAAAACCCATTTACCCCAATCCTTATACCTAGTCCTCAAATCCTACCTCTCAAATCGTTCCTTTCAAGTCCGTTGTGACACCGCATTCTCCACTTACTATCCAGTTGAGGCTGGTGTTCCACAAGGCAGTGTCTTGGGCCCAGTTCTCTATATCCTCTTCACTTCCGATATCCCTTCCAATCCCGATACATTTCTAGCTACATTTGCTGATGATACTGCCATTCTATCTTCCCACTCAGATCCTCAAATAGCATCTCTAAACCTACAATCTCACCTCTCTTTGATTGAGCAGTGGTGCAACAACTGGCGCATCAAAATCAATGAATCAAAATGCAAACATATCACTTTTACCCTGCGACGCAGATCCTGTCCGTCAATCCTTTTTAATTCAATTCCACTTCCCTACTCAGACACAGTCCGTTACCTTGGCTTCCTTCTTGACAAAAGACTAACTTGGAACCCACATACCAGACTTAAAAGACAAGAACTTAACCGACGATATGGCCAGCTGTATAGATTACTAAGTAGGACATCCCATCTTTCGATTGAAAATAAACTTTTAATCTACAAGACCATACTGAAACCTATCTGGACCTACGGACTTGAACTGTGGGGAACTGCTAAACATTCGAATATCAAACGCATCCAATCCTTCCAGTCCAAAGTACTTAGAACAATAGTCAATGCCCCATATTATGTCACAAACAAGACCCTACACCATGACCTTAACATCCCATTTGTCCTCGACATCATCCCAACCAGATTCTCAAACTTTCACCAAAACCTTATCCATCATCCAAATCCTCTAGCTCAATCCCTATCCAGCTCCCTTCATCCCTACAATCCTCCACGAAGGTTAAAACGGCAGTGGCCCAGAGATCTCTTGTAAATATGCTTCTGGAGTCCTGGCAATGGCCAGCTTCTCCACTCATGTCCCGAGCGTCTGTGGCTCTAGTGCCCTCTTTCAGTCTCCATTGGCTTCTAATACCAGTGATGCGGCTGGAAAAGTGGCACTGGAATCTCCTGGAGTCTTGCTTTGCCTTCCACATGTGGGGGAAAAAGCCTGGCTCGGAGATTCTTGGGCGAATGTATATATTGTATATAGGTATGATTGTGTTTATAAGTTTCTTTTTATGTTATTGTTTATTTTTTTTTTCTTTTATTTTCTTTCTTCATCAGTATTATTTATTTACTTTTTATGTTTATATTTATTTCTCTATTATTTGTATATATTGTTTGAATGAGAACTCTTAGCCCTAATACTTATAGCCCTCCAGTGGCTGATTGTATTATTATTCAATAAATAAAAAAAAAAAAAAAAAAAAAAATTTACGAAGTTATAGGCGGATGTTAATAATTTGATGGAAAGGGGTCTGTCCCACGAATATTAGGGATCATGTAGCATTAATGGACCTGAAGTACAAATAAACCAAATTGAGCAAGTATACTTTGTAGTGATTCCATCTTACTCCAAAGTTGGACAACGGATTCTCTGTCAGTCAATGGTCCACCGCAGTTTGATGGGTATTGTCACAGAATAAATTTTGTTTTCTATTCTATTATAATATATATATAGTCCCTCTGCTCAGCTTCTACTGGGCTTTAATACCAGTAGTGCGGCTGAGTGAGGGGCGCTAGGATCTCCTATATTCCTGTCTTTCCTTCCACGAGTGGGGAGAAATGCTTGGCTTGGAGATCTTAAGTGAAGGATGTATGTATTCGGGTAGTTAATTTTATTAGCTTAGTTTATATACATTTACTTTTAGTGTTATTATTTGTCTGTATTATTTTTTTTTTTTTTAATGTGAATGGAGAAGAAGGCAGTGGATCAGCTGATGAGAAGGTTGTCTCCTCAACTCCTCTCTCAGTTTTTACCAATTTTATAGCGGAATCTCTCTGATTATTCACGTGATACAGTTAAGTGTATATCAGAGCAGTTGATATTTACTGTTGGCATCTTTTTTTTTTGTTATTTTAAGAAAAAAAAAAAAAAAAATTTTTTTTTTTTTTTTTTATTTATTTATTTATTTTTCTCTTATGATATGCGGTATGATCAGCAAGTGATGGCCAGTAAGGTGCCCAAGAGGTCTCGGTCAGACGGAGTTAGCTCACCAGCCAAACAAAGGACTCGTCGCTGCCTACGAGAAATACCTCCAGTGACCAAAATGAACACTTCAGAACCAGAACCTCAGCCCCAACCAGGTACGTCTGCACAAGAAACGATTGAAGAATCACCTTTCTTTACTCCAAACCCCTACCAAGTGCTTCAAAATGACAGAGAAGTAATGGAGTCTGCAGCAATACCCAGAGAACCAAAGCCTCCTCCGATATTTGTGAAAAATATAAAAAATTTCCAGATGTTCTGCACCCAACTAAATAAAATCTGCTCTGGCAGTTATTCATGCCTTAACAGGACCAATGACACCAAAATAACACCTGATTCTGCAGAAGCCTACCGAAAAATAGTGAAGTACTTATCAGAAACAAATGCGAATTTTCACACTTACCAGCTGAGGCAGGAAAGAGCTTTACGAGTAGTGATAAGAAATTTACATTCCTCAACCCCCACTGAAGTTATTAAAGAAGAACTAACGACGCTTGGTTTCAATGTACGCCAGGTAACAAACGTTTTGAAGGAGGACAGGGAGCAGCCAGGATTACGAAATAGGATCCCACTACCATTGTTTTTCGTGGACTTGGAGCCATCACCAGGTATCGAAAAAATATATGATATCACAAGAATATACTACACAATGGTGAAAGTTGAGAAGCCATATCCCAAGAGAGACATCGTGCAGTGCCATAATTGTCAGACCTATGGCCACACGAAGACATATTGCCACCATCTGCCGCGTTGCGTGAAGTGCGGTGAACAGCACAAATCTGTAGAGTGCACCAAACCTATACAAGATCCAGCAGTATGTGCCCTATGCTTGGAGGGACACCCGGCCAACTACAAAGGCTGCCAAATTTACAAGAATCTCAAAACCAGACACCAGAAAAACCGGATTCAAGATGAAGCACTAAGAACAAGAAGAGAGAGAGAGCCTTCCAGAATTGTAAACAATGATGTATCATTCTCCCAACTACTTAGAGGTAAGACTTTAACCGATAAATGTCAAGCCCTGCCACAACAACAACCTCAAACCCAACCTCAAAATCCTCTTCATCCTAATATACCTAACCACCAACAACAAATTCCTCATATTCCTCCTCCTTCAAATGCAACAGATCTCACAAGTTTGTTAGCATCTTTCCTCACCGATTTCAAATCCCTTGTTACTCCACTCATATCACTCCTCACGAATCTCGTATCTCACCTCATCCCTCCTTTGAAAAATCCTTAAATGACTCACATCCCTAAACCCATATCCATTCTCCTTTGGAATGCGAATGGTGTTAGAAATCATACAGACGAACTATCTACTTTACTACTTGACAAGAACATTGATGTGGCACTAATTACTGAAACTCGACTAACCACTAAACAGCACTTCAATATACCACAATACCTGACATATCGTACTGACCACCCTGACGGAAAAGCACATGCCGGTACTGCTGTAATTGTACACCAATCCCTCTCCCATCACGTACTCCCATTACCAATACATGATTTCCTACAGTCCACCGCTATCGTGATAAAAACCTTCTCCTTTCCGGTCACTCTTGCATCAGCGTATTGCCCTCCTAACCGATCCATATCCAATGCCCAATTCAGTTCTCTCCTCGACTCCTTAGGACATCACTTCATCTTGGGTGCAGACCTAAATGCCAAGCACCAACAATGGGGTTCCAGAACCACGAATTCTCGTGGCCGAACCCTGCTGTCTGCACTCAATTCCCAACGTTTTCACCTCCTTTCCCCCAACTCTCCTACCTACTGGCCCACAGATCCCAACCGTAATCCTGATCTTCTTGATTTCTTTATCCACAGCGGCTTAAGTCCCCTCAATTGTTCCATTACACGTCTAAATGAACTTTCCTCTGACCATAGTCCTCTAATCCTTAATGTTTCACTTGAACCTGTTCCCAAACCTTCTCCACCGTCATTCATTAGGGGCCCAGTAAACTGGGACCTTTTCCGCCAAATAATCTCCGATAATATTGATCTCAACATATCCCTCAAAACTCCCGATGACCTTGATAGTGCCGTAAATTCCTTTACTACCACAATCCAACAAGCCGCCTGGACTGCCTCCTTTCCAAAAGACTCCTCCAGAATTCCTATAAAGACCATTCTACCCCAACACCTCCTTAACCTAATCCGCACCAAACGCCGTGCCAGATTATTATGGCAACGAACCCGACATCCTACCGACCGCTGCTCCTATAATTACTACTGCAAACAATTAAAACTGGAATTAGCCACCTTCAGATCACAATCCTTCAACTCCTACCTATCCTCCCTCTCTTCTCGCGACAATTCCCTTTGGAAAACCACAACAAAAATCCTAAATCCTCACCGCATTTCCCATCCTCTCCGACGAGGTGATGGCTCCTGGGCAGCATCTGACGAAGATAAAGCTGAGGAGTTCGCCATTCACCTATCCAATACATTTATTTCACATCCGGAATCCCATCCTGCCCACACCGTAACAGTAGAAGAACTCCTTACATCACCAATCCCACTTTCCTTGCCCCCAAAAGCTATTCATCCTTCCGAAGTAAAATTTCAATTAAAAAAACTAATCCTCCGTAAAGCTCCTGGACATGATCTCCTTACACCTCAAATCCTTCGACAACTTCCATCCAAAGCAGTCATATTCCTTACATATATCTACAATTGTATCCTACGCACCACCCACTTCCCTCTGTTATGGAAACACTCCACTATTATCCTTTTCCCAAAACCAGGAAAACCTCTCAATAGCTCAACATCCTATAGACCAATCAGCCTACTCCCAATCCTTTCAAAAATTTTTGAAAAGATCCTTTTGAAACGAATCCTACCCATTATAGAATCCCAAAATATCCCTTCCCATCAGTTTGGTTTTCGCTCTCAACATTCTACTGTTCAACAAGGACTCCGAGTCGTTGATCATATTTCCTCAGCCCTAGAAAACAAGGAATACTGTTCGGGTGCCTTTCTGGACATTGCACAGGCATTTGACCGGGTATGGCACTCCGGACTGCTCTCCAAGCTTAAAATCCATTTACCTCAGTCCTTGTACCTAGTCCTCCGATCCTACCTCTCTGACCGCTCCTTTCGAGTTCGCTGTGGAACAGAATTTTCCAATATCTACTCCGTTAAAGCCGGTGTTCCCCAAGGCAGCGTCTTGGGTCCCGTGCTTTACATCCTCTTTACTGCTGACATCCCTGTTCATCCCGATACTTTTCTTGCAACATTCGCTGACGACACCGCAATCTTATCATCCAACTCTGATCCCGAAATAGCATCCTTAAATCTCCAAAGTCATCTCACCTTGATTGAGCACTGGTGTAATAACTGGCGCATTAAAGTTAATGAATCTAAATGCCAACATATTACTTTTACACTCCGACGCAATTCCTGTCCACCAGTACTCTTTAATTCCATCCAGCTTCCTTATTCAGACACAGTCCGGTATCTTGGCTTTCATTTAGACCGAAGACTAACTTGGAACCCGCATACTAGACTCAAAAGACAAGAACTCAACCGACGATACGGCCAACTATACCGACTACTAAGCAGAAAATCTAAACTTTCCATTGAAAACAAGCTACTGATCTACAAGACAATACTGAAACCTATTTGGACTTACGGACTAGAACTGTGGGGATCAGCAAAATTTTCTAACATCAAGCGCATCCAATCCTTCCAGTCTAAAGTCCTTCGAACAATAGTCGATGCTCCTTTCTATGTATCCAACAAAACCCTACATCATGACCTTAACATCCCATTTGTCCTAGACCTTATCCCAGAAAAGTTCTCCAAATTTCACCAGAACCTTACTTACCACCCAAATCCTCTTGCACAATCCCTATCAAGCATCTCCCATCCCTATAATCCTCCAAGAAGGTTGAAACGGCAGTGGCCTCGCGACCTTTTGTAAATTATATAAATTGGAGTTCTGGCAATGGCCAGATTCTTCACTCAAGACATGTGTGTATGTGGCTAAAGTGCTCTCGACCAATCTCCGCTGGCTTTAGTACCAGTGACGCGGTTGGAAGAGTAGCGCAGGGTTCTCCTGGAGTTCCCTCGCCTGATTGTATATAGGTATGCATGTGTTTTTTTTTTTTTTCCTTAGTTTTAATTTTCTTATTTTTTAGGTTATTTTATTTTATTGTCTATTGTATATACTTTTGATTATTATTTTGTTCTTTTTATTTTATTCTTTTGTACATATGGTGTGAATGTCATCCTACCTCACTATAACCAATGTCCAACAGACAGATTGTTATAATACTCAATAAAGAAATTAAAAAAAAAAAATGTGAATGGAGAGTGAATGTGCTCTCTGAACACTATTATAAATGTCCTTAATTGTTACAGATTGTAATATCTCTCTATAAATATGTTATTATAATATATATAGAACTGGACTTAAAAAGTTATTAAAGCCCAGAATCTTAAAGTTTATTGTTTCTTCTGTTGTTAATTTTTTCTATCTGATTATACTATATGTATTTTATAAATTTGTTTGATTCTGGTATATATATATATATATGTAAATAGTGTGTGTGTGTGTGTGTGTTTAAACTTATACTATGCATATACAGAGACGCTTCTATAAAGAGTATATTTTAATAGGTAACTGTAACAAGCAAAACTCGACATATTTACAGTTGTAGTTAAAGAAATTATTAAGCGATATTGGTGTAGGCTATACTGTTCTTGTCTTTTTTATGTATTATATATTAGAGCAAATTTAGGCGGGAGATTAATTTATATGCCTCAGCATCGATCCTATACTTGGCATTTAAGAATATAGTGATAGAGCAGTTCCTAAACAGTAACTTCACACTTCCTAATTTTATACATTCTAAGGACAGGAAACGACATTTGACTCAGTATAAGTGTTGGATTTGTTTGCAAATGTTGCTCGGACTGAAGGCTAAGCCTGAAATATTATATGCTCCCCTCTTCAGGCTTAAGAGAGATTGTGAATTATGTAAATTATGACTTAGGCTATGAATGATGGCCAAAGAAAAAAAAAACAACATAAATACAAAAATCAGATATGTGATGAGATTCCACGGCAGTCGTCTTGAGGTTTCGCATTCTAAGCTCATATTAAAGCCTCTCTTACCTTCATTTGATCATTGTACGAGTTTCAATTTTCTTATCAAGTAGAAAAGCTGTTAATTCGTCAATCTGAATTCCAACTCCATTAAAATTCTAGCAGAGAATACTCGATTTGTGAGAAGTGATATCATTATCAGGTTAGCAAGGGATTTGAATTCAGGTAGGAAAGATGACAACAAACTGATGAGATATGTAACATCAAGCGGAGGAGAAATATGAGGAATTTGATATTAGTGAGGTCGTCGTTGGTTAGGGGCATTAGGATATTGATGGTGAAGTTGAGGTTGTTGCTGTGCCATAGCCCTGGAGGCAGTTCTCAAAAAGTGACTCAATCGGAGGCGAAGATTTGAATGTAAATTGCGAAAGGGTATGTTCTTCTGATTGAAATGAAACTTATCTGCCATAAAACTTATAACTTTCAAAAATGGCCACTGATTTAAATAACAGAAGGCCAGTAACTTGAAGATCGAAGCGGGAAATATCTTGCCGAAAAAATAGAGAAAAGTTTTTGTTCCCCTAACCTATATATAAATGGGTACAAACATGTAAAAAACAAAACTGCTAACTCATGATACCAAAGCCAAATAAGGCATATTTTCCTTATCTTTATAAATGTTCATTATTTATAAAACATATTCTCCTCGGAAATAGTTTTTGTTTAATTTCGAAATGAAGCAATGTTGTATCTGAATTTATTTTTCATTACCACATGGACATCATTATCAATTTAATGTAATTGAAGGTAAACATTAGTTATTATTATAAGTTATATTTAGATCGTCATTAGATTCAATAATAAACAATCTCCGACATCGAGATCACTATAAAAAACTATGACGCACTATTAATTTAGGTGATATAGTTTTTATAAATTTAATTACCTTTTTAAATGTTTTTTTTTTAAATTTATATAAAGTAGTTTTCAGTGGTTAGTTTAATAGAATGTATCTTTGGTAAAAAAAAAATGTATACAAATCAAAATAATTATTGTAACGACATTTTTTCGCTCGGGAATTCGTCCGTCCTGTGCTGCGCTCTATAGGAAAATGTAGGGCTCGAAATAGGAGCTTGCGATAAGCCAGTACGTTTGGAATCCACCAATTAAGCAATTCTTTCCTCAGTTTGATTTTATTTTGGATTGCCTTTCAATGATATTTTTTTTTGCCAAAGAATTAGCCAAGTTAGATTTGATTTTATGATATTTTGGTCTCATAAGATAAGAAGAAAATATAAATATTAAAAATTGCTTCCTATGGATTTTTTCTGTTTTAATCTACCTGAACCTAAGCCTAAATCATGGTACATTATAATAAAAATATATGGTGCTAAAAACACTATTACTTTGAATCAATATGCAATTAAAGTTCGGAATTCTAAAACGTTCACTTTAAATCCTTATTCAACTTCAGTAAATTATATTGATGACAAAAGCTCATTGAAGGTGATCGGATGGGTAATTAAAATGAGATGTGATGTTTGGAACTTAAATTATAGATACTTCAAGCAAACAAATAATATTTGTAGCATGTATAGTACAAACGAAATAGAAGATCTTTATCACTTCCTGGCTGTGTATCCGATACCACATGAATTTAGAATTAAATGGTTAAAATCTAGCAATTTATCTCGAAATCAAGTAATAGATTTATTAAATGGAAAAAAAATGGATAGCATTGGTAAATTACTGCAAGTCTGCTTTCTCCTATGGAATAATGCTCAGCAGAGAATTTAACAATTAATAAATTGGAGAATTTTGGTACCACTCTTTTTGTAATTAAAATATGTATATAACTTTTACATTGTAAATATGACTGTTCTTATTTTCTTCTTAATTAGTTATATATTAATAGATTGAAATAAAATTTTGTTACCAAACACAGACTCCTCTGACGGTCAACAGACCATGTAGCACGTCTGATTTTCGGTTTAAATCCAAAACTAATATTTTTGTATTGTTTTCTAATTAATATTGAGTAATTTTGATAAAGAAACAGATTTTTTTCTTCTTAGCTATTAATTTAAGGAAACATAATTTAACATCACAAAACGTTTTTTTTTTTTGCTGACCTGGCGTCAAATCTCAGGTTATTCTGAAACAAACTTCAACTTAATTAATATCACATTAATGATTATTAAACAAACAAGTATTTCCAGAAGTAAGGTAAGTGTATTCTAATCGAATATGAATAAAAAAAAAAAATCGCGAATGAGCCATGCATTTTTGAAAAACAGAACTTTAGCTACTTAAAAGCGTACTGAAAATGGATTTAATGAAGATAATTTCCAATTATATTTGAAGGAAATGTTGTCTAGTATACTAGGAAGCAATATTAATTATTTCTTCCTACAAAAAAAAAATTTACTTTAAGATCAAAATACTTAAATTTATTGCTTTTCTGTGAGAATTTGACTATATTGTATCAACTAGTGTATACTCAATTTTTTGTAGCTTTCTCGCCTGTTTAAATATTTGTCATTGCTTAGAGGATATCCTATATACATAATATGTAGATAAATATTTGTTCGTTACTCGTTAAAATCAATTGTTATTACAATACATAAATTATTCATGGCGTATCATCAGATATTTTCAGATAATGGTTTAATAGCCCGAAACGTAAAAAATCAGTAGAATAAAATGGGGTAACTTCGGGAAAGCGGGTAAAATTTAATATGTGGTGATTCCATGGTGGATACATTTTGTTTGTTTAGTCTCCAAAAATGTGATATTTATAGCCGTTTTCTGAGCTACCACCTTGCGGAAATTTGAGAACCCTAGTTCACTAAGCTCGTTGTGCAGTTAGGTTTTATTAATTTCCCTAGCTTTTTTTTTTTTCTTGTTTTAATAAATCTTTCACTTATGTATCAAGAATAGTATTCCGCAAGGAAATAGCACAGTGTATGCGCTGTTCATGCTGACTGAAGCAAAATAGTTTCTCCACTAATGAATCAGCAAAAACTAAATTTTACCTGCTGTTCCAAAGTTATCCCATCTTACGGTATGTAAACACCAATAAATAAAATAATGAAGAGAAGTATGGTTGGGGCGATCAGTCAGAAATAAGAAGGCAAAAATAATTAATAATATTTATTTTAACATTTGCCGACAGGTTTTCATAAATTCATGCCTTCATCAGTGCTAAGAAAAGAACCAGATAACAAGGTATGAATAATATAAACAATGTAGGTAAAAAATTGAAGTAAAATGAAGTAGGTAGAATAATGACAATAACAAGAACTAAGAAATAAATAATAATAACGGTTACAAAGTGTGAACTAATGAACTAAACATAACCAAAATAAGGGGACATAAGTACTAAAATGGTAACCTTAGAATAAAATTATTCACGACAGTCAACCATTAATCCACTATAATAAATAAAATAGTTTTTAAGCAAAAACTTCATTCACAATTTACCTAATACATAAATAAATTGATTTTTTTTCTCAAGGGATAATATTTTGTGTTTTGTCTATACAAAGTTTTTCATTTTGAAAATTCAATCCTAAGAGAAGTGTATATTGGGTCATGATATTTTCCTTTCTTTTTTTTATCTTTCGTCTCTTGACAGATTCTTTATATTTTTTAAATCGTATTTTCTGAGTAATAATCGCCTTTAAGTAGATTCTTGAGGTATATTATTCCAAGAGGATTTTTTTTTCTTTAAGGAAAGTGCCATCGAAGCAGAAGAGTTGGAAGGGGAAAGCGGTTCGGTTGCCGTTTCGGCTCCCACCGCAGAATCCTTAATTAAACTGCAGAACATATTTACTGCCCTGGAACTCCGGCCGGCTAGACCTAAAAAAAATCTGAACTCATACCGTTGCCTTTAATTGAGTTTATTTTTAACATCTTTGGCGCTTTGGGAGTTATAAAATAAATGTGGATTTTATGTATTCCATTATTAATAGTACATAATATCTGAAAAGTTATTTTAACGGCATTTGAAAATTAAATGAGATAGATAGATAGATAGAAAATAACTTTATTCTGGAACAAAGTCCCTTGAGAATAACAACATAGAACAAAATTAAAAGATTACATCTGGACAAAGTAAAATCAATCGAAAAAAAGAAATGATGTAAAGAAAATATAAGGTAAACATTCTATATACAAAACAAACGAAACTATATACAAAACAAACGAAACTATATACAAAACAATTAACACTATGACAATACACTTAAAGCTATTTGCACTGATAGACCAGTATACACTTTAAAGAAAGCAATAAAGAATTAAAAAATAAACATATATCAAATTCTTTATTAAAATCAGTTGTTTTCTGTTGAGAAAACAAAAAGCTGAATCTGACAATATAAATTGCCAGATTAATATATAAATACATTATCATTTATCATTGATATTTGACAATGAATGGCATGAAATAAATATATGTTGTCGAATGGTTTGCAACAATCTGACTGTTTTTAAATTTATTTATTTTGTTATTTTAAATTTGCCACTGCGTTGGAACGCATCAAGCAAATGTGTTGGCGTTAATTATATCTTCTTGATTCCTGATATCTTCTTAACTTTTCAACAGATCTCTAGGCCATTGCCTTTTTAGTCGTCTTTGAGGCTCACCAGGTAACAGGGAGGAAGATAGAGATAGAACGAGTGGATTTGGATGATTGAGAGTAGAAGTGTGAAATGTTGTGTATTTGTTGTGTATGTAGGATTTTACTTTTGGTATGTTCATGTCTTTGTGTTTGGTGTGATTTGAAATAAACCAAGGAGCATTGACAATTTTACGGAGTATTTTGGATTGTGTGGTTTGAATTTTGTTGATGTGTGTGTGTTTTGCGGAACCCCAAAGTTCTTCTCCGTATGTCCAAATAGGTCTTAGTATAGTGGTGTAGGTTAGTCGCTTGTTTAGTAAGTTGAGTGGAGATCTGTAGTCTAAAAGATGTGACAGTTGTTTATATCGTCTGGTCAGTTCTTGTTTTTGTTGTTGACTGTTTTTGAGATAAGAATTGGAATAGGAGGGTTTTAAATGTGGATATGGATGGGGAATGTTGAATTTTGATAGGGAGGGAATTTCAGAAATTAACAGAGCGATCAATAAAGGAGTTTTGGAATGAGGCAGATCTGTGAGAAGGCATGTAAAGGTTAGAACGTCGAGATCTTGTGGAAAGAGAATGGATTGAGGATTTGAACTGGAGTAGGTTGTAGGCGTAAGAAGGACGAGATGATAAAATATCTGGTTCTTCAATTATATTTTTTACATAGTTAATAATGTGAGGCAGATGACGTGTGTTAACAGAATTATTTTTAAATAAAATTTAAATTTTACCGTCAAAAATTTCAATCTTACCATTCAAAACTGTCTGGCCAGTTCAGATTGTCAGCGTTTGGCGAGAGTCCCGAACTAGGGAGATCCCGGAAGAAATCCCGTTATTATAAAGTACCGTGGTATGTTTGAACCACAAAATGACTCATTTCCTGAGTATTTTTGGAGCTTTTGAGTTGTAACCTTTTTGTATGGATTTAACGGTATCCTCACTAAGAGGTCAAGTAAGGCTAATATTATAAGTTTAGTGAAAGTTCTCATATTTAGTTATTCTTGCTGATTGTTTGCTTTTATAACAATCTTGATAGAATTAGAAATACCAGACTCCATACTGCGAGTCAAGTACTAAATAAAGGCCTATTCTAGTGTCATGTGCCTATTGGCTGAAACAAAACATATTTCGAAGTGAAGATAATAATGCTTTGAAAATTCTGCAAACTAACTACTAACTCTCTGCCTAAGCCAATCACATCTAGTATTTTTCGTCGATACAAACATCATATGACAAGTATATAGTTGAATACGGAAAGAAATCTGGTTATAAAGCTCAAGGAAACACTGAAAATTCCTACAAGTGAATTCTCATATTCAGTGCTCTCATTTGAAATTTTATTAAAACAAATAGAGAATTTGGGGCTCCTTTCCACAACTACATATTCCCTTAAATTATGATGAAACTGTATAACTTATCAAGATTTGTCCAATTATTTTCAAAAAGAGTTGTTTAGAGAATTTTTACAATTATGGCAAAATAACTCGCATGAGTTTCAATAAGGCAACATTCTAAATTTTATCGTAACATTCTAGTGTCTAAGCAGTGTACTATATCTTAAGGGATTGGTAGGTTAATGATTGTGCAAAAAAAAAATGTTGCCGTTTATATGCCAGCTTTTTTTTATCTTACCCTATAATTTATATTTTTTTATAATACCCTCCGCCGTCGGTCCTTGCTAGTTGAATGCTGGTCAAGTAGCGTCTTCGAGTCAACCAGTCTCTTTCAAAGCTTCAGTGCTATCTTTTGACTTTTAGATCTGCCCCCACCACTCGCAGTAACGCGGGAAATTTAAATGAAAACAATTCTTTGGCCAACCAAGGGTTTTAGGAACACTCATTTCTTCCCCCTCTTACTACCATTTAGTGATCCTCATGGATCTCTTTCACCAACCCTTTTCTCCATCTATATCAACGACCTTCCTGATTCCATCCACCATCCACAATTCCCTTTTATTTGCTAATAATCTCCAAAATTACCATTTTTCATTCTTACGAAGATCCTTGAAGTCACTTGAAGGCTTCAAGAAGATATAGACAATTTCAAAGCATCGACAGGTAGCAATGATGTTGAAAAGTCCAAATCCATTTATATCGGACCTAAAGATATTTTTAATTCCGTTTTTGATTATCCTCTACTCCACCTTAATGACATACCTATTCTCTTGTTATCTTCTGTTAGACATTTTGCAATATATTAAGATTTTCTCAAATTATCCGAATTACTGTAGCTATCCTCGAACAGTTCCTGAGATTCCGTGATTCTACCCGTCTTTAAACCCGTCAGCTCCTAGTCATCTTTCTTTTTTTTCGCCGATTATGTCTGCCTTACATATGGTTGACTATCTGATGATATAAGGTTGAAGATATTAATGAATGGTTTCATTAGATACATCATTAGAGATTCCAGGCCCTCCAACATCTCCAATTGGTGTATGCTAAGTTGAATTAGCTACATCCAGTTTACCATCAGCAATATTTCTTAGGTGTATTCCTTTTCGAATCTTTACAACCAATAAACCTTATCATGTTATCTAATTCATTTCCCCCTTGTTCCTCTGAAGATTCCGTGAAAACGAGATTCCAGCCAAGCCCGGTCTGGAATGGTCGGCTAGTCTGCGGAGGGGGGTCAGAATCCATTGTTTTATGTTTATATTTCTAACTATTGTGTATTTGTTTATTTCTGAAAATTTTCAGGAATCCTTTGATGGGTCAAAAACATTATTCGTTTCTATTGGCCGTGGTATGATCATTTAATCCCCAAATTCGTTATTTTTCATTTATCTTGTACCGTTGTATAGTAGGCCCCCAAAATAATTGCCTTTTATAAGTTTATTTCCACAAATTTTGAGGTATGATAATTTTTAAAAAGGATTAACAAAACAATTACATTTTATCCTTTACATTACTGTAATAAGTTTTAGTGTTATTCTTTCGCCTAAAACTTAAAACATTTTGCCGACGTAGAATTATTGGGGACTCCCTCTGAGGGCCCCGAGTTTTGTTCTTTTTATCCTCGTAGAATCATTTGGAGGCCCACATTAACGGTTCTGAATATCGTTATTTCGTATTTGTTATGACGTTGTATATTTGGCCCCCAAAATAATACTTTTCTATTTGTTCATTTCCGCAAATTTCTGGGGCACCTCTCACGGATCCCGAAAATAAATATATTCTAGATTTTTATTCATCGTAGATTGACTGGGATTCCTCGTCTGAGCTCTTCAAAGATCATTGTTTTATATTTATCTAGTACCGTTGTACTTTTGTAAATCCAGGTAAATTCATTATACATTTTAATCACTAGAAAAAACCATATAAAAAAAAATATATATATATATATATATATATATATATATATAAGTAAGTATCTATATATATATATATATATATATATATATATATATATACTTTGACTACAGCTGTGTGGTGTATGATGGACTCTCGGTGGAGCTCCTTGATAGTCTGAAAAGACTTAAACAGCTGCGTAAGATTTGTAATTGGTGCCCCGAGATACTCCCCAGTGTCTCACCACTACACTGAGTTAAAGTGGCTCTTCCACTCCATTCGAAGACAATATTTCCTAGGTACGTTCCTCTATCAAATCATCAACAATCATCGTCCTTCTTACGCCTACAATCCCTTTTCAAAAGATCTCGACCTTCCGACCTTTACATTCCTTCTCACAGATCTGCCTCGTTCCAAAACTCGTTTATTGCTCGCTCTGTTAATTTCAGGAATTCCCTTCCTATCAGAATTCGGCATTCTCCCTCCCTATCTACAGTTAAAACCCTCCTATTCCATTTTCTATCCCCAAAACAGTCAGATACCCCCCCCCTAACCTTCTATGCAAATTCACATATCATTCAAAATGATTCACATAATGATATAGTTACATATAATTCATCATTTAAATACTTACTATCAGATTCGTCTTCTTTTCCTCTTTTTTTTTGTATGCCGAAACACAGATTTTATTGCTAAGAAGAATGTAATGTATTTTTTATTTATTTTTTTGGCATGGTTTTAAGTGTTTTGTATATAGACTTTTTTAATTTTGTACATAGTATGTTTAACTAATATTTTCTTTACTTTTTTTTTCTATATTTTTACTTTTTATGTTTTGTTTTCTTAGGCCAGATATAATACTTTACTTTTGTACTTTTTTGTTATTCTAAAGGGACTGCGTCCCAGAATAAAGTTATTTTCTATTCTATATATAAAAATATTATATATTTTTTTGTCCTGATCAGCACAAGCGGAACCAGGATTAATTTTTAATTAATTAATTTTTTGGGGTGAAGGCTTCATTCAGCCCGAGAGCTTTATATATATATATATATATATATATATATATATATATATATATATAATATATATATATATATATATATATATATATATATATAACGATAATTTTGGAAGAAAAAGAATGAAACTGATTACCAATATGGAATGGTTTTTCAGCGATTCGTGACGTACTATGGCACGAATTGTAATTACACGAAAAATAATAATTTTAAAGAATATTATTTAATATTTCTTTCGTAAGACATGGTTATATTTTACCATTTTGGAGAAGAGAGGGCTTCAGCCCGTCAGCCTTCTCCCCCCCCCCCCCTTCACCTCGTAGATTCGCCTGTGTTGATAAGGGGCCACCACTTCAGACTTTAGCCGAGGGCTGCAAACTGAGCCAGACCGGCTCTGATCCCAGCCCGCAAACATGTATATTCAAGAGATGGTAAATTCGATTATTTTAACTGAATCGATTCTTAACGATTGAATCATTGTAATGAATCGATTCCTATGAAATATTCGTCGATTTATTCTTTTCATTTTTAAATTAAAATACAACTTTTTATTGAAAAAAAAGTAACAAAATTTCTCAAAACTTATACAATAGGTATTCAGGCAAAACCATTTTTTTTTTTTTTAGCTTATTTTTTACTTATTTATTTTTTAACATGAAATTCAAACTCGCAAAGAAATACTAATAAAATTCATGAATCCAATAAATTGAAAGGAAGCTTTAATCGGAAAGAATTTTTTTTTCTTTTTCTTTTTTTAATAATTTTACACATTAGATTTTGGTTTGTATTTACAAATTGTGAATGAAATGAAATCTTATTTAATTGTTCTGGGACTGATGACCCTGTAGAACAAATTATAAATACAAAATAAATAAAACGTGGCAATATGGCCTTACATTAAGTTAAATATATATATATATATATATATATATATATATATATATATATATATATATATATATATATATATATATATATATATATATATATATATATATATATATATATATATATATATAAAGACTAATGACACTATCCCCGTGTACTTAAATCGGGAATCAGGATGTGGCCTCCTAGTTATGTTATGACATTTTGTAATGTTATAATTATGAAATTTTTTTTAACGAAACCTAGCTGTGTTTGTCCATCCAATGGTCTTCTTAAAATGATTTTAACAATAACAAAATTTACTTCCGTCTAAATTAAATTTTATCTGGTTTACCATAGAGCAATGTTTAGTTACTTAAATTAAATATTATTTATGTTATCGCTTCCTATTCAACAAAAAACTTGAATCGCTAAAAAAAAAAACTAATCTTAAATTTACTACTTTTCTACTAAAAATTTATTTATACGAACTTTTTTGTAGACACTGATGTCTACTACCAACGTTTTAAATATTTCCCTCTAGTTACAGGACACCCAGTGTATAAAATAAATAAATCCAACAGAGAGAAATAATAAACATAATAGTAATGTAAATAAGCGTATGTTATAAATGTCCGAATAAGAAATGCTCTTGGAAGAGTAGATTCGGAAAGTAAAGATAACAACCCAACAAACAATGGAACAGGACTGGAAGATGTCTTATAAAAAAACCGGTGGACCGACCGATTTCTAAGGAATCGGGAATCCGGCTGTTCTAACTGAATCGGCGAATCGACTCGATTGATTCAACAGGCTTGTTGTTGATTTTTCTCTGTTATTAGTTTATATATATATATTTTTATATTTGTTTTTTCTATTTTGTACTTTTACTATTAATAACACCTATTGACTCAACCGATTCCGTGTGAATCATGATTCTTTCGCGTGAATTGCTTGAGAGTGCGATTGCTTTCAGAGGAATCGACTCATTGATTCGATACTAGGTTCACCTCCCCGTCTTAGTATAATTTTTCTCCCAAAACTGTCCACTTAGAAAAATTCTTTATAATGTGTGCTGCCTTGTTTTTTAATTCTTTACCCATCTATATAATCAAACCCTCATCTTTACTTTTATTTAAACACTGGTTATTTTTGAAACTCCTTAGCTTTCAATTTATCAAATATATGTAAGAATTAAATATTCGTATTTTATTTTTGCCAATCTTATTATACTGATATTTAACTGTTATTATATATATTGTTTACTTGTGTAAATATGAAAAGAAAAACGGAAATTTTTTCATCAATAATATCTCATTAGTCTCTTGCTTGTTATTTTAATGTTGCTTATTTATTTAGTTATTATTTACCTGTCATTATGTGCCAGACAAAATCCAAATTATTTACTATTGTCCATTTTATCCATTTTTCAGCCGACTAAATTTTATTTTTCTTCTTCTTCATCCTTTCTAAAATCATTATATTAAGACATTCCAAGACTTCGAGGATCTTTCATATCAAAAGTCTTAGGCGACCACATAATCCTTTTATCCGGTGCTACATCTCACGGCACTAAACTGCGTTCAACTTTCACACCTCTAAGCGCTTCCTTGACAAGAGACCCTAAACGCCGGAGTGGATGTTGGGAGACTGTTATTTCTTATTAAAAGGAAATATGATATGGTACTTCAACAACGGTCTGAAATTATTTGTAGACGTAATAATTGCGAATAACAAAATTGATTTTAGTGTCTTTTTTTTTTATAACTGTGTAACTACTTTTTAGTACCTCATACATCGGATCTATTGTCGACTACAAGGTTCGGTGAGACCAAATGTTCGTATTGGTAAACTTAGAACAGATGGATAAACAAGTTTTTGAACAAGTTCCTTAAAATTGTTGGATTGTACCTGCGATTAGATTTTTGCCTATTCATAGATAAAAGTGTAATATAATCTTAAACATTTACTTTGAATAGATACCCCTGAAAATAATCGTAGAATCGAGATTATGACAGAAAATTTGTGGCTAATCTAACCTCTTTGGTGCAACGCTACTAATCCATTAGTCATTAGTTACGTCAACCGGGCAAGATGCTAGGAGAATGATTTCTAACTTAGTAATTGTGTTTAAATCAGTGATAAGTTCAAACACTGGCCCGATGGCTAAATATGCTTAATTTCTAACTAATTTTAGCTTTTGAGGAGGGCCTAAGTTGAATGTTTGTGTGTTTAGCAATCCAAGTATACTGACCAAACTTTCTCTTTACTTAGCCTTTTGTGTACGAGCCGACTCCCGGGACAAGTGATTAATACTTTTTAATACCGGAAGAATAATGAATAAACATTTCACGCTTAATTGATGAAAAGCAACGAAGGGAAACAGTTTTTAAATACTTCAAATTTGACCTTATTCTTGAAAATATTCTCTACCCTGAAACAATCGATCCAGTAAAGAATAACAAAAATATACAATCCAGAAATATTTGTTTTACTGGACACTAAGAACATATTGGATTGGGAAATAAGTTCTTTTGGTTTTTTAGGTTGAAATAAAACTCATTGTATTATAGATAGTGTCGCCCAAAATCGGTCTCAGTGAAGACCACTACCGCCTATCTGGTGCAAGAGCAAGACCAAGACTGGTAAAAAAATCTATTTTTTGAATAAAAATTGAGGCGAAACAGTTACTAATACTTGAATTTTTTTTTCTATATGTAAAGAATTGGTGTAAACAATATACTTTTACATTTAACTCTTCTAATTCCTCATTCAGACTTAGTTATGTTTCTCCTATCTAAAAAAATATAGTAATATCTCTCGAATTATAAGCTAATAGGTAACTGCAAGACTGTTGCGAGACTCTGGCGCAAGACCAAGACCTAGACAAAGACTGCGTTTGCAAGACCAAGACTCAAAGGCATTTGGGCAACACTAACTATAGACATAAAATTTATTTTAATAAACAATATGTTGACCATTATAACTTTTCCTCATCTTTCCACTAACTGCATATTGCCATGTTCATATAATGTCTGAAGTTTATTGTTAAAAAACTGACCCAAGTGGTTTTTGATGTCCTCTTCGTTTTCGAATTTCTTTCCATTCATGAAGTTCTGCAGATACCGCAATGAGTGGTAGTCACCTGGAGCTAGGTCTGGTGAATAGGAAGAGTGGCGCAAAAGGTCCCATAAAAGTCGTTGGCTCTGTGGAACACAACACCCTTCCAATCATTCGTAACTCTTCAGGAAATTCGATGTTACTATATGTCACCGTTGGAAAGCTGAATTATTGCTTTTGAATGTTTGATTTTGATTTTTTTTTAATGTTGAATGTTTTTTTTTATATAATGACTGCATAAGGAATACATAAACGAGAACTCCTTATAGGTTTTTATTTTTTATCTCCATTTGTAGTTTTTTTACGAAGGACCTGTTAGTGTCATTTTGTGTAGTTTATGTGGACCTAAATTCCCGCTAAATTTCTTGTCAGTATTTTAAAATTTCTTGTTAGTATTTTAAAATTTTTGTTAGATTAATTCACCTTAGGGATTAATTCATCAAACAAGAAGTGTATCATAGTGACATAAAAAAAAAAAAAAAATGGAAAATCGAAAGTACATATTTGCCAACCACAAATTTAGATAATATAATAAAAATTAACTATAAATAATACATTTTTTTAATCTATCTATTTATTTATTGAGTACTACAACAATCTGTCACTTAGATGTTAGTTATAGTGGAGTAGGATAACATTCACACTATATGTTAAAAAAAAAAAAAAGAAATGGAAGAAAAATAACAACAAATGATAATTAAAAAGAATATACAATAAATAAAATAAAATAACTTAGAAATGCGGAAATTAAATTTTAGAAAAAACGCACACATATCTATATACACTATTTACAATCAGTGAGGGAACCCTGCGCTACTCTCTTAACCGCATCGCTGGCACTAAAGCCAGCGGAGATTGATCGAGAGCGCTTTAGTCATATATACTGATGTCTTGAGTGGAGAATCTGACATAGCCAGAACTGCAATATATATAATCAACAAAAGCCACTGTCGTTTTATCGTACTTGGAGAATTATAAGGATTTGGATGATACGTAAGATTCTGGTGAAATTTGGAGAAGTTTTCTGGGATAAGGTCTAGGACAAATGGATTTTGTTGGTTACATAGAAGGGAGCATCGACTATTTTTCGAATCATTTTTGACTGGAAGGATTGGATGCGTGATGTTGATGTCAGAGAATTTTTCTATCCCCCACAGTTCTAGTCCGTAAATCCAAGTAGCTTTCAGTATTGTCTTGTAGATCAGTAACTTGTTTTGAATAGAAAGTTTAGATTTTCTGTTTAGTAGTCTGAATAGTTGGCCGTATCGTCGGTTAAGTTCTTGTATTTTAAACCTATTATGGGGGTTACGCGATAGTCGTCTATTTAAGAGAAAGCCAAGATACCTGTCTGTTTTTCAGAAAGGAAGCTAGATGGTGTTAAAATAAACGGGTGAACAGGATTTACGACAAAGGGTGAAGGTGATGCATTATTAAAATAAAAATCCGTAAATTAAATATATTTTCTTAACCTGTCATAAACATTTGTAAATAACAAGTATGCGAACGATTGGTCTTTGAGAAAATGGAGAAATAAAACCTGATTAAATAAGTTTAGGGAACATTCTTCACCAATGGGAATTAGTTAGGATTTCCAAGACGAGGAAGTACGAATGATAAAATATTTTTTAAAGGACGCACTTTCATTAGAGGAAGGATGAGATATTGTATTTAAGATATGGATGAAAGCAGAGATGAAATTATCATAAAAACGGGCCTTATTACTTCGATGGGCACCCTCCCGTGTGATGTAAGTATATATAGAAAAATCATCTTTATTCTGGGACTAGGTCCCTTTAGAATAACAGTATTGTTCATATATATTAACTATAAATCTGGTCAAAAGACTTATTACAATGAATAATAACAAAATACATGTAATACATTAAGTATTAATTAAGCTCTTAGGATAAATTAACGAGGACAGTTGGGTAATAGGGGTTCAGTACTACAATATTGGAACTAAAATAATTGCATAATAATCACTGAATGAAATTAGAAAGGAAAGTAAAATCTATTTTATAGGTAAAGCATTGTAGTGATGGAATATAAAAATTAAAAAAATAATAATAACTGTTAATATGTAGGGAAAGAAATTGTAAAAACTAAAACAAAAAAAATATAAAAAAACAAATAATGATATACATATGTTCCCTAAGATATTTAAGTGATTATGCGTCAAGATTAGGAGAAGAGAAAATAAAATAAAGTATACATATACACATAGCGAGAAGTATGTTGAAGATAATTAGAAATAAAATACCTTTCACTGAAATACATTTCATGAATAACAAATTAGAACTTAAGAAAAACAAATTTTATCTACTCACAATGCTTAGTGAATGGTGATGAAAATTCACGTGTGAAACAATAAAAAATAAGAGAAAAAAAAATAATGTCTAAAGAAAATTAAATCCTTATAACATAGTATGTATTTAACCAGCGTCTGATTGGATTGTGAAGAGGAATTGGAATAAGAGGGTTTTAAAGGTGGATAAGGATGATGCATGGCGGATTTTTAGTGGGATGGAATTCCAGAATGCAGTAGAACGGAAAACGAAGGATTGTTTAAATGATGCAGATCTGTGGAAAGGAGTGTAAAGGTCAGAAGGACGAGATCATTTGGAGAGGGTGTGGATAGATTATTTGAATTGTAGGAAATTGTATGCGTAGGACGGACGATGACTATTGATTATTTTTTAAAGGAATGTGCCTATGAAATATTGTCTTCGGAAGGAAGGGAAGAGCCATCCTAATTCAGCATAGTGGTGCGAAACACAGGAAACAGACATATATATAGATATACGCATGCGCGCGTGTGTGTGTGTGTAAATACATGGTTATGGTATTTTATAAATATATCAATTCATTATCAAGCAAATATATCATTATTTACCGTACCCCTAGACACCTCGGACCAGGTAAACAAATGTAATAAAGAGAACGCATGTGACAAGGTCAGCAATATCGATTCTAATGTCTTATCTTTTTTTCCCCTTGTTTAATTACTTCTGTTGACAAGAACGGAAAACGAGTATTAAAATAGTAAAGCAAAAAGCAGATTTAGTTTCCGAAATTTCACAATTTAGTAAATGATGTATGAATGTTAGGTGAAGAGTGATAAAATTAAATAAAATTTACTTAAATCCAATATGGCCACTTAATTTCCTCGGAAACTTCGAGTTCAATGGAATAATGTGTTTAATTAAAATAAGAGTTTTACGATATGGCACATTCAAACTAAATTTATTAATAGTTTTAATAATTTTTTTTTATTTAATATAAGTGGAGCATTGAGGAATTAACTTCGCGGTCGAGGGATTAACTTTAAGGGAATGACTTAAAGAATTAATGAAATTGAAACAGACATAAAATAACTATATTTGCACCATTTTAAGGTAAAATAAAATAATTACGAAACATAAAAGGAGCGGAGGAAAGTTGAATATAAATGAAATTAAATTGTTCAAATTATTGCTGGAATAGCACTGGCGAAAAGCCGCCAGTTGGCTTCATAACTCAACTTAACAGCTAAAAGAACCCCAATGCTACTTTCGTATGGATATTTTCATTTGTAAGTTTAAATTATTTAAAGAAAGTATAATCCATTGAGGTATGAAGTGTACAGCAAACATAGCATGCATGCATTGGAGATGCATGCATTATATTATAAAGATAAATATTTTCATTACAGTATACCATTTATTTATCTTTCTAATAATATAAATGAAAATATTTTTTTCTTAGATCGATTTACATTTGTAATCGATAGACTTTCATAAAGGGTTTTACATAAAATAAAATATACTAAGTTTCTGGCTGATCTGCTACTGTGCAACAGGGAAGGCAGAATATTTCAGAACCTGCATCTTTGCAATTTTATTATATGAAAGATTATGTGGGTAAATGTAATAATTAACATTTTTTTCGGTTTTTATTGAAGCAAATTGCTCTCGCTCAAACTCCACTGGCTTTAACACCAACAATTTTTTATGTTTTTAATTTACTTATCTTTAGGTTTTCTTATTTTTATTGTACATAGCTTTTGATTATTAATTATTTATTATATTACTTAATTTTATATTCTGTGTTTATATGGTGTGAATCTTTTCATATATCAATATAATTACTGTCCACGTGACAGATTATTATATTACTAAATAAATATAAAAAAAAAGTAAAACATATTTTATATATTACTTGTTTACTGACAAATATTACAATCTGTCTCATTAAGGGACACTTATAATAGAGCCACATTCACACCATATTTACAAAATCAAAAAACAAATAAGATAATTTCAAAATAATTTACAGCGAAATAAGAGCAAAGTAAAATATCATGATGAAGGAAGAATATATAAATTATAGTAATGATAGAATAAAAATAAACAAATTAAATAGAATCAAAGTGTTTTAAAACAAAAAAATAATAAAAATAAACATCTTAGATGCAGACAATTAAAGCAAATTAAATTTCCTTTTAACAATCATGAGGCAGATATCTATTTTCAATGGACACCTCTATCGACTTTGCAATAGACCAAATATTGAATTTTTGTGAATGGAAAAAAATAATATTATTAATATATATTTTTAATTCATTATTATTAACTTTAACTCATTGCTTCATAAAAAAAAACACCTATCTCCTTTATCATCTCGACCCTTCAGTTAGTATTCTAATAAAGATTCTGTTCTGAAAGCTTACTATCAGTTTCCTGTCCCCCTGCTGCTGACCAGCCAAAAATGTAGCAAGAAACGAGATTTTTATAATAAGGTATATTTAATTTCAAGTAGTACCACTCATAAAATTGTTCGTCGTTCGGCTACGACTATATCATTCCATCAACAAGGAAATTTAAAATTTGCTAGTACTCTAATCAGATGTAGCTACACACTAATCAGTACAGATGTATCTACACACAGATCTATGACACTTAGCTGTCATAAGTCATCAATAACAAAGAAAAAAATCTGGTGTGACCACTCACACGGCTTTCTTACCTATTCAGGAAAAGTTTTTATATCTTTAAATGTGTGCATTAAAAACCAAAAACCAAAATTGAATTAGATTAATTTTCAGTGCAAATTAATCAAAGAAAAGATTTGAATACGATTTATTTGATAACTGAAGAAATGTAAACCGGCTTAAGGTAGATCAGTGTAAACAATAAGTTCTAATATTGCTATTTTTTTGACATAGCCTAATTTTGTCATACAATAATTTCTGTTAAAAGTGGTAAAAATAGTGAAACTTGTTTGATGCGGGAAACAGATTTTCTTACTTTCACTCAGTTATCCTTATCTCTCATTCACCCCTTTCTGATACCAGTATAGGAACCCGTACATTGGGAATTGAATAACTGCGTTAATAGTTGTCCGAAATGAACGATTTTTATATAGTTTGGTAGGGAATTCCATTACCTAAAAAAACAGGCAATGTTTTTTGGACTCTGAATTTTTTTATTGTTTTATTGGTAATTCAATTACCCTTAAAAAGTTTTATTATAAATTTCACCATAGAATATATACTTAGCGAGTTAGGTCCCAAAAAATATTTCTTTTCTTTATATTTTTTTTCCTGATTTTTTTTCGGGAATTTACTACTTGTACGAAAATTTAAAGGAGAATTATTAAAACATTTTAGGAAAGTTTAATAAAAATCTTTAGAGCCGTTTTTGGGCAACAGGCTATTGAAAAACTGTTTTAATTTTATTGGGCAGCCACTATTACGCATATAGCACCCAATTTGTGCCACAGGCATTAATAGTCGAAACCCTACAACATAAAAAAAAGAAGCAACAAATTGGTTCACTAGTTCCTGAAAAAATCTTGGCACAGGCAGACAGGATAAAATGTGTTTTTCAGACTCAGGGGGTTCTGAAACGTATAGATCCGTTGAAAACCGCATATCGGAAATTTGACCCGAATGCAATACTTTCCTTACCTAGTATAGGTACGAAAGTAAAAAAGTAAATCAATAGATATGTAAAAACTTTTGGATTAAATATAATTTGGATCCAACCACACTATAAATCGTTATTTAAAGAATAGAAAGTGATTGGGACAATAAATTTATAACATACACTACCTCAGCCAGGAAATCAATTTAAGGAACATCACTTAAAATTTTCCGTTTGTCAATAAAGGAAATTGTACTGTAAGAATTCTGGAAAGACATGAAATCGGTTCTAAGTGAAGTTTATTAAATTTTCTACATTCTTAAAATCGATCAGACCCACTAGGGTTCCCCAACCATACCAGATTCACTTAGAGTGTTGTATGGTAAAAGGGGGACAGATGTTAAACAACGTAGACCCATACCGTTTTTGATTAACACTTTTCTTTATTAATTAATGTTGAGTAATAAATAATTTGATGATCAATAAGCGCTATGGTCTGTTGTTTTCAATATTAAAATAATAATTATTATTGAAATCTCTTCTTCATTTTTTTAACATTACCAAGATGTTTATTTCACTTTTTAAAGTACATTTTATTTTGTTCTTTCTTTCTTTCTTTGCATTATATTTTATTACTTTATTTATTTATGATCTTTAATTATGGTGTAAATCCGAATTCTTCCATTAATGTACCGTAAATAAATGTAACTTGATTATACCGTTTAAACGTAAATCTATATTGCTTTAATGATGATGAATAAATATTGAAAAGTGTTGAGAATGTCTAATCTTGCTTACTCATTCATTGATTTATTGATAATAATATTTTTAGAGAATCCACGTCAGGTTAAAATGAATCTTATGATAATAATTCATCATAATTCAATTCTTTATAACTAAAAAATTCAATATAAGCCAAAATATCAATTATGTTACCTTCAATATTTAAATCAAAAGCAAAGTTGAAACGAAAAGTGAACATTGGTTTCTATTAACTGGAAACTGTTTCGTGAAATCCTTTCCGAAAACATCTACCTCAGAATAACACCGAAAACCCTTGAATACCTTGACAATACCCTATATTCCTTTGTCACTACAAATCAACAAGCAATCTAGCTGCCTCCTCCCTAAACCATTCCTCAACAATCCCTAAGAAAAATAATTTACCTCTACATCTCCTAGACATACTGCATAGCAAGGTTATTATGGCAACTATTCTGACAATCTACCAATCGCCGCTTCAATAATTACTACAGTAAACAATTTAAGAAGGAATTTGCTATGTTTAAATCTCGATCCTAAAACTCCTACCTTACCTCCTTCTCAGTTTCTTGCAGTTTCCTATAAAATATTATAACATCCGATCACATTTCCTATCTCCTACGTCAAGGTGGATGGCTTCTGGGCAGCTTCTGATGACTTAAAGCCGAGGAATTTGAAATGAAAAAAAATATTTTATTCTGGGACTAAAGTCACCAATAACCACAGTCAAGTCAAGAATAATAATAACATGGTATAAAACATTCGTCCATTTTTATGGTTTGAAAAAATACAAAATTAAATGTTAATTTCAATTGCTATCGCAATCATACTTAAACCACAATAGTAAACAAAGTAACACCAGTACATTTTATATGGCTTATATGTATAAAAATAAAAAAAATATATAAATCATATAAAATCAAATAGAACTTGTCGATTAATCGTTAGTGAGCAGTTTTAATTACAGAATCCAATAAGTATTACATACTTACGGTAGTTTTAAAATAAAGTATACGATGGGAATAGAGTTGTTTGAAGAAATTTATGTATGAAGATTGCCATATGGTGATAGGTAAAGATTTCCAAAAGGAGGTAGCACGAATGACGAAGGATTTTCTGAATGGTGTAGTTTTATCAGAAGGGATTAATAAATTAATAGGTTGAGATCTGCTATTAAGAGAATGGATAGAGTAACGTAGAGTGAGGAGTTCCATGATATAAGAAGGATTTTTGGTTCTTAGGACCAAGTAAAGGAAACCACCAACAAGGAATTGTCGTCGAGAAGAGAGCCACTTCAACTCGGTATACCAGCAGGAAAAATCAGAACGTCTGTGAATTCCAAAGATGTATCTTATAAAGCAGTTCACAAGTCTCTTCAATTTTACCTCCAGTCTTTTAAACAACCCTCCATACACCACGCAACCATAGTGGAAGTGAGGAAAAACAAGAAAGGTTACAAAGAGCTGTCTGGTTTTTTGAGAAATAGAATCAAGGAATCTTAGGAGATGTTTAAGGACAGTTATGGATTATCGGGATATCTTTGAAATATGGTTAGTCTATAAAAGCTTAATGGGACGGTTATTGAGGTAGAGTAAAGGAGAGTAAGGAAGGGAACTAATGAGATGCCTGGAACCGATGAGAATAGCCTTTGTTTTATTTGCATTTAGTTTTAACTCATTTATTTCTGCCCATCTCTTGATGCAGTCATTATCCTTTTGTAGCTTTTTGTTAGCCTCAGGCATCTTAGAAAGGTGGACAGATTAGTAAATTTGGAAATAAAAGGCATATAAGTGGTAACGGGAGTGATTAATGGAGTCGGGAAGATCACTAATATAAATGGAGAAAAGGATTGGAAAGAGTAAGGAGCCCTGCAGAACATCTTGTGTTAGTTGGAAGGGTGACGATGGAGATTTATCAGGAATGACAACTGTCTTTCAACGGTGGCAAAAGAAGGATTTGAACCATATTAAAACACTATTTGATATGAGCAGGCTTGTGGAAAGGAGGATCTTGTGGTTGACAGTATAGTTGACAGTAAAAGGCATTCGAAAAGTCGAAAAGGGTAAGGACAGAAATCTTTTGTTTATCTATGGAAGATTGTAGGTCTTGGGTAATCTTTAGGAAGATAGACTGGGTAGAATAATGGAAACGGAAATCGGATTGTAATGGATTGACATGACAGTTTTGCTCAAGGATGTTGTTATACTGAGAGCGAACTATTCTTTTCAGTGGCTAGCATAGTTGGATAAAATGGAGATGGGCCTGAAGTCTGAAGCTGAGGAAGCAGCAGGTACTTTGTTCAAAGGGCGGACAATAACTCTTTTTCAGGCTTCAGGGAAGATGACTGTTTGAAGAGAGAAATTGTATATGTGCAACAGTGCGGGAAGTAAGGCTGGAAGGGGTATTTCGTCAGGTCCATAATCGTTGCTTTTGGATTTAAGGGTGTCGGTTAATAGGTCAGTGGGAGAAATATCGAGAAAATAAAACTTCAGGATCATAGGGGATTTCGGTGGTGGAAAAAGGTGGAAGGTAAGATGGAAATGCGGAAAGGGGATGCTTACCAAAAAATGAATTCGGCTCGTTCTGATCTACTGGATATTGGGTGCAGGTTGGAGCTGACGATAGAAAGGTTTTTAAGAATTGTCCATTTGGATTTAGGGTAAGGTTCTTGGGATAAGATATTATTAAAGTATTGGACTTTGGTACGGCCAAGGGATATTTGTGTAAGGCTTCGAAGGTATTTAATGATGGAATAGTTCTGAGGCACTCCTGTACGTCGGTTGTGTCTTCTGGCAATTTCTCTTCTTCTCATAAGCTCTCCTATTTTTCAATTAATCCAGGATGTCTAAAAATTCGGGTTTTAAGGGGAGCATGATGATTAGGGAAATCAAGGAGGTTAAAGGGAAGACATTCTACCATGTTGGGTTCAAATGAAACGGATAGAGACTCGACAAAATGACTGATATTTTCAATATGTAATTAAGATCTGTCTAGGATTTTTTTTTTGTATAAGTGTAGGAGTAGAGTCGTTTTACAAGATTTAAATAAAACCGTGGGATGAAATTTGTCGATCATACCTCCTGTACCTCCACTCCTCATCCGGAATCGCACTCCACCCACACCGTATCAGTAAAAGAATCCTTAACTCCATCCATCTCGCACCCCTAAATCACTAAATTTTAGTGATCATTCAAATCACTAAGAAACATTTAGAGTTCAAACATCAATTACAAAAACGATACTCCTTGAAATCTTCTACTACTCAAATCCTTAGACAACTTCCTCTCTAAGATGTCATATTTCTCACTTATATGTACAATACCGTGCTACGAACAGCCCACTTTCCTCTAATATGAAAAATACCACTATTATTCTATCGCCAAAACCAGGAAACCTTACTAGCAACTTGACTTTTTTAAGAACAATTAGTATACTCACATCATTTCCAATAATCTTCCGACAGTTTCTCCTAAAACTTACCCAACCTTTTATAGTATCCGAAAATCTTCTTTGAAACACGCCAGGGGCCTACAAGAATTCCCAGTTATGGACAATGTTTCCCCAGTCTTAAAAAACAAGAAATATTGATCATTTTGGCAACAGTGTCATTACGATTGGCATTTATGGAAATAACACAAGTTTTTACTGGCTGAAGTAATAACGGTTAAGGCATTCCGAGTTCCTTTTCAAGCTAGAAATCCCCATCCTTATATCTAGATCTACGTCCCTACTTCTATGACCGCTCCTTTCGTGTTCACTGCTGTACAGAATTTTCTAATGGCTATCCGGTTGAAGATAGTGGTCTTCAAGGTAGTATCTTGAGTCCCGTTCTTTATATCCTCTTTACCGTTGGTATCCTTATCATCCCGATACCATTATGACAAATTTCGCTTATGACACCCTCCAACTTAGATCGTATAACAGCATCTCTGAATCTTCATAGACACCTCTTCCTAATCAATCATTGGTTTAAAAATGACTTATCTAGGTAAATTTATATAAATAAATCATAATTTATTGTTTCAGTGAGGAAATAAAGCAGTTAGTAGTCATTTTCATCAGCAAGTTACATGTTAAAAATGATGATTTTCTTCATTTTACTCAATTAGTTCCACTTGTTATTCTCAAGTCAAGGTATTTTCAAAATAACTCTCCTGTCGTTTCCACTCTGTTTGTTTCACACCCTTTAAGATTTATCGCCAAAAGAAGAAAACAATGTCCCGTGATTTGTTGCCCGTTTATCAAGCATTCCAATCCTACACTATACTATATATATATAGATATATATATATATTTCACATCTCACGGTTGGAATTGAAGTTTTTAACAAAAAAAAACTGCCAGGGTAAGAGGCTGTAAATATTAATTGAAGGTTTTCCAGCTGTTGTCTCATAAAGTAGAAATAGTGGTAAAAGTGAGGGCTGTGGTGTTAAATGGTACCTCATTCATGGAGCCGTTCATACACCCTTTTTTTCTTTATATTGCCTCTTTCTATGTTTATAACCTGTTATAAATTTGATGGAGTCGCTCCCATCCTGGATCCTATTAAAATAACGGTCCTGTCTAATTAATAATATCCATAAAAAGGATAATGATGCTCCCTTCTGTTCAACTCTTCTCTTTTTGTATTTATTTATTTAAATGGGGCTTGACAACTGGTGATAAAGAAAGTAATAACAGCAAGTAATGAACTTTTTAACCGTAAATATCTAATGAAATCAAGAATTTAATATTTTTTTTAGGGAAATCAATAAAATGTATATTTTGTCGAAGCAAATTAATGTAATAAATACCTTTCAGGCCTAAATAATCATAATACAAATATAAACAAAATAATCTCAACACATAATATTTAAAGGATATTATATAATTATATATATTATATATTAAAAGAATTTGTCGAGATGTTTTATTCCGAAACGTTTTTCTTTATTTTTTGTTATCTAATAATAATGATACAATTTAATTTTTAATTTGATTTAATTTTTAATTTGATTTAAATTTTTTATTTAATTTTTAAATTTTGTTTCAAAATCTTAAAACAATTTATTTTATAGGTGTTTTTATTGCCTAAGCCAATTATTTTTTTTTATACTTTATTAATCTCTGACTATCCATCTTTAATAAAAGACCAATTATGATGTAAATAAACCAAATGTTGAATATAAATTCCCAAAAACTTAACTCAAGTCAAATTTGTCAGTCCGCCATGTTTTGACGCTATTCCGGCACAGTGTAACCACTTTGCTGTTTCCTGCTTAATTAATAGCTACAAGGAAAACAACGGTATGCAATTTATAGAGATCTGGGTGGAGTGCACGTATAGCATCAATTAATGACTATTTGTCGGAAATATACCCGTGTATAACAATTGCAAACACAGCATTCTTCTCCCTTTCAAAGGTATTTAAATCCTGAAATATCTCAAGACTTCTCAAATTTAGGGTTTGCAGTGGTTTTATGAAGGTAGTTATGAGATACTGCTCCGAGACCTGGACAATAACCACCCCCCCCCCCTCTAGAAAAAAGGTTTGAAGAATTTGAGAGAAACATCCTGCTCAGCATAACCAGAGCGATCAAGAATCAGAGTACAAACACATGTAGTAGAATTTCCAATAAAGAGCTTCTAACAGAAAAAAAATCAATCCATATCTCAGGATATGAAGGCGAGGAGGTTAAAGTTTAGATAAACCTTATCTGAACACACAACTTCTGTCAGCCAGTCGAAACCCGTTGCTTTCTATGCGAAAATTAAAAAAAGAAAAATACACGAAATTTGGTGGTTCATTCAACGGAATAACATACGACTAAAATTTTTATATGATGTCAAGAATATGTCTCTAAAAGAGGATTCACCTTAATTGACGATTTACTCTGTGGCATTTTAAAAACTGATGCGTTAAAGACATCACATTGGGCCAGTCGGATGGTCGTTGGATGAGGAATAAATTCAAATATTCGGTTTCTCTTTGGTTTTTATGTTTTTTTGGGATGCTGTATCTGAATTAGATGTCCCCCAACGAAATTCATTGGAGATACCGAACTATTTTTAGATTTTTTTTTTAGATTCACCAATTTGGATTCCGCACATCCCATTCCACTATCCAGCAATGTCATCGTGTGGTAGACGTAGTCTCCTCTGCATAGGAGCGCGGAATGTATTGCACTGGAGTTTTTCTCGACGTTGAACAGGCGTTTGATCGAGTCTGGCATCCGGGATTGCTTTACAAACTCCGTAAATTCCTTCCCCCTACATATTTTCTTATCATCAGTTCCTATCTTACTGATAGGCACTTCAAAGTAAATCACAATAATAACTATTCATCCCTCTTTTCTCAATCTGCCGGAGTTCCTCAAGGTAGTATCCTTGGTCCAATCCTTTACACAGTTTATACAACTGACATCCCAACCCATCCTAACACTGTTATTACCACGTATGCCGATGATACATGTGTCCTATCCGTTAATAATGACCCAACCATTGCATCCCAAACTCTTCAATCACATATCACAAGCCTTGAATAATGGTGTCAAAACTGGAGGATTAAAATAAATTCTAATAAATCCCATCAAATCACCTTTACCCTTCGACGTAAACCTATGACCTCATGTCCCACAGTATCCTTTAATAATACTCCACTTATCCCTGTTGAACAAATCCGATACCTTGGACTTCATTTGGACAAACGTCTAACTTGGAATCCTCATACCAGACTGAAACGACAAGAAACCGCTCGACGTTTCCGACTACTCCAACACTTACTAGACAAACGCTCTAAACTTCCCCTTAATTACAAAAGACTCATATACTTGACTATAATAAGACCTATTTGGACTTACAGAGTTGAGCTATAGGGCTCCACTAAACCATCGAATTCCTCTCGCATCCAATCCTTACAATCCAAAATCCTTCGTAAAATCCTCAATGCTCCTTACTTTGTCACTAATAAAATAATCCATAAAGACCTCAATGTTCCATATGTTTCCGATTTGGCCAAATCCAGATACCTATCCTTCCATAATAAACTTCATAACCATCCGAATCCTCTTGTTTCTAACCTTGCTTCCTCTTCGATTCCTGATAACCCTCCGAGGCGTCTGAAAAGAAGATGGCCTCGTGATCTTCTCATGTAGACAAATTATTAGAGTGCTACCAGTGGGTAGTTTCTCAAGAAGCGTGTTTCATGTAATAATATTTCTCTGTACAAATTTACTTGATGTATTCATACTAATACAGTTGTAAATATCGTAATAAAAGTTTAAAAAAAAAAAAAATTAGATTTTTGGACATGACTCCGAAACGATGCATTTTATCGAATTTATTATTACATACAAAGGTAAATAAGATACAATTTACTATTGATATTATACATAGCTTTTTGATGTTGGTCCAACTATAACATATCTTGAATTTATTTAAAAATTACATAGTTTTACATTTTTTTTTTGTAAGAGAGACAACAAAATTCATAGTAACAAAAACCTAAGAACCGAAATGAGCTTCAAAGTCAGACCGACTTAATGGCTCTTAAACATTTCATATTTTAACGATTAAACCCGAGCTCAATAATAATTTTGATGCACTTTGAATTTATTTCAAAATTATGTAGAGTCGTAATATGCCAGTAGGTAAATTGTCGTTTGACCGCTCGGACTTAAAATCGCATTTCGGTCCTTAATGTTGTGTAATTTGGAGTTCCTCATGCTAACAGAATATATAAAACAATGTAATTTGTTTATACGTTCTAGTTCTGTTATAAAGAAAGGTCAATTACCTGAATCAAAAGCATTGAAAAGACAAAAAGCACGTAATTTAAGACCGACAGATTCACCAGTGAAATATGCCTTCGATTTCATGCTCTTTAACAGCCGCTCACTTTCATGTTCTTTCAAATTCATTATAATTAATTTCTTCGATAGATGCATCGATTATGAGTTTTGAAGGAAAAAACCCGACGAAAACAGATATTCCTTGTGAAATAAGTAAACAGTCACAATTCTCTAACTCCTCACCCGTTGGACCTACATCAAAAAGATCTGTATACAATTGTATCTTCTTGTTGTAAATCTTCTTTACTTTCCTATATAATGATAATTTAAATAAAATGCAGTCAATAACTAAGATCTCCTGGCAATTCAGGAGCAACTAGTGTATTATAATTAGTTGTTCCGATCGAATTTAGGAGTATTTGAGCACATGTTTCTTTGTCCGTGAGAATTTCCTTAATTTTGAAACAACTTACAAAACATTAGAGGTAAAAATTTGAAATTTTATCCCTTACGGTAAAAGTTTTTGAAGGTATATGTGTCACTTTCGTAAGGACGGAGAATCTAGGCTATGACGATTCTGTTGTGCTTGCTGTTGAAGAAGAGCCTGTTGATTTTGATTCATTGTATCACGAAAGTAATCTCAATTGCTCCGCGTCCATTTTTTTAGTTCTAATAATAATAAAAATCATCGAATATCAAACGCATCCAATCCTTCCAGTCCAAAGTTCTTCGAACAATAGTCAATGCTCCATATTATGTCACGAACAAGACCCTACACCATGACCTTAACATCCCATATATCCATGACATCATCCCATCCAGATTCTCCAACTTTCACCAGAACCTCATTTATCATCCCAATCCTCTAGCGCAATCCTTATCCATCTCCGAACATCTATACCATCCCCCTCGAAGGTTGAAACGGCAGTGGCCTCGAGATCTTTTGTAAATATGCCTTTGGAGTCCTGGCAATGGCCAGCTTCTCCACTCATGTCCTGAGCGCCTGTGGCTCTAGTGCCCTCTTTCAGTCTCCATTGGCTTCTAATACTAGTGATGCGGCTGGAAAAGTGGCGCTGGGATCTTCCGGAGTCTTGCTTTGCCTTCCACGTGTGGGGGAAAAAGCCTGGCTCGGAGATTCTTGGGCGAATGTATATATTGTATATAGGTATGATTGTGTTCAGAAGTTTTTATTTTATTTATTTTTTTTATTTTTATTTAACTTCTTCACCAGTATTATTTATTTACTTTTTATATTTATATTTATTTCTTTATTATTTGTATATATTGTATGAATGAGAACTTTTAGCCCTAATGCTTAAAGCCCTCCAGCAGTGGCTGATTGTATTATTATTCAATAAACAGATTTTAAAAAAATAATAATAATAATAAAATTTATATAATAATAGTTGTGATAACAAATATCGATAGTCACTATAATCCAAAGAGATCACTGAAATTAAATGGTCAGGTTAACGTTTCGGTAAACACTTTCCGTTTAGCTCGTCGCCAGTTGTTGTAATTCTTAATAAGTTGGCCAAAACGGATAATATACTTTTTATTCAAAATATAGCTTTAGAAACATTTATAGCTTTTCTAACAATAATAACAATTATAACGTTGTTCCATGTCTTTTTTTTTTTATCACAGGTTCATACCAGTTCTGGTAGTACAAGATCCAAGCGGTCGGTCGAGGTAGATAATTAAAATATTCAGAGGGCCTTGTAAGAGCGGGTTTCAAATTAGGTAAAATGACTTGTATGATGGAAGGGGCAAAGACAGGATGACTCCAAGTATCAGGATGAGCAATCGAATTACTCTTGGTCTGTGGGCTAAGGGTTGAACCTTATGACACCGAAGAACGGAAACCCCGAACGGAAGGATGAGCCTTCAGGCTTATAACATAGGGGTACAAGCGAACGGATGAGCATCCAGATCCGGTATGGATGGAAAATCAGAACAGACAATAAAAGGCAGATTGATGTAGAACCAAAAAAGTGTATATAAAATATACTGATTAATCTACCAGGAAGGCCTGAAATTCAGAAGGATGCAGATCCATGATCTCTGGTTTGGCAATGAGAACTGCAGAAAATCATTCTGACATATATAAATCGGCTAGCAAGAGTCATTACAACTACTGTAATTAAAAAGCTTTGAACAGTATACCATATTACTATTTTTTTTTAAACTTATTTATTGAAAAATATTACAATCTGTCTCTAGGACATTTATAATAGAGTTCACAGTTCACATTCACACTCTATGTACAATAAATAAAATAAATTATACAGAAAAATAATATATATACAATAAATAAGAATAAAATAACCTAAAAATAAATAAATAAAAAGAACACATACACACCTATATACAATATCTACAATTTGGCGAGAGAACCAGAAACCAGACTTGCCCCTTCAACTGTGGAGGGAAAAGTATGCCTCCAGGAGCTCCCTGCACTCCTCTCTCAACCGCGTCACTAAAGCTAAACCCAGTGCAGATTGAGCAAGAGTGCTAAATATTACTATTAAACTTTATTATTAAAAAGTACTCACAACGTAAACAAGGGTAAATGTATGGTAAATAACTATTTACTATACATGGCTTCAGTTTTTAACAGTAAAATAATAAGAAATAAAATTATAATTTTTAGGTACGAGTGAACGTGCACATGTGGTGCTGTCAGGTAGCGGGCAGGTGAAGTATTAGGTGTGGTGGCAGGTAAGTGAAGTTATAGGCCGCCATAGGTCTGTAATGTCAAAAGAAAAGAAAAAAAATATATAAATATATTCATTAAAGTTCCTCATATTTTTATGGGGAACATTATTCTTCTAATGTTAAATCTCATAACATTTACCTTAAAGTCTGGACTTTCATTATTATGTACATTATTGTAATTTATCACATTGACAGCTTATGTAATCGGCCTTATTAGGATTTTTTTTTATTATTTGTGAAATTTATAACTGCACATTTAATATACATTCAGCAAATGTGATACAGATAAATACATGACATGACAAGGCTAGTAGAGCATGAACCCATTGGTAGCACTCTAATAAAGTTTCTAAATTAGGAGA